>SEMN01000100.1:0-362500 GCA_005408345.1 Macquaria australasica | reverse complement strand
TATGAATTTATTTATTTATGCTTAACAATGGCAGAATGCGTCATGCAGAATAAATAAACACGCCACTGATGAAGCACTGAAAACACAATGCACGTAATTTGTGCAAAGCTACTCCAGGTTTGATTCCAAAAGTAGCTAAGTGGATTGAGGAAAAGAGTTAGTCACTTTTATCATTTGCAGAGGAGTCGAATCAGCTCTGCTTTTGTATTTTCACTTAAATGCATGTTCTGTTTTTCTCAGATAAGTTGTGTTGTTTAAAAGCATCCGTTCTCGCCTAACGCTTTGTTCATTGGGGGAACTTCATGCCCAGGGATTTTCTAAACACAATTCATCAAAGTGGAACGGCAGTCTTTTTTTTCTGCATTCCTAATCCTTTTTGCTGCAGATGAGAGATTTGCTGTTCAGACTCATTAAGATTAAAGCATTTTGCCAGAGTTATTTAAGAATGCAAAGTTCCATGTGAGACCTCTCAGAGTTCAGAACAGAAGAAAATCCTATCGACACGCTCGGTGCACTGGGGGCTGATCTTAGCCTATATTTCTATATTTGGTGTCAGTGATTGAGTGATAGCATGTGAAATGGTTTTTCCTGCTGCATTATGGTTTAACGTTACAATCACTTTTCCATTCGTACCATCAGTAGGAGGTTATGGGTGTGATTGCTCTTTTTGTCTTCACTTGTAAGATTAATTTGTTTACCTGTAAACATATAAAAGAAACTATGCTTTTTACTTGTGTTATGAAGTTACCCACTGGTTTTAATCAAAATCCTTGTTTATTGGATTTGATAACTAGATATGAACTGGCAGACAAAGTGTTGTCTTTTGTTAAAGCAAACAAGACAGTAAGCTCATAGGTTGTAAATGTGCAGTTAACTAAGCAGTATTTTGCTTTCTAGTGTTATTTTGGCAGCAGAGATTTTGGCTGGGGTAACAATATCAGTTATCTCGTTGGACAGACAATGGTTAATGTTTAGCTGGAGGAGATGGCAGTCTTTTAGCTGAAAAAGAAATTATCATTGGATCGGACTAAGTGTTAGTCTTCTGCCTAAGGATTTTTAATATTAGCTTTTTTTGGCCGGAGACTCAGTAGTCTTTTGGCTGCTGTAAAGCTGGAGAAAGACTCGGATCCCGTTCTTGGTAGAACACAGCTCCAGTCTCGGCACCTTTCCCAAACTTTCCAACTCCAAGTGTCGCAATCTGGTTCCATTTTACAGCTGGCCTTGAGATTGTAACAGAGCTCCTTTCTCTCCCTCCTCAACCGCATATTTAATCCCTGTGCTTATGTCAAACTTAATTACAGGACCTTGTACAAAAAAATAACAAGTGAGCCTTGTAGGGGTGGGAGAGAGGAAAGGAGAGTATTAAGAGAGGGAGAGAAAAAGAGACATAGGGAGAATGCTAAGAGATGTAAGGGGGGGAAAGGAACAACAGAGACATTTAATCTGTAGGCTCAGTATGTTAAATGACCAAACAGAATGCTTTGATGTAAAGTATCTCTTTTTCAGCTGACTCTGGAACAGACATAATCTATTTGTAAAAATCAATAGTGATATTTATTGATAACTGAATCTATAACATATATATTAGTGGCCTAAAACACTAAAAATACGTCCTGTAGCTGAGACATACAGCACAAGGATATTATCTGTCTTGAGTCTACTGTACAAAACTATAATGGTTAACCTACTTTTTCAAATGAGGAGAGGCAGAGAGGTAAGCAAGTGTCCTAAGAGGCCATATCTTTTAACTTACAATCCAGCAAATTCTCCTGAACCCCCACAAACCAAAAAGAAATAATCATTAGACGAGGTCAGTCATCCAGTGTGTGTGTGTGTGTGTGTGTGTGTGTGTGTGTGTGTGCGCGTGCATGCGTGCGCACAAAACATAAAACTATTTACTCTGTAGAAGTGGAACAGCCAGGGAGAGATGTTTAGTCTGTCAGTTTAAAACTATTACCTCAAACTCTGAAAATATGAGCTGAGCCTGTCGTGCATCGACACAGGGAGACAGCACTGTGAAGAACAAACCTTTGAAAAGTCTAAATCAATTTTTGGGGGAGTAACATAACAAACGCTTCACCGCAGTGAAGAAAAGGGGATCTCTTTTTTAACTGTTTGAAAAGCACATATTCATACAATCTTCATAAGGCAAAACAGCATAAATGCAGTATACATGAAGTCTTTTGAAAAGGGAGATGACAGGAAGGGAGAAAGGGAGAAGACACTGGGATGCTCCTCAGAGAAGCAGACAGCCATATACTTATCCACCCACCCACCCACCCTTTAGGCCAGCCTGCTGGCTAAAGACTTCCCAGACTGGACTTGAGTGGCCAAGCAATGGACCAGAGGAGGGAGAGAGGTTCCCATGCCACTGGTGCTGGAACTGGCGCGCCACCCGGAGGTATTTATAGCAGACCAGCACTAAAGGGCCGGGAGAGAGTGCATGCTTGTTTTCCTTTCCATTCCCCAGGCACTCTCACCAGGCCTCACATGTGGGTGTTAAATATATACCCAAATACTGGGAGCAACATTGAGAGAATAGGAGGCAGTGGAATAGGAGTGGGTTGGGGGTGGAGGGGAGCAGAGAGAGATGGAGAGTTGAGAGAGGGAACAGGAGAGTGGGGTCTGGAGTAAGCTGGATGTAGACTTGAAGAGTTGTGTGGTGGAAAGAAAGAAAGATGAATGAATTTGTGTACGCTTCCCAAGCTCGAAGGAGCCTAAGAGGCAGGCTCAGTGCCAGCTCCAGGACACAGTCGAGGCCCAGACAAGGATCAGAGGTTAGGGTTGAGCTTAACCTAGTTCATCTGTAGACTCCATGGTGGAGAGGCAGGGGAAAGTCCAGACAAAACAAGGGGGCATTTGCAGGGAGGTAGCGGAGCAGTGCTGTTGTTGTGGCCTCTTTAACATCAAATGATATCTGGATCCAAGAACCAGCCCTCCCTATCTCCAGCTGCTTCCTCTATATACTCTGTGATGTATGTCTCTCTCTCTCTCTCTCTTTCCCTCTGCATGGGAATTCCAGAGTGACATTATTACTATGATGAAAACAGACCCTATAAATACTGAGCACTATGATGAATATAACAGCGATTATGGGGGCAGCGATAATTAGATCAGGAAAGAAAGAAAGACTCATTGAAGTTTGCTCTGTTTTTGTGTTTGGGAATTCCTTTCAACCTTGTGTCTTAATGTATGAAGAATTACAGAGGCAACGGTAGTGTGGTAATCATCTGGGTCTCTAGGAGGGCCTCTTGGGGCCTCTTCAGTGATCCTCTCTCCTGTTTCAGTTCTCTGCTCCATCTCACATCTCTGTAAAAGCCACCCTGCTGTCTGCTTTTTTAATGATGGCTTGGCCAACAAACAATTAATAAGCTGCCCCACAGATGCCTGTTAAAAATGAAATAGCAGGAACTATGGAGTGCTCCCAAATGGGGCCGTCCAGCAGCTCCGGCTATCTCTCCATTCAGTTTTGCTCGTCAGGTTTTACCCTCGTCAGCAGCTCTCTAACCCACCCAGGTCCAGCTTAGATCTTTAAGTCCTAAGACTACAGCTTTAACAACACCCTGACCTGAGCCCCTGTCCAAATCCCAACTGTACAGCAGCCATCCCACTAGCTGATTGCGTCAGAAAGATTCCACAGCCATGGCCTCTGTTTTTTCATACTTGTGGGAAAATAGCAGTTCATGTTTCCTTGGATGCTTCACACATTCCTCACCCTGTCTTCACATTGCAGGGCCCCAGAGACTGGGTAGGGCCAAAGCCACTCAAGAGGAGGTGCTTGGCAGATAAGAGGTGTGGCTAAATGAAAAAGGAAGGCAATTTTTTATTGTTTATTTAGAAGCAAGTTGCTAGGCGACGTGAACTCAAAAAGGCACTAATTACATTTTCCTGAGTTTGATGAGTATAACAGAACTTGGACAGAAACTTTCCAGCTCATTTAACCTCTCAGAACACAGCTGGGAATTATAGATAACAGAACATCTGGAAGTCACAAAAATACTTCTCTAGCGTCTAATCCAAACTAATTCAAAAGTCATCACATCCTGCAATGAACGACATCCCAAAGCTAACTCAGTGACAGCTCCAATATTTCAATTTTAGTTGTAAAGTAAAGTCGCCATGTCTGAATGGCATTCCAGTTATTTGGGCAAAAGTTCATGCATTCTAGATCATGCAACATCTTTTGCTCAAATTTCATTATTAGTCAGAAATGGAGGTCATGGAAAAGTACCCAAAACCCCTCACACACAAAACCCCTCACATATTTCATTATCTTTCGACATAAATGACGGATGTTCCAACATATGAACAACACAAGTATTTCAAACACCACATCTACTAGATTCATGTAATGCAGTTGCAACACACAGCACACACACACACACACAGATACACAAACAGAGCTTACACAACCTGGTCACATTCAAGTTTGGTCTCATCCCAAATTCCTGACCTCAAAATTTCAAGACAAAGGTAGTTAGTCTTGATTTATGCATGCTTCAGTTTAGGATGAAGAGAGCAGGACACAGTAGCAAAGCAATTAATTTTGATGCTGAAAACATTATTAATGGTAATGTTTAAAACATCAAAGCCCCGGCTGACAGAGACACAGCATCTCCACTCTGACAAGATGGAACAGATGAGCTCACTTGAGTCAGTCAAGGTGAGGCACAGGGGAAAATGTAATTTGTATCTCCATTGATTTTCATTGAGATTTCCTGGAGAAGCTGTGGTTCAGAGCAGGTCTAACTTGTGTGCCTAGTGTCTGTGGTACAGCAGGACTGGCCACCATATGTCTAATCTCACTAATCTAATGTCACTGGCTTGTGTATCTGTCTACATGCCAAAAATGCATGCTTTGGATTTGTTTTATATGAAAAGTTTAGGATACAGTAATCATGGGGCAATTAGGAGGAGCCAGTAGTTTTTCTTTAGACCATTCAGCACCAGCCTGGACATGGGCTGTAGGGGACAACAGAGGACACACCATCAGCTGGAACGTGTGAATCTCAAGTTCATAATGACTGAGTGGGCCAGTGAAGAACCCCCTCCTCTATCTGTGTGGACTCTTCACTGTAGCTTTGGGCAAAGGGATAAAGCTTCTATCACTCCCACATATTCATTTACCCCCCACCATCACACCAATTGAACCAGGGAGTCTGGGGGGAGCCACATTGATATTCACTACACATCTCCATCCCCCAGCCACAACCATCCCCACTGGAAACATTATTTCATTACATATATTATGCATTCAGCATAAGGGAGTTGGTGAATGTGCAGTGTGCAGATGCGTGTGTGTGTGTGTGGGTGTGGGCGAGCTCAGATGTTTCCTTCTATGTATACATGGCTGTGACAGTCTGTTGTAAAAAGAGTTTTAAAGAGGATGTAAAAAGATATAACGCCTCAGGGGTCCAGTGTTAATGGTACTTAGTTTACTTTGTGAGAGAGAAGGCAAAATATTTATTTCGTACTGTTTTGTGTCAACATTATAAAAGTGATTTTGCAGTTTTTTACAATGTAGAGGGACAAAGTTTCCTGCAGAGTTTGCATGAATTTTCTCAGTTCATTTGAGTGCGTGCGTCCACATGTGAATGTGTACTGTGTCTCATGCAGCGCAGGAGATAAAGAGATATGCAGAGAGAAAAACAGAGAAAAGAGACCAGAAAGAGATGAAGATAGAGACAGACAGACAGACAGATCTTTCATATGGCCTGCTGCTCTTTGGGCCCTGGTCCAGATGTCACCAGAACATTTTTTATTTGTTAATGTCTTTTTTTGAAAGCCCTCTTAAAAGTGCCTGCCGCCTTTCCCTTAAGTATTTAAGTGGCTACACACAAGACACTCTTGTCTGATCCGAACTGGAATCAATTTGGAAAAGAAACCATTTCACCTCTGATTAAGCACTGCTCTGTGTCTGCTGTGGCATGCTGACCTTTCCAGAGGTCTGTCTTGTGCTGCTAGGAAGGGCCAGCCAGATGATATGCTGGGCTAATTAGACTGATTGACGTCAGAAGGCAGGGCCTGAGAGTGGCTTGTATTTGAACCCTCAGCCATTTGTCAGGACTCACAACATCTCTGTCAGGGGCCTTTAGAGTCTCACAAGTCAGATTCAAAGCATAATTTCATTCTTATAAACTGTACCCCCAGTATGTCTTTGCAAATATCTCATCATGCTTTTCCCTTTCATTTTCTGACATTCTTATATCAATTAACTTTTTCCTCTGACTTCAGGGGCAATCACAAATGCAACACCTGCGCAGTGTCTTATGATACAGTGAGCCTGGTGTGCACTCCTCTCTTGCACCAAGCTTTGCTTTATCCTTGTGTATTTTCAATTACATATAAAACTTAAAATACTCTTAACTTTTTGTGCCAAAGTGTGGAGTCACATGTCATACTCAGGCCAGTCAGCCCCCAGTCAGCCATTTTGCCAAATTCTGTCTGCCTCTGCGTCGTTGAAATGGCTGCGTCTACAGCAACGTGTCTCTGTGTGATCTGCATGATCACCACCTTCAGTCTCTGTATTCCTCATCAGTTTTTTCATCTCCCACTCTTTGCTATAGATATAGCAATGTGGCGCTGGTTCAACATCTGTGTGTATCAAGGGTCTGTGTAACGTATAAAACATGGAAGTCGTTTGAGCTATAAAATGTTGCAAACCAAGAATGCTTTGAGAAGAGAGTTCAGAGGGAAGGAGTCCACCAGAGATCAGCCCTCGGTCCAAATTCCAAGCACTTTGCCTTATACGCCCAGAGAAATGTTGCCTAAAGAGAGGCCTGGTAGAGAGAAACCTCACCTCCAGTTCAAGCGGATTCCTCTGCCCTTTTATTTGCTCTCGTTTGGCTGCAGGGGGAACGCGCTCCACTCTGACCTGGGGGCACTCATCCAATCAGCTCGCTATCTGCTGCAAGGGCCTCCATAATAGTGACATTTTTCCACCTCGTCAATAAAGTGGTGAAAGCCACCCTCCACTCGCTACTTGACCATTTAACTTCTTCCTGAAAAGGCCCTTTCTTTCTGTCTGTCTCTGTGTCTGGCTGAAATCAATAAAAGCAGAGCAAGGAAAGAGGCCAATCCAGCAGCTGCATTAACTGGTGGTCTCGACTGCTGTACAAAGAGGATGGCTGGCAGAAAAAAGGATACAGGAGAGCTGACAGCTCGAGTCTTTCTCATTCATACAGCCGTGGGAGAAACCTGCTTCTTGTCTACACTCTGTATTGTCATCCAGTAAGGACGAGGACATTCTGAAACTGAAAAATGTCCATGTATGCACACAGACTGAAAGATGACAATCATATGCAACAAAAGTGACGTATACATTAACAGATGTAAACTGTCTGTGTCTAATGATCATTGCTTGCCATGACTCATTTAGCAGCTGCATTCACACATCACCACATGTCTGCAGTGATTGACATAATGGCATCAGAGTGAGAACAAAATGTCTTCCAATAAAGGAGCAGGAGGGAGAAAATGAGAGAGATGGGTTACATCTATGCCCATGCTGAAATGAGTGCAGTGCTTTGTTTGGTTATGCTGTCTGAGCTGAAATTGATTACTGTGAGAAGCATGCACCAAAGAGCCCCTGCATTCAGATGAAATAAATAACACACTCTCTTAGAGATGGGAGGGTATGTGGAAGAGGGAACAGAAGGTGAAAAATGGGATAGGTGAGGAGGGAAGAAACAAAGATGGATGATGTCAAAATGAATTTGCAAGGGAAAAAAAGCAGAGATAAAAAAGAAGGAAATGGCTAAAGGTGGGGTACTGAACGACATGTCTTCAGTCTAGTACAGCACTAAAAAGAGACAGCCTGGAAGACATCTGGAGTAGTGGAGGATAACAGCCACACACCACTCCCCAACCACAGACAACATGATGAGGGATTAAACTTCATTACAACATGTTATGGTAATGAATGGGCTGTGGCCAGTTCTGGATGTGTTAGAGTAATTACCACTCTCCAGCGTATGTGTGAGTGACACTTCCTACACGTGTTTGCGAAACCATGTGTCTGTCTGTGTGTGCATGTGTGTGTACATGTGTGCTGTTCATCTTCCTGGGACTCCAGGTTTGGTGAACTGGAGGAGGCCTAAGAAAATCCAGGCGGTCCTTTCCATCATGCGCCAAGCAGAAGCAACTGCTGCAGCTAATTAAAAGAATGCAACACTTTCATCTAATCATCTCCCATAATTAGCTTAACACTTTCTTTAATAGAAGATGGGCTGGGGCAGATCCAGACTTTGTGGTTTGGGCAAGTGTCTGGGCATCTGGGTCTAGGGTAGGTGCCAGAAAGGGAGGGGGACAGACAAAGCCACACACCCCAGAGGGGTGAGGTTGACTCTAGGTCACAGAGGCTGCCTGGCCTTATGGCTGACAGATGTTAGTCTGGTTCAGCAAGAGTTGTGATTCTGGAAAAAGTTCCACCACACTGTGCTCCACACTGCAATTATCTTCTCTGTGTAAAGAAACATCTCAAACATCATCACTCAACAAGACATAAGCAAAAGCCCCTCCCTGGATTACAAAGCCTTTGATAAACCATGCCACTTGAATCTTCTATCTAGATGTACCACACTAAAGTGTTCCAGAGTTAGCTGGCCTGTCAGTAGCAGTGTGTGTAACAGTGTGTTTTTGCTGTAGACAGAGCAAAGCAACCTGCTGTGGTTGGTGTGCTGCTGCTAATGTTGCAAATGATCCCCACAATGGACTAACAAAGACTGGAGCAGAGTCCTTTCATTTACAGTAAGCGGCAAAGTGTGAGAGTCGAGAGGGAGGCAAGGATGAGAGCCAGGGGGAAGTCCTGTCCCCAGACTGCTCCCTGTTCCCTTGTGATAGTACAACAGGGACATGCTGTGGGTAGGTGTTCCTCTGCACATTGCCAGCCTATGAGCTTCCCTATATTTGCTCATGCTGGGATCCATGGTGTGTGTGTGCGTGTGTGTGTGTGTGTCTGTGTGTGTGTTGGTCTATGTGTGTGAAACAGGGGCAATGTTTCTGAGGTGACACATTTCCCACAGTGGGCATGTAGGCAGGCAAGCACCAGGGCGGCATTAAGGAGAAAGACTGTTTTCCCGCTAAGATAGAGGGGAAAGGGGACATGAAATGACAGTGGATCATTAGACTGGGATCGCCTGCAGCTTGCTAATTTATGCAAATTAATTTCTTGGCTGATGTGAAAGGAGAGAGAGCGGGCGCCACTGCTTGGCAAGCAGTCAACATCGAGCAGCGAAAAGGTTAAACTGCTGCACTCTGCTTTGGTGGTCTGGAAAGTTTAGCAGCGTAAGCCAGGGAGGGCTGTGGTATACCAAGAAACAATGACAAAGCAACACAGACTATGCCAGCCCTCTTCCTGGCAAGGCGGGTAGACAGACAGCCAATCAGGTCCGTGCTGGCTCTTCGTAGGCGAATGGCATGGCATGCTGGCCCTCTCGTCGCCCCGCCTCCCCTCCCCACTGCACTGCAGCTGCCCAGAATGATTTTATAAACATTTTGCCAGTGGATCAATACCTGTATTGATCAACCATTGTGAGAGTGATCCGTCTAAAACCCAGAGCAGCCTAGAGCTCAGAGATGGGAGGAGCGAAAGAGAGAGGCTGCAGAGAGGATGGAGAAAGAGAGAGAGTCTGCAGCCACAGTGAAAGGGAGAAGAGGTACAAGGGAAGAGAAGCGAATCTGAGAGAGAAGCAGACGCAGAGCTGAAGGCAGGTGTGGAGGCAGGTTTCGGACAGCGCTGCCAGGCCACTGGGACTGGGGAGAAACCTATGGTAATTGCTTTCTCATTAAGGGAGGGAGGGTGAGGGCGAATAATGACTACTGCTTTAAGTATGCGGGTAGGTGAAAGATGGACAAATAGTGCAAAGAAATGTGAATGTGTGCAACAAAGGGGTTGATTCCCACACCTGAGGTTGCTAATGCCTGCACTAGTTTGGCCTGCTATGGAGCACTGTCAGGTACATTTCTGCATGTGCATAAGTGTGCATGATTGCATGAGGTTCAAAGGGACTGAGTGTGTAGGGAGGTGGGGGATGCGGATGATGGGTGATTTAGATGTTCTGCACAGAAAAAAAAAAAAACAATTATCCTGCTTTATTTATTACTGATTGTATTTTGATTTTTTTCTGTTTTGTCTAGAAAAAAACTCCCTCTGAACAGAAGTAGCTGGAGTGTCAAAGGATCTGCAGATTGCCTCGGTGACAACATGGGACAGAGAAGGCCCAGCACATACTACTACGCTCATGAGTTCAGCTGTTACAGCAAAATCATATCTGGAAATTCCCAAGAAAATCAAAGACCGGAAGGAATATCCTGCATCCTGGATACAAACATCCATGGAGGAAGTAACAGGAACATTTCTGATCAAGGCAAAGTTGAATGTATAATCCAAAACTGATTTCTAATTCAAAGATGAAAATGGCTGCAAGACGATAGTGTAAACTGTGGCACAAAAGAGATTATTGCTGTTTTGAACTGGTTTGGATAAAGCCAGCTTTGGGATGTTTTTTGACAGTCTGACAAGTCATTGGATGGGATTTAATTTTTATTATATTTTGAATTTTGTTGGAATTTTACTAAACAGACGACTGACTGGACCACTCAACAACAGCAATGAATGTTCAATTCAAGGCCCCAAGCTACACTGGAGGAGGAATCAAAAGGCTTTTGGGACCATCCCCCCAATGCTAAAGGGAAATCAAGTTTCCATTGATTGATTTTAAATGTGACTTCCTTGTGCATAATTGTGGATTTGAGGGAAGATATATTCCTCCAAACTGTGGGGGAGGACCTTGATGCTCATAAACTCCCTTTGCACTAGAGCTCTGGTGTGGGAACACTCAAGAGGAAAAAGGCCTGCACTCTACAGGTTCACTCTTCAGTGAACATGCAGCTGAATGAAAAGAAAAGAATGAACATTCTGTACCAAGGATACGAAGTACCTTCATGCACAGTTTTGCTAAATAAACTACAAAACAAATTAAACATTATTGTGCGGTACACAATGCAAATCGCTCTAAGTGTACATATCATTGGCTGTGTCCCAGTTCCACACTGCATACTAATACAATAAGAATGCACTGTGCACTGTTTTGACAGTTAGTATACAAGAAATGAATGGCAGGAAATGATACAAGATGGCCAACAGACTTCAATTAAACTGTAATTTCAGAACTCTACTGCCATTTTCAAATCAGGAGAAAAGCAACAAGAACGTCAAATGTTTTCCAAAGATTTAATAACTTCATTGATTTACTTCTTTTTGGTGTTGTTTTGTGTTCTGACATGTTCCTAAAGCTGTCTCACACTGTCTACACACCACCAAAAAAAATCAGGCAAATTTAGAATGCATCATGTATGAATGTAAGCTCTTTCTGTGCATTTTATCACTTCTCCTATGTAAACATAATATACTTATAACTCAAAATTCAATATAAATTAATATATATTGGGGAATTGGGACACAGCTCTTGACTCAGAGTTATATACTTGTACTTCACTTGAGCTAGACTCTTAACAAGAATGTAGCTCAGGTACAGTACAAGTAATGGTAACCAGGGAGACTCAATTTGTGTTTAAGTCAAGAGAGGAAGATAAACATAACTACTGTTAAGCTCGCTTGTATCAGAGTTGTTCAATGTACACAACCCACAGATTATGTGGTCAGTGCAGCAACAGCAAACATACATTTTTCTTATTATCATTGACTGGTAAACTACATTGAGTTTATCAGTTGCAGAATGATTAAGGATAAATAGAGTTGCAAAGACAGGAGAAAAACGTGAAAAAGGCCAATGGTTATAGGTCTGACATCTGATCCAGATTCATGAAACCCTGATCAGATGTGGATTCATATTAACAAATGTGCCCACAATATGTGATCAGCAAGGGACTCAAACATAGGTAAAATGCAATGTTATTAAACAAACACAAATATTACATTTACTAAAGAGAAACCTTCATACTCTAACAAAGTGAATGGATTTTGTAGCACACAGATAGTTGGCTGTGAAAGGAGGGGCTAATTGTTAATCTCTTTGCCTGTAAATGTCACTGTAATCTAGCACTGCTGAAAGAAAACCAGTGGCAGTACAAATAATGCTTATAAATTGTGCACTACCTGTCCAATACCCAGTCTGTGCCCTAAATCAGTTTGTGCCATAAACAAACCAAGCTAAAGTCTTGCAAAATTCAAGCCAGTGGCTCACATTGTAAAATAGTGTAGAAGCTAAATATGGCTGCCAGTCTTCTCAGCCGTGCTCTCATTTGTGTATTGATATCTTGAATGAAGTAGGATATTTATTTATGGATATTAAATTTCTATAGCACCTTCAATGAGAGAGGTTCACCCACCTTACAATGTTTTAATTTTTGTGTCTGAGCTTTTTGTGTATTATTTAAAGCCAGTATATGTGATCAATACAGTAAAAGGTATAGAGAAATAGGATATAATGTATGCCCATTAGGACAAATAACAAAATAGCTACATAGGATTAAACACTAATACCAAACATTCAATGTTTTTTACAAATACTGCTGCCTTACTGTTGTCTATATCAGTTTAATTTCAAGGAGATAAACTCAAGTCTTAAAGCTTAAGTGTTATCACCTTATACAGAGATTTAGTTCATGTGCTATCAAAGCAGCACTGAGACACTGAATCATTTTCTTGTTTCCTTTCATCCTTTTTGTTTGATTCCTACTCTCAAAAACAAACCCTTGGATGAGTGCCAAATCATAAATTAGGATCTTCATTAGACACATCAAATCTAAATTACTTTTCAATTAACAGGCCAGTCAACCTGAACTAATCAACCAATTAGGCTGTGTGTGTTCACAGAAAAGCTAACAAAAGCGCACGAGTCCCCTGGGAAAGCAGTAAAACACTGCAGAAGAGTGACAGTGCAAATGAGAAGCTACTGGTTTCAGAGAGAAAGGGAGGATCAGAAAGTGGCAGAGGATACACGAGACACTGAGATCACATCACTATTCACCCCTGTCATTTTTTGGGAAATGAAACTTCAAGTTATAAAAAATAATTAAAACTGAAAGAAAGTGTGAAAGAACAGATTCTCAAAGACAAATCTGAAACAAAAGAATTTGTAAGAGCTTTGATCAGTTTGCACTGTTTAATGGGTACACTGTTTACTGTTAATTCTTGTGACCAAAATTTGTATGCTAATGGGTTTTGATTAAAAGGCATATTATTCTTCTGATGATAACTTATATTGTGTTTGCACTGTTGCAAACTAAATAAACACTGTGCATAAAAACATAAACTGCTCCTAAACCTCAACAGTTTGTTTAACTTCATTTGATTAAGGAAATTGTATCAAAGCAGGTAATGCATTCCTTTGTCATGATTATCATGATATGGAACAAAATGTACGTTTTATATTTATAGATATAATTTTTCTGCAGATCAGACAGACTATGGTTGTGTGCTGTGACTGAGCCTCTTTGTGGAGGACAGAATTTCACATTTACCAACTTTGAATGAAGACTAGTCGGAAACGACGTCACATAATGTTTGAAAAGTCATATTCAGAAAGTACAATGAATTTGTTGAATTCCCTCTGTCACTCATCTGCAGTTTATGGCAGTCATCTTTGGTGAGTGCTGTGGCAGAGTGAAAGGCTTTGTGATGCCCCATTCAGTGTGGTAAGGGCTGCTGGGACGTCTGTGTTGAACATACCTTTGGGCCACAGGAGATCTGATAGGCAGCACAGGCTGTTCAAACAGCTTCTTCACACACGACAGAACGCGACCTAAGAGGGAAACAAACACACACGTGACATACACACACTTGCATACATACAGAGTAAAGCTGGACCGATACTGGCTTTTTTTTTAGGCCGATACTGATGTAGATACTTGGGAGTTTTAAAAATTCAATAACAATATATTGGTCGACAAACAATCTTGATACGGATCCCTTAGATGTGTTTTTGTTATTGTGACCAAGATACATACTGAGCCATCACATCTAAAGGTCTGAGATCTGATGGAGCTCCAGTACAGGCCAAAGGGGGTTGTAGAGAGGAGAACACCATTATTGTACCAGTAAATGTCAGAACAACCCCATCTAATTGTGCCATTACTAATTCATGTTTATTAATGCAGTGATGTATGATGGCTCCACAGACAGACTGAGCTTGTCTGTGTCTGTCATGTGTGGCTTATTCTTTGCTGGTGAGGGCTGCAGGGAGTGTGTTAGGGACTGGGTGGTGGGTGTGGGGCATATGGTGCATGTAGTGACAGTGCCAAGTGGTGTGTGACTTTAACATGAAGGCAGAGGGGGTGAGGGAGTTGACTGATGGTGCTGGTGTCTTCTGCTGGCCCGGTGCCAGGGCCTGTGGTCCCCAGTGCCCCAGCCCCTCACTACCCCAGAGCCTCTGGGCAAGTACCACAGTTATTGTTTTCACTGCCAAGCAATTAGCAGCACTTAAGATTTATTTAGTCATGCTCTAATGTGTGGTAATTAGCTTGGGGCCCAAACAAGCCCCTCCATCCCATCACCTTGTCGCTCACATCAGAGCAATGCATCAGCAGGAGACAGTGAGGGAATGTGAGAGAGGAAGCAGAAGGTACAGAGGGTGAGATCGTGGGGGTGGGGTGGAGGGTGGAGCAGAGCTAGAAGGATTACAAGAGCACCAGCCCAGCTCTGTGGATCAGCACTTTTTAAGAGATCTTCAGGGGCCTGTTGGCTGAACGCATAGCAGGAGGAAAGGGCAAATACAGCCCAGTTACACTTTTATAGAATGCTTTGTGGAAAAACACCCCTGACACACACCTCGGCCTGGCAGCCCAGTTTGTCATATGGCCCAGGGGGCTCTGCTGGCTTATCACATGACCACTGTAATGACCTTAAAGGGCAGCCTCCTCAACAAGCTCAGGCCACTCCCACTGGCTGGACTGCTCTTTGGGAAATGCAGTTTGGGTCACTGCATAATGTGTGATGCATTTGGTCCTCAGGCTGGAATTAAAAAAAAAATGTAGAAACCAGGCCAAAGAGATTATGCAAAAGCTGCCAAGCAGGGTAAAACTAAACAAAAAAAAAAAAAGCCAGACAAATGCTAGTTTCTCTACTGCTGTTGGTCCATAATGCTTTTGGGAATTTACATAATATAATATATGATAGAAATGTGCAAGTTATATCATACATTTGTTGTAGGTGTCAGAGGCACCTCTATTAAGAGACAGAGTTTGTGTGATTAGAGTTTCATTGATTTATTATTTGTTGGCGTGTAATGGTTTCAGCAATGTGCAGTGCTTTGGTTATATGATTATACGCATCCTCTTGGCCTCTATGGTCGATGTCACGTGTGTCAGCTATAGTTTGGTCCTCAATATATTCACATACCAGTAAGTGGTGATTTTCTAACCATTGTGGTCAAAGCATGAATTAAATATTGCATTCAACGAACAACACCAGGCTACCACAGAAGTCAGCACAGGTTCACCCACTTCAGCGACATCCCCCCACATCCATTGAAGCATGTACAGAATAAAGCACGACTGCACTTTTTGAATAATGACACAAGGAGGCTTGAGAATTAAGGGGAATCAGTTCATGGTGTGTTATAACTTACAGTATCTACTTCAACAAGAAACATCTTTCCTTTATAAAACACTACGATTCAGAGTGTACAGCAGTGGCTCACAATACATGTGAGCAGATGAAGGTTAAAGGCAGGTTCAACTGCATACACACATCTTATACATATGCATAAACAAAACCCATCAATCTTTGCTGGTTGGAGGGGGTGGGAGAAAATTTGAATCACTAAAAATGAAAAACAGCATGTGGAAAACTACACAGCACATGCTTTTGATCATGAAAAAACAGCAAAAAAACTGCTGATGCAAGACATCAGACTAGCCATTTTTGTGTTTAGTGTTTGACTGGTAGATGCACTCTAATCATTGCAGAACTGGGCCTCCTTATGGAGCTATCACGTAAAATTGCTATGCAGTCTGAAAGGGTGGTGCTTTAAATGAAATATCACATTCCATTTTATCTCCAGGGGCAGCGTGACGCTCCGAACCAATCAGAACCTAACAAGCCAACCCTTGACCTTTTTCATCTCAATATGACTACCATTATCTTGCAGAAAATTAGAAGCATCTCACTATTGTTCAGTAGCGACAGGGGGTGGAGGTTATTTAAAGATAAATGCTCTGGTGTTCATGAGCCATGCGGCAATCACACACCACCAACACGGAGCAGAGGAGAAACATGTCTGCTAAAGCCGTGTGGCTGCATGAGTGCACATGCGCACATGCTACGGCAATGTGTAAATGGATTCATGTTGATTGTTTGGTGCTGATGTAGCTCTGCGTTTGCCTAGTAAACCTGTCTGTCGGTGTTGGGCAAGCAGGTTTCAGTGAATGCTTTTGTATTATTATGTGAGTACTAAAATGAACGGCTTTAATGCACAATTTACAGCAGAAATTTTGAAAGGAAAGCCAGATGATTATACAGCCTTGATTTCAGTGGTCTCCATAGGCAACTGGATCACTACAGGCTGTCTTATAAACATGTGTAGTGAGAGGGATAATATCCTCCTGGTAACAAAGCCATTAGGTGTCGAATGTGAATAGAGCTGATGTAGGACTGAAATGACATGACAACATGCTGCTGTGTGTGTGAAAACTATAGCTGAGCATCCGTTAGCCTTTTTGCACACTCTTTCACAGAAGTAGACACCCAGTACACGAGTCACACACACATACACACTTATGATATATATTGGGCACACTTCTAAGTTTAAGAAATTATTTTATCTCTTTCATGTGCCAGTCTAAGCAATATTTTTGAAGATCAACAATAGATTTAAAAGCTAAAATCTTATTATACTTACGTACAGACGCTAGCTGGAACATTCGCAATGAATCTTTCTCAAAACAATGTCTCATTGTATCATGTTTCATTGCGGCTGTATTTTAATAGGTAGCTCTACTACAGAGATTAATAACAGTATCCGAATCTCAAATGAGCATGCTTATGGTGAACCACTAAAGTAGCTGATTTAAAAAAAAAAAATCAAAGAATGTACCTTTTAAATATCAATGTTTGCCAATCCCAATATATACAGTTAGAAAGGTACAGTTTTGTGGGAAGAGGCACAAGCTAAATACTCATTCCAACATTATCAAAAACAAGCCTTCAGTAGCTGGAATTTTTGTCTTTGTCTCATTTTAACAGACCTATCTCCACAAATATTTTAGTGTTGTGCCATTTCAGCTGGAAGAGGAGAGATGGTAGTAACCATTTGTTTGTATTTCTTAGGAGAATCTGGTTAGTCAAGGGCAGGCCTACACTCAGCTATACCCTTGAAAAATTGCGTTGTAGTACTAGTCCACAAATGTTCCTTTCAGATTGCAAATTTTCTAAATATAATCTATAAATATCCATAGAAATACCAGAGAAGGCCTGCCTTATAGGCTCGTCACAGTGGGAGGATCCTGACACAACTGCTGTGCAATCAAAACCAAACATGTTCCGTTACTAACATGTAGCTTGTTAGCTTGAAGACCAGCACTTCTAGAAATAAACTCTGCTCATCTGCTTCTTGATGTCCCTCAATTCAGTTCAGTATAAATTGTGAAATCTAAATTTGATTTGAGAAAACATAATTTGACATTTCTGTTCAAATGTACCCTTAACAAGTTCAGTTTTTTTATTAAGCCTATCCCATTCGGTTGCCATAAAATCTGGTTAAAAATGAGCATCAAATATTCAAATTAAATGAATTCAAACACAAGCTTTGCTGACAGTCCCATACATTCTGTGTCAGGCATCTTGTCCATGTTTGCAGTTCCAATGAACCTGAACAGTAAGTATAACAACGGCTACAAAAAATCTTCTATCTTGCTCTTGGCTATTCTTAAAAGTAGTAAATAACCAGAAATGTATGCAAATGTATAGCAAAGATATATTAAATATTAAAATTAAAATTGTATTGATGCACATATAGGTTTAACTGTGTGGTCATTTACTTTAAATCCACTTTAAACTGTTCCATTGAAACATATCCAACTCATTAATAAGCGTCTTGGATTAGAACAAGACTTGGGAAAGAAAGGTATTTGAAAACATACTGAACTGGCCTTCTTGGGTCTGCACTTTTATTGAAAAAAATCACCCTCAATATTAAAGGAAATATCACTTCCAATAACAATTTGCTCTAATTGTCTATGGCTCAGTTTGTTTCAGGTTTGATTCTGAAATCATGAGAAGGAGCCTTTCACTATTTATTCTCATAACCAGAGCAATATTATCAGTAAACAAACCAAATGATACCAATTTCTAAGGTTCTCTCACATTTTTGTAGTTTTAGTTTTCTTAACAATGGCAAAATGCATAATAACCAGTATGTTAAATGTGCACTGTTAGGGGCCAGAATGAAACTGACCATGAATTTGCAGTAGTTCTGCTGAAGGACTTGCAAATGCTTTCCTGAATGTCATAAAACAGCAGGAAATCGGCAGTTCTATCCAACATATGTCAATAGCAGGTTATGCTTCCTAAATAAATGAATATATTAATATTTTTGTTCTTTTTCACTTCCAACATTAGTTATTATCTATTATGATGCATGCATAATGTTAGAGAGGGTCACAGGATAGTTCTGCTTTAAATGTTATATTTCCATGATTGGTTCATTCTCTCTATTTCCTGTTCATTGTGTGCGAGCAAACTCCATTGTCTGTGGGTAGATTCTGCTTGGCCCTCAGAGGGGCCATCCCCAGGGAGCACTGCATCTTTTATTAATCAGGGGCGCTGCGCCACAGCCCCGCTTATCTAATTTAGCAGCCCGCCTCAGATACAACTATGTTGGGCTTGGTGTGGAAAGAAGGGACAGGGGTGTGGGGGTGCAGTTGGGTGTAGATAGGATGGGGGTTGGGGTGCTACCTCGGTTTTTCCACATTGTGGGTGATGCAGGGGGGCTGTGAGGGAGTGGGGGGAGACAGAAGGGAGGTAGCGACTTATCAGACACCTCGTCACCAAGTTTTAGGACTGAATCACAATACAGCAAATTACCTTCTGCTGACAAGAAAAAATGAGCATGGCCCCCATATGAAAAAAATAGGATTGTCAGGGAGAGGTGACACATTGATTGCTTAGTATGCGCATCCAGAAGGCTGGGGTTCAGAGGCGTCCTCCCTATATGTATGTAGAAGAGGTGCAGCAGTGCACAGCACAGCCATGAGGGGGAATGAGAAATTGAAATGCCATGTTAGATTGGAGTCCCCTTCCTCAAGCCAATCTCTCTGGTCTAGCCCATATTAGACCGCCATATCATAGTACAGCCACGTGCATTATGGTGAACGTCCAGGAACCTATATGTACCAACCACTGCTAGAGAAGACAATTTGGCGTTCACTAACATTACATACCTGAATATACTCAAGTATACAGTATGTGCATTGTACTCATTTAAACATAGAACATAAGGACCTGGTAACTCAAACCAAATACATGAGCGTAACCTGGTCTCTAGGTGTTTTATACATCTTTTCTGGTTGCCCCCCTCCCCCTTCTCCCTCATCTGTGTCATAGCTCAGATGAATCAGTGTCACCGGTGTTGAGAGCACTTACTGTCAACCCTGGCGCCCCAGGCTACGGCACTGATGGACACAAACTATAAAATATCAGCCCCCTGGGGAGACATCGCTCAAGCACTGCCCCACAGCCCCGAGGGGGTGTGATCTGGTCAGTGTGTATGTGTTTGCACGAGTGTGTTGAGACAGCAATAGGGCAATGTGTTTGTCTGTGCATCAGTTGTGATCCTGTAAGTACGGTCTAGCGTGTGCAATCATGTGGACAGTTTCCACACCATTTGCATGAGAAAGAGGTAAAAGGGAAGCTCATGGTACAGAAGAATATGTATTTCATGTCTGTGCATGACTACCTTTTTGTTTTATATATTTCCTGTTTAATAAAAGACCGCTTTAGAGAAGGAATAGGAAATGTGATACTGGGCTTTCTTAACTTGTCCATTTCTGCACCACAGTCACAACAATGACCCTCCCCTGGTCCTACCGAGCCCCTCAACCAAATTCCATAACTCTGTGTATAAGCTCAGTGCCCCTGACAAAAACTACAAGCAGGCAACTGTATGGGAAAACCGCAAATGAATCAATCAATAACATCAATGGCTCTGTCTGAGGACATGTCCCGCATCAGCTGATAAGTGGTATAACCTCCCCCCCTCCTGTTCTAGTCAGGCAGAGAGAGGGTATGAAGAGTCTGAACGGTCAGGAGAGAAGGAGGAGAGGAGAGGAGGCAAAATCAGAGGCAAAGGGAGAGAAGAAGCTTTTCAGCCCTCTGATGAAACCCTCCCATCTTCCATTGGTAACTGGGCTGCTATCCCCTTCTTTCAAGTCTGCAAGGCCAAGGTTTCTGCTTGTCAGTGTGTATGCCCGAGCATGTGTACAACTCCACTTATGTAAAATATAAGGAACACACCATAGATGCACACTTTTACATAACATGAGATGAAATATTCTATGAAGAGTACACCATGCTTTTACCATATCTCCAAATATTGACTATTCATTTACACTGTCTGCAGTCTGTTGCTGCTTGATTCACCTAATAGAAGTATATTAACAAGGCTCCTTTGAGATTCAAGGACAAAAGCAGAAGGAAGGAGAAGGAAGCAGGGTACAGAACAGTGTATTGTTGCCCTATGGCAATGGGACACATGACGCTTATGTTGCATTGTACTATTATACATTGCTCTGTTAGAGAAAGGACTTCTTGAGTGGCTTGGAGGAACACTTGAATGCAAATAGATAAAATCAAAGGAAAATCACAGATTGCTGTTTGTCTTCATTTTTTCCCCCTAGTTTTTGTTTCTCAGCTCAGAACCATAATGGAAGAGTCATGAGGCCTAACATAAGAATCGCATGATCAAAAACAGATATTCTTAGTGCCTGGCAGGTAAATGACAGAAGACAACAAAGTCTCCTCTGTTTGATCAAATGCATTCAGAGGTGGATATAGGTTTTCAGCAACCAATCAATTACAGCTGTTGTGGGTTTTGTTTTTGGACGTCCACTGTCTTGAGCCTGACCAATACTCACTAGACTGCATTTTAATATACCAATATCCATGTTTAATGAGTAGGAAGTGTCCTACCCATGATCTGATATGGACAAAACACCTTGTCGTGCTGATCTGGCTAAGTCTCTGTAATGCAAGGCAGGAAAAATATAAAGGAAAATATTCAGTAACATGTAATATAATACATGCCCAATGTTAGTGCAGACAGTCTCAATAAATGTTACTTCCAATTGGAGGGATGGGGACTGTTTCAGATGGGAGGAGGGGGACTGCAGACCCCTGTAACAGTCACTTAAGTTAAGCACTAGTCTGCCAGGCCTGCCGCCACACAGTAAAACTCATCTATAATTTGTGATGAGTGTAATGCCATCTCCACTTCATGATTATGTGATATTCTTCACCTCTGCCATAGCCAATGAGGCCAAGAGCTGGCAGTCTTAATGAGGTGCCTCAGAGTTCAGCTTAGGGGAAAGAGAGGTGGGAAGATGGGTGTATGGGTGTAAAGACAAGGGGGATGAGAGGACGAGGGGTGTAGGCCTTACGCAAGCTGGATAAAGTGATAATCACCATATTAAGAAATACATTAATTCTTGAGAATGTTTTGTGAATTATTACCTCAATAAACTATGATTGAGTATAGTGTACTAAAAGCCAAAGATTATAAAATCTGTTGAAAATTTAAGACCACACGCACCAGGTTGTTCTCATTGTAATGAGACATGGTCACAATAAAACAGTGAGAGAAAGTCATTAAGTCCTTGCTCAGTGATACAGACCCCAAAAACACTTGTTAAGGGAAGCATGGCATCCTGGTTTTGTCGAGGATTATGTCCACCAAGGAGATCTCATGAGAGGGTCCCTTAGACTCATTTTCAGCAAAATGCATTGCTGTGCGCTTATGGCTGGTCTAGATGTTATGAATAAGTAAATAACAACATTTTTCCAGTCGTTTAATCTCTGAGCACTGCAATTAGTAAGTCTGTAGTTTGTGCTGCCTTTTTTTCTGCCCTTATTATTGTTATTGAAATGTCACGCTCTTATTTAGCTCAAGGATGAATAATAAATAAGCTATAATTACTGTCTTGAATGAGCCAACGGCTTGGCTGGGTCAATGGTAAAGGGAGACCTGCCCCCCCCCCCTCCCCAACTACATGTACTCTCTCTCTTTTTCTCTCTTCCCCTTCTTCTCCCTCTCTCTCTTTAATTGGATCTTGTAATTAGTTTCTCTGATGGATCTGGGAGGTCTGAGGCATCCTCTACAGCGTTCATTAGTGTTCTTGGAGGAGGGTGAAGCTTTTTAAAAGCTCTGGCTGCTCCGTCCCTCACATGTCATAACACTGAATATGATTCTGCCCAAATACAATAAGAGAATAATTTCCAGCCTGGCTCAGTTTTGCCTATATGCCATCAAAACAAAGTAACTCAGCACTGTGGGCCTTAAGGGAAACGTTAAGGCAGCTCCTGTATTATACACGTGGAAATAGTACTCATTTTCATTCATCTATTTAGGAGAATTTTTCCATAGGTGTGCTCCAGCAAAGAGAATCCAACACTGTACATAAAAAGCTTATGTGATGATGGTTAGCACAGTGAGAGATCAAGAAATTGTAATTTCTCTTAAAGAAAGAAAAAGACTATCAGACACATCTAGACAGTGCATTACTGCAGGTAGCAGTGTGATCTGAAATCTGAAGTAAAATGTCCTTTGGCTTATTAGAGAACTCACCAGCCTCTACAAATTCTTTTTTGAGATGCACACACATACAACACACACACACGCACACACACACACACACAATGTTCAGACCTATAATATACAACCCCCCTGTAGCACCCCAACACCATTTCCCCCTTTTCCTCTCCACCCTCCGCTGGCCAGGCTACACTAGACATCTCTCCCTAATCAGCAGCCTTGTCTCGCTCAGACTGGTTGCCATAGTAATATGCTGGCTGGTCGACATGGCAACCACTCTGAGGTCCACTATTAAATGAAGAAGAGTGGAGGGAGGGATAGGGAGAATGGAGTTGGGATGAGAGACAGAGAGAGAGAGAGAGAGAGAGAGAGGAAGAAGGGGAGAGACAGGAAGAGACAGAGAGAGATTGTCCAAGATGGGGGAAGGGGTATCGGGGGTGGGGGGTGCGGGGGCACAGAAATGAAGGGGGTGGGGCATAGAAAAATGAGTGCAAGGAGAGCGAGAAGAAAAAGGAGGGGCAGCTGAAGGAGATAGAGAGCATCGGTAGTGCTGTTTGAGCTACCTATTGAATCACACGGCATTAAAAGCTTCTGATACGTGTCGCAACAATGCCATTAACCTAATGCATGACGTCATTTACTTAATGCCTTACAGTAAATTTATACACATGAAAAATGCATGTGCAGCCTGTCCCAATCTAGATAAAGGATCGTAAACTAATATCACGTTTTAAGAGCTACTTACAATATTATTGTCAATCCACATCAGACATACCTAAAAAATGATATAAAGAAATTAATATTTATAAAGTATAACGGTTTTATGGACCGCAGACCCATAATAATGATCAGAGAAGGCATGTGAAAAGTTTATGTTAGAATAAGACAAAGGGGTCACATTACTTCTCCTTTGATTTAATTTCCTGTGGTACAAAACAAGGAAGCAGTTGCAGTTAAAAACTTTTGGCACCTCCCTCTCATTCAACTTAATATGTCAGATTGGATGGAATATGTAAAAATGCATCTGTAATTTCCAACTACAGCAAAGGCCCGGCAGTTTCTGGAGCCATTCTGTCATTGTGCCATCACTGATCCACTCTTTCCAAACTGAAGTGAGAATTCACCAGGGCCCACATATCTCCGTGTGTCTATACTGCGATCTGCCTCGATCACTCTTTCCTCACCCCTTCTCCTATCTCGCTAACTCTTTCAGTCTTTCTCTTCTCATTTTTTATTTGCACCTCACCTACATCTTGGTGTCTCCTGCTACCACTGTGCTTTTTTTTTTCCTTTTATCACAGCCCCTCTTCTTTCTCTTTGAATGGATCGCTCTGTCTTGCTTACCCTGAATGTCTGATTCTTTAATGAATGAAATGCCATTCTATCAAGATGCCACCACAGCAATGACACAAAATAGCATTTGTTGCCTTGTGTGTGAAATTCCTTTATGAATTGGAGCCCTCTCTTTTTCCCCCCCGAGTGTCTTATGAAAGATAGCTAATTGCATGTCCACGTTGTGCCGTCAGTCCCTGCTTCCCTAGCACACCATTCAGAGGCAATTAAAGTGAGCTTAAACAGAGTAAGAAAGTGCGTCATCCTCTTAATGCAATTAAGGAAGTGTGCACACAAACATACAGTAATACTCTGAAACACAAAAACAGGAACACAGAAAGAACACAGAAAAAAAGGCAAGCGGAAAAGGTTAATTTATCAGGCCATGTAAGCTCTTGGCTTGGCTTCATCATATGTGACAGTGTCTTTCATTGTCTAGGTTTTGTCGCTGAACTAGGTTGTGTTAAGGTTTGAAAAGGCAAACATAAAGGCCCAAACTGCTTTCTATCTAGACAGATTGTAATCAGTTTACTTCTGTCTCTTTAAATACTGCAAAATGCTCTGTATAAAGATAGAAATGTAGTTGCTTTATGTATATATAGCCCCAAAATCAACATACTTAAGCTTGAATATGTACACTTCTTATACTTTGAATGTCATGCACTATGATATTAGCTATTTTTACATTTATGCTGATTGATTTATAGTGCCATAGCTGTCTGGTTTTAACGGGCACGCTGAGGCCAATTTCTAACAACTTTGGAATCGTTTCCAATCTTGAGTCATTATTCTGGAAAACCGCTGGCCATGCCTCTTTGCCTATGTTGAGAAATGCTTCCCAAGCTCCTGAATACAGCACTGAGTACTGCAGAAAAAATATAGGTTCATCACAGTTATGTACTCTAGTTAGCAGAATCAAATTTACTAAATAAGCCTGCAGTTTGTTTGTTTTTTTTTTGTTTTTTTGCAGGTGGTGAGAAATAGTTTGATGTAATAAACAACACACACCTTGAAGCATACATGCAAACAGACGCAGGATGCCTCTGACTCACAAGGTGAAATGACAGGCTTCTGGTCAGACACACAGGTTATTTTCACTGTAACAGTCCAGCTCCAACACTGACATACAGTATATGATTACGAGCACTAGATGATCAGCTAAAATCAAGCAAGGCTTCATTACAACACTGCACACTTAAACCAATTTGAGAAGTGCATAGCTGCTAGTTGTAGGGTAATTTTGCATGTGCAGATGCCTTGTTATTTGTGGGTACACAAAACCTCCACCCATCTCTGCTTATTTTGGTGGTAGAGACATTTAATTTGAGTTATCATGGCAAAGAAATTGTACAGTGCCTATTTAAACAGGCTGGGGAACGGCTTGGGAAATCTCACCACTTGTTTCTCTTACTTTAGCACTTTGTGTGGTAGCCTCATCTCCTCAATGCCTTCATTAATATTTTGTGGAACAGCCAACCACAGTCAACCACAGCCAACCCGGGCCATAATAGACTAGAAGCTGGCCAGTCTATGGAGTTTAAACAATCAAATTTTAAAATATGAATATACTGAAAATGCAGTGCAGTGTTAGGCTCCATGTGCTTAAAACTACATGGACTTCCGCATTACTCATTTGCTTACTCTCTCCTATACACACTGACGTGAATACAGAAGCAAATTCCTGAAAATCACTGCTTACACGGGCCACAAACAGTAGTATGGCATGTACACCGTGCTATATTTTGTTAGACATGAAGGCTCCATAATTATCATTGATCTGCTCATTATGGTGTATTACTCACCAATTGAATTTCCCTAAGTTTTAAGTCAAGTTCATTGCCTTGCAAGTGACAGGACCTAAACTGAGACATCTAGCAACACATCTATCTCATATGACCAAATCTGCCTATGAGTCACCATTAGACATAGAGTACACAATACACAAGTGACAATGCAAGCATTCACACTTCTAATCTAACACGCACACAAGCATACGTACCAAAACTTGTCCACATGCATGTAAAGTTCACACACACACACACACACATATATAAATATAAATATAACTGTGGTTATTAAGAGCAGCAAGTAGTCACACAGTATACTGTATTTCAGTGGCATTTTGGTGCTGTGAAGCTAAGTCAAGATTTAATAAAATCATTATTGTGAAACCCAATTTCATTATCTTGCTCAACAAAATAAAGTCTTCAAGGGCATTCTTGTGCTCTGTGAAATCAACATAAGAAATCCCTTTAAAGATGGGACACTTTTCTTACAGGCCGAAAATATATTATACCTCACACTCTACATGTACAATAACTGATCCAGACTGTAGTATTCTGAAATTTAAGATAATAAAGATTTACAGTAACTGAAAATTCAAGATTTTCAAAAACCCTGGCTTTGGGCTCTTGCATTAAACTGAGATATCAATATATCATTACATTATTGGATGCTACCTTACAAATTCTTAACAGGATGAAGACCCCGATTATACTGATTCACCACACCAATGTATAACAAAAGTTTAGCAAAGTCTGTGACAGTGTCCTGTGTCTTAATGCTCAAACATACCTTTTACTCTGACACTAAAACACCACAAGGACATGGGAACACAAAGAAGAGCAGTACCGCCCTCCTACATTGAGAAGATATTCCCATTGTGGAAGCAAGAATGTCTGTTCTGTTGGACTACAGATATTTGTTTGTACTGTCAGAGAGCAAGGAGCAAGGCTAGGCTGTGGCCTCTGTGCCCTGGGGGAAGTGGCTCTCTGTGGCAGAGGGGGCATGCTGCCTGTACGTCTGTGCAGTGCACAGAGGGACCCAAAGGCAGAAACTATGACCCTAAGAGTGCTGATGGCTCTCTCCAATTAGTATGCAGCAGAGCCTCCCCGAACACATGTCTCCTCATGCAATTAAAAACTGGCCAATTTATTAGACCCCAGAGTTTGTTTCCACTAGTATGACCCAAATCCCCACACACACACTGACCTCTTCTCTGCACTGGGATGTGTTTCATTTAAATCATTTCTGCAAATATTAAAGAGAAATCTATGATGTATTTTGAGCAAATAGTTAATTTCTGCTGGGTTGTTGAATGATCTGCAGAGGAGGGCTGGCATATTGATGAAGTGTTGTTGTAGTGATGAAGAGGAAGAGGAGGAAGAAATAAGAAAAAAAAGAAGAAGAGGGACTTTATCTTGGACACTATATACCGTATATGTAAATAAAATATATGATGTGATGAATAACAATCAAGCAATTGTCTAAATAAAGGTTAAATAAAAAAACAGACTATAATTATCCCAAGACAGATGGAGAATCATACAACTACTGGTTTTTTTTACACCGCAGATTGCTTAGGGCTACACTCTGGACCTTTTGTAGTCCTGGACAAGCTGGGCTCCAAGCCCCAGGGCATCCTGAACAGAGCTGAATCTGAATTCACCTCAATCCTACTATTAGCCCAGAGCTAGCTAACACTGTTGAGTGTGCCAAATTATTCTATAATTTAGCCACAACATAGCAGAGTGACTACTTAAATGCAAAAGTGGTTGAAAATCTAAGAACATGCTAAGAAAAAATCACAGAAAGGAATTATTTAGGTCCAGGTATAATTGCTGTCAGTTGTAAAGACAAATTGTGTTAGTTTAAAAGCTTTTGTGACAATAATATATGTTTGCCCTCTAGAGAGGTACATAATATTAGAGATTATTTACTGGTTTGAGGGTTTTCTACACGTCCTCTTTCAAAGCCATTGTAATGCAGAAAATTACATAAAATGGCAAAATGTCACAGAAAGAGGAAACATTTTCAATTCTGTATTAGATATACTGATATACATGAGATACAGAGCTGCATCTAAAACCTTGTTCATCACAATCTGCAATGTAAACAGAGACTCCAAACAACCATGAATCACTGCAACAAATTGTTATGAAAATCAAAACAAGTGGGTTTCTTATTCTATGAAATGGTAGACTCTCAATATGATTTAGTAACATTATATTTGGGCATATGCTGGAAAAGCATTCAAGCCCGGTCAAAAATGTGACTGTGTCAATACTGCAGTTCTAGGAACCTCTTCTTAAAAGTCAGGTACCTTACTTGTTTTAGCTGGTTTCCAAAATTATGCCACAACACTCCCAAAGACAAATGGACAGTATAAGAGCAGACATACATGCAGACTATTCATAGCTGCCTCACAATAAACTACTTGACTGCAATGGGGGCTTTGTCACCTCTGTTATTCAGCCCGCGCAGTCACCATCACAACCTATTCTGACACCAAATGTAAAGTCCAACTGCCCTCCAAATCCCTCCCAATTATAAAAGGTCCTTGAGTTGCTGTTTTGCCCCCTCTCCAGCTCCTGTCTGATTACTGAGTGTGGGGCGAGCTGCGCAGGCAATCAGCCGCAAAGCGCAGAGGACCAAGAGGACTGGGGAAAAAATCAAATCCAAAACACTGCAAAAAATAAACTAAAGGGGGACTTCTGGACTGCAATTACAGGCCATCCAGTCAGGCCTCTGCTCCAGCACTCAAGAGCTGCCGTGATTTCCGACAGAAAAGGTTATTAGTTTTTATTGGAGGAAATAGATGCTGGGTGGCTTTAAATGGCACAGTAATGCGGGGGGGGGGCTGGAGGGAGGCCTCCTGACCCAGGTCTCCCAAGGGTCCCATTGCGCAGCCAGAGGGACACACAGAAGCCATCACACACCCTCTCCCCTTCCCCCAGCCCTCATGTCCTGCAGCTCCTGCTTGAACTCCAAGGCAGTGCCCTGGTCTTCAGCCTTGAACTCAACCTGGACACCCTCTTCTTTTTCTGACATCCCTTTAAACATAAGTTTCATTACTGATGAGGTTTCTATAGCCTCATATTCTTCCTCTGTCCTAACTTCATAGGTGAGAACCTCTGAAAAACACTGTCACCCTCTCCATCTTAATATTTTATCTAACGTAGGTTTGTGGCTAAGACGTTTTGGTTTTTTGTTTTTTTGAAAAATTGTGATGTTTTCAAGATACAGTCATCTGCAGTTTTAAAATATTGAATGATTCATGTAAAACCAAAATTAATTGTTTTAAAATTACAATTTCTTTCTGCAAGAGAGACTAAAGTACATGTAAATTATAAGCATTAATCACAAAATAAAGTGAGTAAAACCTTAGTGTTGACATGGTTTTATTTTATAAATTGTATCACTACATTTTCAAGCACACGCACACACACACACACACATATGCGTCTATGCCTCCAACATAGCAGCAGCACATGTGAAAACATTATCAGTGAGCGTGGCGGCTGCGTGTTTGCTTGGCTCGGTGTAATGACTGCCTGCAGATTTCCTGTCACAAGCACGTGAGTCTGCGGCTCCAGCAGGAGAAGAGAAGTATGCAACCATATTTGCCTTTGTGCTGGGCTGCCAGTGTGTGTACTCTGCTGTGTGTGACGTTATTTCAGAATGTGTAAGCTATGATCTGCCTGCACCAGATGAAGTGCTCTCCACAGGCGCCGGCGTGTCAGTGTCCAGTAATAGGCAGTGATCAGACATGTATGCTTTTATCAGCCAGAGGAAATATACAGAAATGTTTTTAATGATTTTACTATTATTCCATGCATATGATGCAACATCTCAGTCACTTAGGTGTGTAAAATGCATTTACTTTGATTATTAGTGTGTGTCAAAATATGTCACTGTAAGTCAAAGTAGATAATATGTTAATGCTGTCTTTGTGAGTGTGTGCGTGCATGTGTGTGTTTGTCTTCGTTGTGCTTGCTGCCCATACTCTCCTCTCCTAATCTGTATTCAGGGCAGGTAGGCTCCAGCACGGACCCACAGCTCAGTAACTAATGGAGGGGCTGATGGGAGCCTGATGACGACCACAGGGCCATTTATACACACACACACACACACGGTGCACATATACAAACACAAACACTATGGTCATTTCCAGCCACATCTGCACCCTGCATCATGCAGCTAGTAGCCAGGTAAGTTAATTACACTGACCATTTAATTTTTTTTTTTCTTTAGTGCGCAAGGGATGCAATTTGATCAATTTTATCATCTTTCTGAGTGAGTAACAATTACAGCGCAAGGCATCATCCTCTTCTGCCTCCGTTGATTTTGCTGCTGCTGTTGTTGCAGCTACTGCTTAGATTTCTGCCTTTAATTGTCTCCTCTGCAAACTTTTCCTGCGAACCACTGCCCCTCTAAGTTGATTGCCAGGAAGTGCAGGGAATTCGAAAATTAATGTCACAGCAGGGTCAGTGCATTAGAGTGGTACACACATGAACTAGTACAATGTGTTTGTTCTGTTACCTGCGACTAGATTTTTACGCAGGTGCTTAAATACATTTTGTTTTGCACAATTTTCTACCTTGGAATGAATTCACTGCATATTAGTCCCACTGTCTAACATAGATAAGTGGTCACCTCTCTTTTGCACAAAGATCTGTGTAAAACAGAAACCAAAAGCTTTCCCCAAAGCAACTAAAAAAAAGAATTATGTGTAAGGTCATGCAAGTCAAACATGTAGACCTTAAGACTACCCTCTAAAACTTCACAGCTCTCTTTTATGTACCCGCAAGCCTTTTTCCATCCACTTTTCTCCTGTCCTCTCATGTTTTGTCTTGATATCTTCTCTCGTACAGTATCTGTGAATCTCTGGTCAACTTTTCTTTTCTTTTCCCCTCCTTTCCTTTCCTTTCCCTTTTCCTCCTCCTCTTCCTCTGCTGAGCTTGGGCCAAAGAGCTGACAGCCAGTGACCTAGGGGCCTCCGAGGCTCCCAGGGAGAAAGGTAATGGGCCCAACCCCGGAACGCACTCTCACTCTCGGCACACATGGGGCTGCCGGCAGCTTTGATCCGGTAGCCCCTGCTTGGGTCTCCTGACGCCTGGTGAGGAAATTCATAGGAACAACTGGAAGAGGCCTGTGTTTATTCAGCTCCTTTAATGAGGAGGGAGACGGATTATCGGGGGCCTAGATCTCCCCAAAAAAACACAAGGAAAGAAAACTGCTGCTCCTTCCAGATGTTGCTCTATCACCGGTCACTCCAAAAGAATCCAAGAGAGAGAGCGAGAGAGAGGTTTCAGTATGCAAGAGGGAGAACTAGTGGTCGGCCGGAGAATTTCCTAGTGTTTTCTCTGTTCTTCTGTCTGGCCAGATGTGGGAGCTGGCCAGCCTTCTCTGGGTGAGCCCAGAGGAGAGCAGCCGCCCAGGCGCACTGGGGAAAGCTGGGGGCTCTGAGAGGGAACTTGCAGACATGTGTTATTTTTTTGGGGAAGGGGTGTGGGGGGGTGGGGTTGGGGGGGTTAGATGGTGTAGGTTACCAAAGCTCTCAGGCATAAGCTTTACTTTAAGCAATTTGTGCTGTCTCAAAGAGAAAAAGAAGCTATTTCCTGAGCCTGTCATACAACCTCTAATGTGTTATTTTTTCAATTTTTTACACATAGCCTCATTGTAATCCTAATTAACGTGGTGAAGCAAGTGACGTGAGAACCGACGTATGAAGCCTGTCTGTCCCAGGAATTGAAACAGAAGCCTGATCCACACATACTGTAGCCCCGCAGATGACTACAGGTGGAGCCTCATGGTAACGCCACTCTACCTGCAGACGCAAAGCAGACTCGGGCTGTGTGTCAGGCTCTTGACCCTCTTGCCAGAAGACTGACCAGATCAATACGTCTCTCTATTGTCAAACCATTTAGGGGAGGATTACAGGTCAGCCACTGGTCACAGATCCTCACACACAGAGGGCAAAGGTCAGTCTGCGGTGCACATTTACATGTGATTTTCACATATCAGATCTTGTTAAGAGCATCACCTGTGGTACAAACAGCTCTGTAGTGCAGTCTGGAATCGCCCAAGCCTATTCCAGCCCTCATCCTTTCCCTTTACATCCCACTCCAAAAATCAGCCCCTGTTATAAGCTACAAAACCAGACCATCCTCACCTTTGTCCTCTGAACTGCTAACCCTTCTAGGTTCAAGGTCAGGGCAGAGACAGGTTGAAGAATAGGTGTCCACTGCGTGTTTTTGTGTGTGAGAAGGCTCGTGATAGGTCAAGTCCACTAAAGAACAATAAGCAAACATTAAGATGCTGACACTTAAATTACTCTGTAATGGTCATCCAGATTCATGTGCATGTACATACCCATAAAGAACCACTGTGCCTGTGTGTGTGCACTGCAATCAAACAAATGATCATGTACGTGCAATAATATAAGTGCACTTTACAGCTACGAAATTACACTTGAGTAGATTATTGAATTTAAAAAAAATAAAACACCATTTCACTGGTGTTGATTAGTACATCTGCTCAATACAGACAGCTAATTAGAAAGGATTGCTTAAATTGTCAGTTATATTAAACCATCGTAAAATTATCTCAGAAGAACAACTTGTGTTTATATAATTATCAGCTTGCCTTAAAATCAGTCCAGCTCTGACATAAGACATTTAAAATGCTGAATGTGTATCTAAGATATCAATAAACAAGTCTTCAGTAAGATATAACAATTTAATCAACCATCGTTGCACATAAGATAGCCTGTGAGGGCAAGTTGCTTGCTTAATTTGATTTCTTATTTTCTTAAGATTGAGATCATTGCACACTTCACTGATAATACATCATCATCAGATTTTTTATTTCTGATAACAACTTGTGAAGTGACTGTGAAATTTGAATACTACTTGTTGAAATATAACATTAAGAATGGAACATTAGGGTTGCAAATGCTGTAAAAAGCATTGCACATTTTTTATATTAGTATTGAGTACACAAAATAAAAAGCTATATAGCATTAATTAAGCCTTCATTTGACATCTTTTTTACTTTTTTAAAGTCATTTTCTCTTATGTGTTCTAAAAAGAGAAACAGAAAGAATGAATATGCTAATATAAACTGTGATTATATTATATATTCATATATATATGAAAAATAATCAATTTTGCATATCCCCCCTGTTGTGTTTGGATAGTTTATTTGATCTTGTTTTATTTAAGGTCACTAACTAAATGCAGACCTTTTGATTATCGTTTTTTTTTTTACCTAAGCCACCCTGGGACAATTTATACAATTATCTATTTGTTTGTTTGTTTATTCATTTCAGGATTCATTCTAATACATTTATTACATTTTAATTGGATTATAAGCTTTTTGTATGATTTTATCACTCACTCATCACTGGCAGTGGTGAGGTAGAAAAAACAATGTAATTAATGAAGAAAAAAATGGAGAAAATCACGACTGTTTACTTTCAATCATCATCAGGTTTACCCGTTCTACCCAATCACATATTGGAATTAGTGAGAGACATTAAAACTAAATTGAAGACGGACATGATGTGTTTCAGTCTGTGAATTATTCAGAGTAAGGACAGGGTTCATTCCAAAAATGTTACCCAAAAGAATCGAGACATGGTCTTTTTTGAAAGTAATAGGGTACGGTTTAGAAATAATGGCATGTGTGCATGTAACGGATATATCAGTAAAGACTTTCTGCACATCCTCTCTCATAATTTAAACTCTAACCCTTTTCTTTTTCTCCAGTCAAGTTCTCAAGAGTTTGTTTGGAGATTAAATCTATAAAATACAAACTTTCCTCAAAGAAAGTCTTTCCCCTAAAGTATCATACATGTGGTGAAACTACAATAAGAAAAAAAAAGTTTCAAGGAAACACTTACCAACTGTGAAGCAGAGAAAAGCTTCCTTCACAGTCCTGCAAAACATAAGAGAAGTGTATCATTGTCCACAGTCTTCAGTTGTACTGTATATCCTGCAAACAATTGTCTCTAAGAAAACAAAAGTGAATCACAGGTCTCACTGTTCATGTTGGTTTATTACAATTGCAATTCATAACCTTTTGCCAACATCCATCTTACTGACCAATAATATCTTCCCCAAGGCTGTACTAAGCTTGCATCAAGATCTTATGTATGAATGGATAAAACCTGAATAATCTAGCAAATCACAGACAACCATTATCATCATGTTGTTATTTTGCTCTCATTTTTGTCTGCAGGCTCTGTCCTGTTTGTTATGAAGTTATATTACAACCTGAGGATAAGAAAAGGACACTACACAGACATATTATGCATAAAATACATAAAAGCCACCAAAAAGACTCCAAGAAAACAAAAAATGTATATATGCAAATCAAAAACTGCTCTTCTTTCATACATCCATCGCATTCTCATGTCACTCAAAACACTTTTGCGCAGCAGCTCAGACAAAAAAGCACAAACATAACATTGTTCCTCAGTCATCCAAAATCCCATCATTAGAGTCGTTGCACCTCAAGCAAAGAACACTCTCTCTCACCAGGCTAACATAGTATATACTGCCACTGTTAGATGCTACAAAACACTGCCCACTCAAATACAAGCTGTTTCAAAAACAGCATTTTCCCCACTGCTACTATGGCATTTGCAATATGCGTTGATACGCTTTTCTTATTCTGTTTATCTTATTATGTGTATAAGGGCAGGAATGATATATGTCCCATTGTCAAAAAAAACACAACACATACAATACCAAGCGAATCACCATGCTGTACCAACAGCAAACCCCACTAGCTGTGTGGTCATCAAATACAAACTTAAAGTCAAAAAGACAATTTTCAACCTTGAAATCACAACGTTGAAAATAATTTCCTTTCTCCTTTCATTGATAGTGAAATCATTTCTAACAGCACTGCTGATTTCTCAGCGAACAACACACTATAGTTTAATTTTGGTGAATAAGCCGCAGCTTAGAGAGCATAATTGCTAGCTTCACACTGGCAAAAGAAAAGTTGTGCCTCAAGATACTATGAATAAAAGACAAATTAATTAATTAATAAATAGAATATAAAAACCTACACACAACATACTGGGTTTTACTATAGCAGAAACAGAAATTAATCTACAGTATTCCCTGCAGTGCTGACATTCAAACTTCATTAAATTATATTAGTGTTATTAATGCTGAGCTAAAACCAACACTTCCCTGTTTTTCTGTACAGTATGGTGTGATGATGCTATAGCCTCAATCAGCCTTTAACCCCTGCCCTTAGACAAGGTAAAGGCATCCATTCCCCTGACTCCAGGTCAGTAAGTAAGCTTGTATTTTTGGATGGCTGCTGCCGATTGTGTATGCACTTTAATAAGAGGGCTGCAGGTCAGGCAGATTTATAGGCCCATGGTGGGGTGGAGGGACCGGACTCCCTTGGCCTCCAGCTTCCCTCTGCGCCATTACGCCAGAGTGAGATATAGTGGGATATTGATCCCAATGCCACTTCATTTCGCAATAACTATTACACGATATTCTCCCGGGCTGCGCGTGGCTCCTGATTTATGCTGCCTTGCTATTTACATTAGCAGTAAGTGTTTTTCTATACCAACTGAGGAGGGTCTTACAGCCACACAAATGGACATGTGAACATTCACATTCCATACCATACCTGTCTTTTTGCTGCCTTTGATGCCTTTTCACAGTAGCAGTGGTGCTTAACACACCACTGCCTGCCAGGTGAGTAATGGAAGATACAGAAATAAGCATACTGAAGAATACATCCCAGTCTTGTGCGATTGACCTTGAGGCAATGTTATTCTCCTGTGTTATATCTTATTTAACATACCTGGTTGATCCACTAATGCTATTATATTCAGGGAGATGTTTTTGAATTATCTTATATACCATCAGCATATAGAAAGCAGTAGCAAAATAGAGATGACTGCTGCATCTGTGCAGAGAAACAAAATCATAATTAGTGTTAAATAGTGTAGTGTATTTGCATTTAAATTTTACATTTATTTAACACATCAAATGGATTTACAGTACATCCACCATCATACAGCACTGTACTGTATGTAGCTAGTAAAACAAAATAAGAGTTCAAATTCAGATGGAGGCATTACCATGTACACTGTGTTACTGTGTGAAAATATGTCTTCGCCAGAAACAAATTTAATTGAATGCTGCCAATTTGCAAATTATACATGAAAGAAATTGTTGTCATGATCAGGATAATTAGGATAAGCAGCCTGTGCCTCCTGAGCCTGCACCGTCACCAGCTGCATACTCCAGAGCTGGGTCTTTGCCAAACTGGCTTCCCTTGCAGTGCCAGGCTGGTGCTGAGTGTTTGTTTACACACAGAGGAAAGCCGTGTCAATGGCAGAGTAGGAGACATGAATGGGGAGGAAGGGTGGGAGACAGACCCTGTTAGTGCTGACATTCCCACAGGCAGCCCCCACAGGGGGCACTGCGCCTCAGATGCCGTCGCTGCTACATTGTGCCACAACAGAAAACAAAAGGACTAATGACCCTTAATTGCTTTGGAGCCGTTTAAAATCAGATGAGTGTCGCCTAAACTGCAGTATGTAAATCAAATCCCCCTCCTCGTCCCTCTACCCAGTCTACCCCCTAAGCTCTCTCCCCTGGCACAATCAAGTCTTTTTCTCATAAGGGGGCGGGCAGCTTAGCAGGCTCGCTGCCAAGTGAGGGGAGCTGGCAAGCGTGGTAATGTGCAGACACTTGTTGCTACAATGCTTGCCTGTTACGCCAGCACATGGTAGAAATGGGGCGGCTGAGGGGCGTGTGTGAGGAGCAGATGGGCATACTATAGCCTCCACGTGCTTCCATATTAAACATGGTAATAGAAAAGAAGCGTGCTCTGCTCTCGGCTTTCAAAGCTGGCAGACACTGCGTGCATGTCCCATTCATTAATAGGTCCATTCATATGCAACACGAAGTTTGATTGTACACAAATGCCCCATTAGGGAGGAAGGGGTTGGTTAGTGAATGCAAGTCAGTGTGTGTGTGTGTGTGTGTGTGTGTGTGTGTGTGCGTGCGTGCGTGTGTGTGTGCAAGTGCGGTTGCATGCGTGTTTGCATATCTTTGAAAGTGACAGAGTTTGCTTTGTTGTATGCTTTAAGGGATTGTATAAGGTTGACTCGAGTTTGGTTTGGACGTTGCATACTTTAGATTGAATGTTAGACGACATTTTAATAATACAATTGTATATAACTTTACAGAGATCACTCCACTGTTGGTTAGAATATTCAAAATTGTGATTATAGAAAATATACTTTAATAAAGACAATCTTTTAAGGTTATACGGGATATTTATTCATAATATATAATATAACAATAAAACATGATACTGCATTAAAAATAAAACAGAAACAACTAAAGCCTATGAAACATGTGTTGTATAATACATTTCTAAATTCTGAGATGAAAACACATTTGAACTGGAAGTCTTTATCTAAACAGATTGTAAATAATAGGCCGACTGAATAATATCGACTGCTGAGTTCAACCGTAGCAGATGATGTTTTCAGGACTGAGCCTCAGACCAGGCAGGTGTCTCAAACCTGTGACCCAGTGAGAGGTGAGCGATGTTCTCATGTGCCCCTGGGTGTCCCGCTGCTCCCACCACACCCATTAACATCAAGCCTTAATGCATTTTCTATATCTGCATGCTTTTCTGCTATATGGAGTCTCTGGTGATTTAAAGACAGCAACAAACCTGTCCCATTTTCAGAGTGACATTATTGATAGACTGTCACTTCAGATTGTAGGTAACTGCTAATGGTTATTTTATGGTGCATATGTCAAATCTGATGTGTAAATTTTTTCCCGTTCTGTCTCTTACCCTATCTTTCTCTGTTTTATTTGAGTCTAATGATGGCCTCGAGATCATTGGCACACTTTTATGAGAACAAACAGAACTCCCTTACTGTGTAATAGCATTAACAAAATTGACCTTTCAGGAAAATTATCTGCCAAATACCGCTGCAAAAATAATCTTTTTTTGTCTTTGAATGATATTTATCTATTTTATATTTATCTATGTTATTGATTGTAAAACCTTATCATATTATGACTTACTTGTTTGTATTGTTCAAGTTAATAGTGGCACAATATTCACTGCACTCTGCAGTAAAAAACAGAAAAGGCTGATTCCTCTTGTCTTATGTGAATAAAGCTGAATTAAAAATATGCACAAATGGAAATTTATCGCATTAAAACCAGGGCAATCAAACATTGATAAAGCATGTATTTATGTCCATCATGCTGTTTTGAAAAGCCAGCTTCCCAAACAGACCACCACCTCCTCTTCACCCCTCCACTCTTTATCCACTCCAGTGTTTTCTCCCTGTGAACCGGTATCCCCTCTTGTCATGGATTAGCCTCCATACTTGCGTGAACAAAGACTCAGTCAGCATGTGTTTATGTGTTGGTCCATGTGTTGTGTGAAGAGGGGACGTGTCTCCCACTTATGTCCGGATCTTAGAGGACCCCAATTTGTTAGGCATTAATCAGAACACCTGCTCAGAGAGCACCCTGTGTCAGTGGCTCACTTTGTGTCCCAATGGTTTCCTGGCTGCCAGGCTTTTTGTTTCACCACTTGAGTCATCAGTGTTGTTTGAAATCAATTTAACGATTGTGCCTGAGACTGATTTGAGTATGCAAATGCTGCATGGGGAGAAAGTAAGCAACACACAGAGAAAGAGGACAAGAGAGGGGCAAAATAAAATAAAAAAGAAGCTGGTTACTGTGCATTACTCTGGCATTACAGAGCAATAAGTCATCAAGAGGTGTTCCAGCAGGTGGGTGTGAACAAAAGACAAAAAAAGCTGAATTTGGCTCTACACTATAACAATGACACTATCCTCGTCTTTGCTGAAGGACAAGGCATGCAAGAGAACAATGTTTGAGAAAAAAAGAAAAAAGTAAAACGCTATGACAGGACAAGGAAGACTAGGTCAGAGAGAGGGCAGGAAAGAAAGGGAGAACAAGAAAGAGGTAGCAGAGGAAACAAATGAATAAATTCATGGGGCACAAAATGAAAAGAAAGATGGAGGGGAGTAGAGTAAAGGAAGGGGGTTGGAGTCATCAGTGGAAGATTTTTATTGTCCGGACACAGGAGATGCACACAATAGCACTGGGAAGATTCAATTAAGTATCATATGCAGTGACCTTATTGCCATGGTTACGGAACAGTGGAAAATATTAATCAAGCCTGCACTTGCAACAGGGAGAAAGATGGTGGAAGGAGAAATAGAAGGAAGACAGCAATGAGAATGACAGAGGGTGTTAGGAGAGGGAGAATGGATAATGGCACAGTCTCTCTATATATATGTGCGTGTGTGCGTGTTTGATTTTCTGTGTTTTAATGAGTACATTTGCAAACGTACATGACTAACCCCAACAAGATTTAGACATCTGTATGCTGACATTGAACATGCCATTTTTTTGACAATGGATTTTTGACTCCTTTGTCAAAAAAATATTTTTAAACGAAATAAAAAAAAGAGAGAAAAAGAAAATGCTACTGTGCTACCATCAAAACTCGTCTGGCTCGCATTTGAGATGAGTCACAAATGTGGAATGAGCTCAATTCAGAACTCATTTCATACAGGGGTGAACTCACTTTTCAGCTCACAGAGATTTGTTTTAGCTCCATCTCTGTATTTCAGGTTGAATTTCATGTGCCCAAATGTATGTTGATACTTTCTTAGTGAGGGAGGGGGGAAAAATCTGGAATCCATCACACACGAGTGAATTCATTAATAACAAAACTCGCAAATGTTTGCCACATGAAAATGAAATGTTTTCATCCATCAATGTGTTTTTTTTCTCTCTGTGTAATGGTAAACTTACACATGGTTCTAAATAAATCCTCTAAAAACCAGTGCTTGCATATTGTTACAGACTCAGACAGAAAAATTATGACGATCATTTCAATCATATTCCATTATGATGTTCCTCTCAGTCACATTTCCCTGCACACTGCAGAAGGGGAAAGTTGAAGATTGTTCTGTTTGATGAAGCTGTAGAGTGTTTGCTCGCTGTCTGCAGGGACTGTCTTGAAAACAATCTATCTGAAACTCTCCCGCTGAGCAAAATGTTAAATAAACAAAGGCAGGGATAAACAAAATCCCTCCATTTCAATGTCACTGAGAAGAAAGCTAACATTTTAATGCTGCGATTGTGAAAAGGAGGTGGCAGCCATAACGCGATCATCGTTTAAACTTTGGACACGTGGTGAAATTATTTTCTTTCTTTCTTTATAAATAATTTTTTTATTTATAATGATGTGATTTTTTTAAATTATAAATATGGTGGCTAAAGAAATATAATTGTTGTATTTGCTTCAGCCATGAGGCAGTAAAATATTCTTTCTTACTCACTGGTTTCCTATTTTGCCTTTCCTCCAGGAAGAACAATTTTAAACTTCTCCTGATACTGATAATAATATAATTTTTTTTATATTGTTCTATTTTGTACCAGTTCAGTTTTTGGAATTCACAGGAAGATAAGTGGAAGAATGCTAAAAAGTAAAATAAAATGAAAGTTGTAAAGTGCCTTTAAAGGTATAATACAAACATAGTTAGTAATTCATATTGTGGTCACGTAGAGAAACTGATTCCTACCGTATAAAACAATAAGTTGATATTTTTTGTTAACTATTCTCTCTAACTATTGTTGAAGTTATACCATAAGTCACCTTGGGCACATATGAACTGTGGAGTACCCCAGGGTACTGTCTTTAGCCCTTTGATTTTTCCCATTTAATGTTTACACTGGGGTATATCATTCACCGAGACAACATCAGTATTCACTGTCATGCTGACAACACTCAGCTTTATCTCTCCATTGACCCTAACAACATTATGCAATTAGACAGTCACTATCAGTGCTTTATTAAAGATAGATAGATCTAAGTTTTCATTATCATTCTGGACTTCGCAAATACAGTGAAAGTAAGTGTCATCTTTGATAACAAACTAAGAGTGGATAAATCTAAAGACAAATGAACAGTATGGTTTCTTGCTGTGGAATGTCATTTAAAATATTTGACTGAACTGGACACAGTCATTCATGTTTTTATTATATGGTGGCTTGATTACTACAATTAACTGCATATTTATTTACACCAAAATGGTGATTTAAACTGCAATTAAGACAGAAAACTGCAGCCAGAATCACAAAGCAGGGAAGATAACACTCCTGTCTTGGTGGCTCCAATATCCAGATACTCAGAACGACTGCACTTTCTTCATAATGGCTCCTTTCCTGTCTGAGGAAATTAAGCAAACCACCTGAGTAGCTTTTCAAAGTCTCAATTAAAAACTTGTGTCAGACTTGCTTCTACTTGAACTGTGTCAGTTCACACTGTTTTGTGACAGTCTATTTATCAATTAATCATATAATAATTCCTTTTTAAATTACAGCTACGTGTGATTTGTAACATAGTACATAAACACAACTTGGTGGTTTTAAATCCATTTTGCAAACTCATCTCAAAAGGTGCATGAAGCAAAAGTCAGACCATTTATACTCTCCTACCTGCTGTATGAATCTTGTACGGAAACTAGACAATTACATCACAATTTGCAAAGATGTGGCAACCTTCAGAGGTAGCAACAACCTGTTATTTTGCAGATAAAAATATTAAAATTATTGTGAAAAATAATTTTATGAAATTTAGGGGTTTCATTAAAGCATGAAAAAAAGAGTTTTAAGTTTTAGCATGCAGTTACTACAGTCCAATGAAAAACTTCACTTAATATTGAGCTGCAACTCAGAACTTTGATGAGAAGAAGTTTTTTAAGAAGTTGGCGCAAGTTGGTTCTTTTATGAGTGATTTGAAGAGTGACAGGCAGTGGTCATGCAGGAAATCAGCCAATAAAGTCATAACTGAGTGATTTGAGTTCAACATTGGTTCCATACCCTGCCTACTCTAATCCTGAGTGTCTGAAATTCCCCTGCCCATCCCTGTGGCAGAGCCTGCAAGGACCTACGGGTGAGACACAGACTGAGGTGTAACAGGAGAGGGCCTGAGCAGAGTGGCTGTTAAAGTGCCTGATGTGACCATGACCACTTCCAGAAACAATTTAATTCCACAGCTTCAGCCATCTCCAGCTGATCTACTCCTCCAAGGTCATTAACTGTGCCACAGAAGGTCACATGATTAATGAGTGACAGACCCTCTGGTGCAATAACGTGTATGAACGTGGCCCATTAATTAGACAGGGGGGCCAGAGAGAATGAATGGCCAGGGACAGCTTGGCCCCCTCACAACCCCGTCCTTCCCAGACCCCATTTTTCATTTTCATCTGCACAAACAGACACATATAGCCACTCATAATATTGCCAAAATACCATGTATTCAGTTCCAAAAAAAAAAAAATCACATTAACTTGAGAACTTAACCAATGTTTTTAACATGACTAATATCTTGACAATCTATAATATATTCTAAAAGTTTAAACAAAACACACAATTGCCCTGATTTAAAAAGCAAGAGGTTTTCTGAGTCTAAATGGCCATGGTTCAGTGCAGCTAAATAGGTCCAACTGCTACTTTAAAATGCTGTGAGCATTGGCCTCAGGTTGATCTGGGTATCAAGCATCAGAACGTTGTGTTGTTGCAGTCCTCTTCCAAGACTATGATAAGCACTCTGCATTACTGAGGGCAATCTCCAAGAGGAAATGAAACATTCTGCTGCCACAGACTGGCTTTATTAGAAGACAACAAGTCCGGCCTCTCAGGATATACAGATCAGGAGATTTAATTGATGCTGACTGACTGTCAATGCACTCCTACAGCTGGGAGAAACAAGAGTGTTTAACACTGCTCCATTGTAAATAGTATTCATTTCTCAGTCTAATCAACTTAATGCAATTCCAATAAGTCCATTTCTTAGAGTGGCCTTGTTGATTTGAAACCTCATAGCCCTCCGTTTTATTTTCACCAGTGCCAACAAATGTAATGGCTGCTAAGTATATTGGGCAATAACATAAGAATGCTCTACATCCAGTGCATGCATTTCAATTTTACCTTGAGGTCATAGCATTATGGATATACCCCAGTGGGGTCATTAATCATAAATACATACACTGTATGTAATAATAACCAGTTGGGAGAAATAGACTTCAGGGAAGGTTTCAGATGAGGACTTGTGTAAGACCAGGGGACACAATGGCTATCTATGTAAACAAATCTCATCAGTTCACCCACTGCACCTGGGTCAGTGTTTTCCCACAGCTGGCACACAGTCAGACAGTCAGTATATGTATATAGAAGTACCCATTTCCAATTGCCATTGTCCCAGAAACATAATAAGCAGTGACAGGGTGAGCCAAATTCACTCAGTGCACAACCAGGAAAACAACATCTTTTGGAAACAGGAAAAATACAACGATGTTGAGATATGTGTGTTTGTGTAATGATGTTTTATCCTGAGATGAATTCTAGGTCATAGGATATTTATCTGTGGTTATGAATATGGAGGAATAATAATTTATGAGGCACGTTGATAATAAAAATAATTTTGAAAGGTACTGCTGACATTTTTACACTACTTTTTATAAATGAACAACAAAAATAAAATAAAAATATTCTTGCATCTTATCAAACATTCAGAGAACCCCTTGACCCTTCTGAATAAAGCATCTCTCTGGAGATTTGACACACATCTCTCAGCACAGATCTGAAGACAGCCATGAATGTTGTTTGCCCTCTGATATATTTTTAATATTCAGATCATATCAAATATGTCCCCTTTCAATAATTGATCTATCTATCTACTAGCAACATAACACATGCTGAGCGTTGGCATGTGATTTCTATGCCCCAGTCAGTATATCTTCTTCCCTCTATGATAAGGAGAGCTCCGGCTGCTCCCTAGATGTGATGCGCTTGGCCAAGGGAACTACCCCGGGCATGCTCCAACGAACCCTGCGACCACAAACTAGCTGTCGGCCCATAACGCTGTAGCTGCATTTTCTGTGTCCAGGCTCAAAACCAGAGATAAAGAAGCACCAATGGCACAGCTTGCAAGAGAATGATTATGATTAAATATTTTTGTCCTTGTATTAATGGTTATTAAAAAATGCTCTGTATCACACAAGCAGTTTAGCAGTTTATCTGAGAAAAATATCTTATATTTAAAGTACATTGCACCACATGTTAGTATCCTGCTTGACAAAAACATGTTCATTTGTAAAGGTCATACATGCACTTAGGCATTTTAAAATGACAGCCACTGTAAAACTAAATATCTATGGTATAAGCTATGTACTAAAACATTTTTTTTCTAAAGGAACACAGTGCAACACAAACATATCAGAGTCTAATGGAGTGAGTGTTTTTCATCCTGTCTTTTGACCAACAGCATCTCCTGTGGTGGCTCATTTCCTTAGTGCAAGAGGTTCCCACCCTCCATCGCAGCCAGGCTTCAGGGGGCATGGTGGAGAGAATGCGAGATGGAGGGAAGGAGCAAAGTAGAAGAGGGAAACCATGCTGCGAGAAAGGAAATCTTCCATGTGCAGAAGCAGAGTGGCTAGAGGACATTTCACGCTAATGGCGGCCGGGCCAATTGAAATGACTGCAGCGCTGCATGATTTGAAGGTCAGGAGACAGCGGATTATATTCCAGTGGTGGCGAAGGGGGATTGGAGGAGTAAAATGGTGCCTCCCCACCACCCCGCCCCTCCTCCTCTCCTGAATTATTGCAGAACAGCCAAGATGGAATCAACATAGCACCAAACCCCACCATCATTACTTTTACACACAGCACACCATGAAACACATAGCATTGCTCCGGTCTTTTCTGCACCCGTACATCATAATGAGAAATTCTGCTCTGGAAAATTCAGAATCTCAGTTTGTGAAACAAAACAACCCAACAAACCACCCTGCTCCCTCTACACCATAGTACGTTTTAACTGTAACAAAGTTATATTTGTCCAGTTGTAGCATTAAAAATTACATTATGTGCAATAGATAAGGTCAAGAGCAAATTATGATAAAATACTGTACAAAAGATAACTCTTTTGCTTGTGAAGGCCAAAGCATGATTAGACTTTTTCAGTAAACTGTCAATTGCTCTTATTTTTATCCTTGAGAAGGCATCATAATAAAATAAACAACTAGATTTCCTCCTGTAGACATGGGTGACACACTGGATAAAATAGAATGGCTGAAAAAGCACAAGCTATGGTCGGGCTTACAGATGAGGGTGCAAAAGTTACTCACACATGAGAAAAGCATAAAGTGATTATGCACATGACTGCAGTAATAAGCTGTAATAAGATGTCGAATGACCATACGTATTTACTGCAGACATTGTGCAAGGCAGGACAACATGATTACATGGTATTTTTATCCAGTGGATATTAAGAACCTCGAGCTTGACATGCAAACAAATATGGAAACAACAACAAATGAGGCAACAAGGATGTCAAGCAGAATTTCAGAAGTCAGGGACATTAATGTAATTAAACTAATCCCTTGGAGGCATCAGCTTCTCTATCTGCTTGATGTGATTTCATAACTTCTGGAGGCTGTGCAATTTTTCACAATCCCCATTAGACATTGCACATGTCTCAGAAATTCTGACCATCAACATTTTTAATGATAATCAGACTTACAGATGCACCTGTTTTAGTTGTACAGAAAAATTAGTGTCCAAAGCAGCAGTGACAGGTATTTAGATGTAGCTCTTCCCAGTGTCAGTAAACACTGTCAGTAAATACTTGCGGGCAGCATCCAATCCGAGCTGCTCTACAACACTGACAGCGCTGAGGTGGACATCTTATAGGAGGAGAGCGGATGCCACTCTTTGTGAACAGCCAATAGAGGAGTTTGTATCACTGAAGAAATAAAGCACAGACACTTACTATCATGCTGTATAGCGTGCACATGCTAACAAAATCCTCACAACCAAAAAAGTCAATTTAAGTAACTCATCTCAAATATCTTAAGTATTGCTCTATTGCACTACACTATACACTATGCTTCACACAGAAGAAAAGGGAAAAGGATGGATACTTTCAGTAAATATTGTTTGAAAATACAGAGAAACCTTTTGGAGCCAGGATGTTAAAAAACAAATTTTGTATGCATCTGTTTGTGTTTATATAATGTGCATGTATAATTGAGGAAAAAAAGAGGAAGAAAGAAACACATTTACATTTACAAACAAAAACAGGAAATTAACTTATTTCTGGTAAAAAAAAACAACAACATTATATTACAAACATGACAAATTCAACAGTAAAACGTTGGAGTAAAAAATTACTGTAATTTTTGCTCCCACTTGTAATTGACTCTATTAATGTTAAATATTCATGTATTTAAATGAAAATGAGATTAAATGAAAATGGAATGGAAAAAAGACAAATATATTTGTTATATGACACAAAATTACAGTGTACATTGTTTGATCTACGTTTTAAGAAGAAGAACATAATTTCATTACAAAAAAAATATTAATTAGAACAAAAAAGGATTTCCACAAGGATACCATGTCGATTTTGCCCGGGTCAGAAGTGTTTCATGACCGGTGCACTAGTGTACAGGATGGAGAAACACTGTGCACACATCACAGGCAGTGACGGTGCTAAAATTCTCCCCCACTGGCCAACGTGCTTGTAAAACTCTACAGGAGATAACAGGCAACCGAGGTAGCCCAGTCAATCCAGCGCATGTTTGAATGGCTGACCATGTTAAGCTCTTAAAGCAGGCATTAATCCAGGATTTTAGGAGCAGAGCTAAGTTTGGCATGTTATCATGGCAAGGCCCAGACCTTAGCTGGAGTTCAATCACTGCGCAGAAGCACCGACAGCCTCAGTCACACAGGCCTCAGACATGACTAGCACTACAACTGGACTGAAATAACGGGCGTGTTCATAAAAAATAACATAAAATCCTTTAATGATCAATGTATTTGGCTTTCCACTTGATTTATTAGTATCTCAACTTCATTTTATCTTGATTTACTAAAAATAGAGACTAAAATGGTTCTGTATCATAGTCAGCATTCAGGATATAGATTTCGCTTTGTCTAAAGTGCTGTGTGAAGGCTTCTATCAAGGTTTACTCAGAGTATTGGCTCTCACAGAGCCTGAGTGACCTCTCTGGCCAGCCTCAGCTTCAGCGCTAGCCTCGCCCCTCCAGACATACACAGGCCATACCAGAGCAGAGCACACAGCAGAGTCTTCTCTGCTCCGCCCGACTCCAGATACACACAGGCCAGCTCAGATCAACATCTAAGATAGCTGTGCAGACAGACAAACATATTAAGAGCTGACAGCTCCTGACCATGCATCTGCAAAAGTAGCATCATCATGTTTTAGCAGTGGCACAAATACCCATCAGCCAATACGACAGCAGCAAGCACACGGTCGTGTGACGGCATGCACAAACAAACGTACATGCATGCACACACTGCGCGCACACACACACACACACACACACACACACACACACACACACACACACACCAATCCTAGGGTGCAGTCATAGGGCTTGGGCCAAGGCTTAGGGCTAGAGCATGGGCTTAGGGAACTGGGTGTGCTTGCTGGCAGATGGGGGATATTAGGGGCAGTGTGTTGACTGATAAATCTTCCTGCACAGAGTAGGACCTGAGTTATCATCTGACATATGAAAAAATACCAGAGAAGCTGTGGAGAAAAGAGAGGAAATTAAATGAAAGGGGGATGAAGAAGGGGAGCAATCCAGCACTGTAGCAGGCATCTGTTTTGCTCCTCATCCTCATCCTCATCCACAAACACACTCTGTATGTGGAAGCACACACACTGTCAGCTCAATCTACATATCAGATTTCATTCATGTTTCTACATTTATTCTGCTTGTGTCATGAGCACAACAGTAGCTAAAATGCTGTGTGGCTAATACACGTGTCAAAAATAGTCTTGTACGCTTGTAAGAATACCTACTACTTCCTGTGTGAGATTTGTGGATCTTAGAATCTGGATCATCACTGTGTGACAGTCTTCATTTATGTATATTGTTTACTGCAGAGGATAAAAAGACACATACTGATAGTTATTTAAAAAATGCATGGTATTTTGATTTAAAATTTAATTATAATGGTAGTCCCACTGCAAAGAGAAAAATATGGAATTGAATACTCTCTTTTATTTTTGTGTCTTTTATTCTCAATTTGGCAGGAAAATCTCATGAAGCAGAGGGCTTGATGGCTACTTTTTGGCACAATCTGTTGCACAACACTGGAGTATGATACACCTTTGATTTGAGATATGAACAAGAAAAATGATATGCTTTTTATCTGTGAAACAGTTATACACTTCCTTTAACTGTATGTACAGTTAGTTGCCAGTACACCTAACTAAATGCATTCTAATACATCAGCCCTGCACTAAATCTTTCCTTCAAGAAGGTTAAAATGTTCAGATGAAACGTTTTTAGAGAGAGGTGCTAATTTATAGTCATTTTGAAGGCTGTAGTTTGTGTTGCTGTTGAATACTGAGAGGTGTTTGTAATGTTTTTTCCATCCCATTTATATCAATGAGGGTAGATTAAATTTGTATTTATTATGAAAATGCCCCACAAAAATCCCAAAGTGGTACTTTAAATGGCTGTCACTAAAAACAGTGATTCTTCTGACTATTTGTGCCCACACTCAGCCAAACTATCAGGGTTAATATTACTCTGAACGTGCAAAAATAAACAGTGTCCTCAAGTCCACACTCACCAGAGTAAAACATATTTGATATTTTGAACACCTGCCCCAGAGCCATGTCAGCTCTGTGAGTGGACAGATAATTCTTCAATCAACACTTGTCAACTCCAAATAATTGCAACTGAAAAAAATCTGCACTTATTAACACTGGGAGAGCTGCTGTGCATGATATTTGGGTTTATGTGTGTGTTAGTGAGTGTGAGTGAGTAAGTGAGTAAGTGAGTTAGTTAGTGTGAGAGAGAGAGTGAGAGAGAGCGAGAGAGAGAGAGAGAGAGAGTCCAAATGGATTTCAGCCCTAGAATAAATCACTGTCGCCACAGAAACAAGCCGACAGCTGTGATGGATGGCTGAAATTTTTGTGTTGATGTCTTTAGTATTGCTGACAATTTGGTAGTCCTGGCTTTTCCACTTTTTCCTGCGCTTGCGTGTGGCTAAACACATCTAAATGCTGGCACATACCCATACCTAGACACAGTATTTTGCACCTGCTCCAAATCTTCTTTTAGATTAAATCATCAGTTGCCAGATTTTGTTCCTGTTTTTTCAAAGTGCCACATAAAAGGCTTAATATTATAAATTCATAAACCAAATGTACATTCCTTAAAAATTCACTTTTTTCCTGTTATTTATGAAACATTTACCCCATTAAAAGGTTTGCACACTAATATCATAGAAACTCAACAATTTTCCAAAAGTGTAACATCATTGTGAATGCAACTTTCTGTAATGAAACAATGGACACCATCTTGTGTGTGTGCACTATGGTCACATGTTCCTTTTGCACCTGTATGCACTGACCCTCTCATTGGCTAATATGTCATCATATGACACAGTGACTGTTTGGTGTGTTTGGAGTACACACATGGCATCTACTCTTAACGCCGTCCACTCAAACTGAGGATGAAAAAGTGATTTCCTCTTTTTTTTTTTCGTAACGACCCGTTTCACTCCCAGTCCTGTTATCTGTCCCACTCCAGTGCTACTGGGTGTCTCTGTTCTGTCTCTGCCCTAAATGTACAGTCACCCCCTTTCCTAATACACAGCATCTCAGCACACACACACACACACACACACACACACACAACTTGACTGTACAAATTCCAAAAATAAAACACATTTGCTTTTTACACGTAGGCTGCACATAATGCACTGTATACAAAATCTATACACCTATGCAAAAAGTTATGTAAACACTAGAACACTATACACCCTTACACACACACACACACACACACACACTCTCTCTCTCTCTCTCTCTCTCTCTCACACACACACACACACAAAGTAAAGAGTTAGGCCGCTCTAAGCCAGCCCCCCCACATCCAGTGTTTCCATCTGCTCTCACCTGGCAGGATCAAAAAGAGCACACTTCCCACAAACTTACAAAGAATCAATACTTTCTCCAGCAAAACAAAGCAGTCACAGCCTCAGCCTCAGTCCCAGCTCCACACTAACTCTACTCAAAGTACTGTAGACTGAAAGAAAGAATCCACAGAGCAGAAATTAAAAAAGGATTTACTGACCTTACTGTCTTTTTTTCCTTCCCTTTCTCTCTGACGTCCAATCCCCTCTTTTTCTTCTGCTGGTTCTTGTCCTCTAAACCTCTAGTCTAAGTAAGTCATGCAGGAGCTGCTTCCTGCTCCTGCTCAGCCCTACGCCACTGTATTAGTCTGATTTCACACTCTGCAGCCTAGCCTCTTGTCCTGAAGGGGACGGTGAATGTGCTGCTTATTTAGAAGCCGGCGCGCACTACCTGGGCTTGTAGGCAGCTGTTTAAAGCACGAGGCAACATCCAGGGTGCATAATACCCCCTCTTCCTTACACACACACACGCGCATCCTCTCTCTCTCTCTCCCCCTCGCTCAAACACACATGCACACACTCACTAGCTGGCTGGCTCGCAAGATAGGCAACGGCACAAGCACACGCGCGCACACACACACACACACACACACACGAGCAAAGTGAAATACACACACATGCAAGCGGTCTGTCAGAGGTCTCTCTACCTTGGCTGGGATAGCAGGCAGTGTGAGAATACACACACAGGCACACTGAGATGGGCTGGCTGCTCCGTTCTGTCTCCTTCTCTCTAAGTGTTTAGAAGACAATTTCAACAAGGGATTGCTCCCAATCTACTAGGGTGATCCACATGGATGAGTTATAATATGCTTGCCACTCTCTCGCTCTCTCTTGGCCCCCCTCTTCATCCTCTGTTCCCTCTCTCTCATTCTCTGTCTCACTCTCTACTCTCTCTCTCTCTCTCTCTCTCTCTCTCTCTCTCACTCTTTCGCTCTCATGCTCGTTGTTTTAGCCTATTATCGAGCCGTCACCGCTTTCAGTTCAGGAGGAAAGCCTTCCCTTCTTGGATTCTATATTTCTCTCCTCTCTGGATGTGCATGAGATGGGGCCAAAGACTGACTCCACCTGAATGCGTATTAGTGAAATGCATTATTTATTGCAAAGCTGCATTCAAATTTTTTTTTTCTGATATGCCGGTGGACACGAGGGGGAAGGGAGCAGCGGTGGTGGCTACATCAGCAGCGAAGGGGTGCATTTGTGATGTGTGTGTTTGGGGGAGGCAGGGGTGGCGGTAGGGGGTAGGGATGAGGGGTCAGGATTTGGGATAGCGGGGGTCTGAAGGGAGGTGAAAAGAATACATAAGATATGATTTTAATTTATTTATGTATTCAATGACTGGGATTGCCTTATCATCCAGGGTGCTGCTTAATGACATCACTGCTGGCTTCTCCAAGCTGTCCCAAATCACACTGCCCCTCATTTTTTCATCAAAAATGTGCGTGTGTGTGTGTGTGTGTGTGTGTGTGTGTGTGTGTGTGTGTGTGTGTGCGTGAGAGAGAGAGAGAGTGAGTGACAGAGAAAAATAAAGATAAAGTGAGAGAGTGAGGTAGACAATCACAAAAAGTGTAACAAAGCAAAAATAAAATTTCAGAATAAAAAACACAGCTATCCTGTAAAAGCATTATTCTCTACTATTGAAAAATTACCAGACAATGTAAAGTATTAGTATTTAAAAAATGAATGAACACAAAATTCATAAAACACACTACAGCAATTTGAACAGTGTTCATTATCTACAAACTATATCGTCCAGTTTCACAAGATGGGTAAAATGGTTCTGTTTATAAATTCACAATTAAAATGCTACATCCATTTCAATTGAATTAATTTAAAAAGTAGTGAACATTTGATTTAACTCTTCTTTTTTTTTTTTAAATACAAGATAATTTAGCTTAACTTTTGTAATGAGGTTACTCTAATTCTATTACATGTTATTGATTACCCCAGCTCCTTAATTACATTATTCATGTAAGACACTTTCGTTCTATGACATCAGGATGATCTGTATTATTAAATATTTCTAAACCTTTCTGTTATTTAGTTATTAATATGATTAATTAGTATATGATTAATCATCTGAATGAACCATGTTTTAGTCAATAAAGTGAGCTGACACTCAATAAAAATAGTTGTATTGAAATTCTGAAATATCAAATAGAGACAAAATCTGCCTTTCTATTTTACCAACCATTTATAGATACTCAAGAAGATTAAAACAAATCCCTGATAGAACATCTGCCCTTTTGGTGAGCTGCTTCAGTTTTACTCAGAAGAAAAAAGGTTTTTTCCAAAGATGTAATAAATGCATACAGTATATTCATAGTAGTCTAAGATTACATTAAGACAAATAAAAACTTGAAATAGTATCCCAGTTTTTTCATGTGCAGGTTGAGTGCAGAGTTGAAAAACTCACATTGTGGGCCTCACACACTTAAGTGAAGTGTCCGTGACACACCTGTGTGTCAAAAACACAACTTCCAAAATGTCCTTGATTCATTTGATCTAATTATCTGTGTTTTACAGACTAAAATTATAATGCTAAACTAACTAAAAAACAAGACACAGGGCTTTAGTTTATATCTTTTAATTATAGCGGCTGCTTTGATATAAAAGCAGCTGAATAATCAATCACTAAACAATGAGTGTGATCGCAGGTCTTTTGAGACCCTATATAAAGAGAGAATGGGAATGGCCAAAGGTTGGTTAGAGTATGGCCTGGACTCAGACACAGAGAGGGGAGGGGGGCTGGAAGTGACTGTGTAAGCTGGAGTTGCCACGCTGGTCAACAGGCTGCCGCAATGTGCACCCATGGGGCAACCAGCCAGGCAGGAGTCATGACTGCAGAGTGGACCCCCAAGACTCTGTCAGCACTCTCAGCCTCCCTTCTCTCCCACAACAGGAGAAACAAACCAACACAACAGAAACACAACCATCCAGCAAAGTCGTTCAGTATGAAGGGCCGCTAGCCTCTGCTGAATACCTAATTGTCATTTTCTCCACACCAGAGTCAAGCTAAACTTGAAAAGATTTAATCTCCCTCTTAAAAGCTTCAAACAACGATCAATTTAACAACTAATGAACATACAGTTACTCAATTTCAGATTTACAAAAAAGATTTAAAAGTGAATTGTTTACGCAATCCATGACTATCCATGTGCCGCTCACTGTGCTACACTTTATTATACAGAAGTCTAATTCAGTCTCCAGCTGTCTGCCCCACCAGTGCAGCCTGTTAACAGCTTGGTCCTCAGCCACAGGATGCCCTTCTACTGCACCTAAGAAAAGGAAATGATGTGGCCCAGGGCCCAGCCAGGCCATTCTATCACCGCTATTAGGGCTTAAGCAGAACTGGAAAATTACTCCATTGGCATTAACAGTCCATCTCAATCATTTTAATACTATCATAATCATGAGACTTTCTAATATTATTTTTAAAAGCCTTGGTAAGAAAAAAAAAGGAATTTCATTTCCTTTGCTTAACCATCTTAAATTGAGAGAGAGTAAGTGAATGGAGAAGAAAGTGATATCTTATGAGACAGGGAAAGAAAGTGATAAAGAGTCACCTCTTACCCCCCTCCCCCCTCCGTCTTTCACCACCAACTCTTACACTGCCACACACCTCCGTCTGTCTGCAGCATCTTTGTGCCCTGCCAGTATGACCATGTTACAAGTCACAAGAGACAGGGACTTGAACAATCATCAACGAAGACAATCAATATTAATGAATGGTCTGGTCTAACAGTGACTGTTAAAGTAGCCTTCTTCACAAAACTGTCATGTGCCCTCCTTAACCTCGCAACCCGATCTGACCAAACATAGGTTAGCCTGCCCTCCTGTGTTCTGATAGCCACTCTGTGTACATCATATCCTGGACTTGCAACCATAAAACACCACTAAACAATGCAAGAGTTAATGTTTCCCCCTCTCTTCTCCCCTGTTTTTAAACTTTCAATTTTCCTGAATAGCATTATTATGTATTATTAATATGTCTGAATTATTACTCATTTTCCTCTTAAAATGGAGTGCTTTAATTCACATTTGAGGTCTCATCAAGGCTGTGCAGTCAAATGAATGTGGAAGGATACATTATATTTGCAAAAATGCAAAGGGTGAATTAAAAATATATAGCAATACTAAAATATTAACTATTAATTTCAAAAAGATAATTTGCCCAGGGAAAAAAGCCTTTTCATTACTTTTACGACTCTTTCTTTTTTGAAGTTTACCTCTCTGATTGTGAGTCTTTGAATAAAATGCAATTATCATGTACTGAATATTCACCTGTGCATTAAATACACTGAATATTACATGTCTACTATGAGACAGCTCCATGTGTGTTCACTTTCATGAAAACAGGGCACAAAAGGGAACATGGGTGCAGCGTGACAGAGGTGATGCAGTGTAAAATTCATGTCCAATACGCTATCAGATGGAGGTTCAGTCAACAACAGAAAAAAAAATGGCACAAAATAAAAATCAAAATAGGTCTAAACATGATAGTTTCAACTATCTCTCCTTCATGTTCGCTCTTCTTTTTTTTTTTTATAATAGTGAACTCTAATTCACCCTTGAAGGCGTGACCTTGTGCTGTGTGACAGGAGATAGCTGCAGCATGAAGACAGGACGCCACTTATCATCAAGGGACGAGGTGGCTGTTTAATTTCACACTACCAGTGGCTAAAACCCCTGTTAGTGTGGAGCGTCACAATGGCAGCTACGCTCGGGGAGCAGATGTCCTAGTGAAGGGGTGTAAAGAGGGAGGAGGTTGGGTTGGGAGAAGGAGAGGAGAGAGGAGGAATGGTAGTGTGTGTGTGTGTGTGTGTGTGTGTGTGTGTGTGTGTGTGTGTGTGTGTGTGTGTGTGTGTGTGTGTGTGTGTGTGTGTGTGTGTGTGTGTGCGCGTGTGTGTTGGGGAGGGTGGTTGCTCTGTCGCTGTGTATTGCACTCAGAGCACAGTCTGACCCCGTGCGCATGCCCAGATAAACAGCGCCTCTGTCTCTCGCACACGCAGAAACAGCACAAATAAACACACACATGGTCACCGTGGCATTTGGTCATGCTTATGGGCTATAATTAAAAGTAGCAGGATGAGCATGAGGGGACACGAACTGGACTGGGAGAAGACAGGCGAGAGCAAAGGTGCAGCTGTGATGGCGGTGGATGAGAGGAGAGTTTTGTAGCGCAGTCCACGCCACAGAGGCCAATATCACTGAGAGCCCAATTGCTTTCTGAAGAGCTTTCCATTGTCTGCAGTGATGAACTTGAGCTCTGGCCTCCAACCCAGGGGTCTTTCCGTCTAATCCTGAGTGCCCCCGGCTCCCCTTCACAGCCCCTCCCTCGAACCTTACACACACAAACACACACCCGTACGGACAGACATAATACACACCCTTCAACTGATGCCTGACATGACTGCAGGGTTGAACAGTGTCCGGCGCCTCCCAACACAGCTGAATATAAAACACAGTAATGAGCGGGGCAAGAAAATGGCTTCCCTCTCAAACATGGCTGCTTACTGATGGCCAGACGCAAGCCAGGGAGAAAAAGGTCACTTCTCTCATCCTTTAGTACCCCACCCCCCTGTCTTCTATTGCTGGTGCTGTTTTTTTTATTTATTTTTATTATTATTATTCTTTTTCTCTCCCCCCTTTTCCATCTCTTGCCTCCCTCGCTAACACCTTCTACTTTCCCTCCCTGGTCATTTTCCTTACCCCATTTCGTATGCGGGTGTAGGCTTATTATTTAAGAGACAAAGGATGGGGATCTTGGGAAGAGACAGGTGGCTGCATCTGAGTGATGAGAAAATTACGAAAGTGAAATCCAGCTTCTAAAAAACTCTCCTTCATGGAAGGTAATAAAAAAGGGAAATAAAAATAACTGTGCCCCTTCCCCTCTTTGGTACAGCTCAGCAGGAAAAGGAACATCCCCCATCCCTCCCCAGTACGATTCCAAATCCCCTCTGAGGACCGCAGTCCAGGCAGATACTGTATATTCATTTTTCCTCACTTACTCCCCCAGTGTCATTTTTCTCTATTTTCTCCATCGGTCGGTTATGCACAGAATGTTCCAAATGCATTTTGACTGCTTGATTTCTATTTTCATAATATCAGAACATCAAGTTAAAGAAAATAAATGTTTATTCAGCAGAGTGGGGAATGCTGGTGTATGGGTGCAGTGGCTCTTGGGGGACAGAGCCCATGCTAAATCAGTAAATCACTCCATCTGGAAGATGAACGGCATGTTTTGGAGTTCATTGCCTTTCGTCTCGGGCGAGTGGCCGGTGTAGCGGCAGGCCCAGCAGGCTGGAGTGGAGGTGTCTGCTGATGTGGATGGTTACAGAGGGATAATGAAGCAGCGACCAAGGGGCTTGGCCATGTCCTGTTCACCCTGTCCTTCTCGCTGTGAAAGGGCCAGCTGCCGAACATGGCTATTAGCCCGTCCACGTTCAGAGCCATCATAAGGCCTGCTGTATGCTTCGACTGAAGTGCTCTTTGGAAAGTGCGTAGGTGTGAAAGTGGCCAAGGTTTCAAGTCCTCTGCAACTTTCATCTTTTCAGTCTTCAGTCAGCACCATGCTGGACTGTTCAACTGCTCACTGAAAACCTTCCAAGGCTGTCCTCGCCACCCCTCTTTATGACAGAGACCTTGCCAACCAATACCTGACTTTATCCAGTATAGAAAAAGTACGAATTACTAAAACAACTTGTTCAACATATACAGACCACAAAACATACAAAGTTCAAAGCAAGTTGCAGCATCGTCAACCAAAGACAGGCTCTATCACCGGCTTCAGCCCCACTGCGGGCATTATTATGGCCAAAAGGTTCAAACATCCCCTGCTGCACAAAACCAAAAATGTATATGTTGCTTTCTTTAGAAGTTGATGTATTTTTGTTTCAGTGCCAAAAATGAATACTCCCATAGATAGAATAGATAGATAAGCAGGATACTACTAGATATGCAGTAGTTTAGGATATACTTCAGTTGGCAACCCTTAGCTAGAAAGCACTAAAAATATAATATTAAAGATAAATGTTCATAATCCCAAGTTTCTTAAAACTTTTGCATTGTATGATTAAAATCTTTGAACTATGCAGATTCCTCATGACTACATACCTACACTCACATTAGCTTACAATAGTCATTTCCCAAAATATATCACGACATTTGGGATAACACACATTTGTGTCCCAGGTCACGGTTGATGCTTTTAAACTAATTTCACGAACGTGTTACAAGATATCAACAGTAAGATAGGAGGAAGAAAAAAACTGCATTGTCCCAAAGAAAGAAGTGTGTTCTTTTTGCTTATATACAGTATATTTCCTAATACAACATACTTTTTGCAGAACATTATGCCTTTTATTTCACATCTCTGTCAAATCACTATATGAAAGGATGCCAATGGTACCACTCTCCTCACCTGCACCTCAAACTGGGATGTGAGGCACAACAAATTTAAATAAGTTGATAGAGTTTATCAAAATGACAGGCAATTAGACCGGCTCTGACCATGGGTTTGCATGCTAAATGAGAGTCATTTAAGTGGTGGGAGCCATACATGTTATATAAAAGAGAGTGAGAGTTCTGGAGCTCCATTTCTGCTCCTGGACAGCCCTAAATTAAATATCCCCAAAGTCCATTAGGCTAAACAGCCCGAGGAAAGACTTTGTCTCACCACAGAAAAATGACAGTAAACTCGGGCAATCATGCCGCCAATCAATTATGCATGAATTATATTTTCTTAGACTGTGTAAAATGTCTTATGTTAATTCCCCTAAGTATACAATACCCATTACTTTCGAGGGACGTATCCATATGCACACCGTCTAAATGAGTGTTTTCCCAAAGATTTATCAGCCTCACGCTGCCAACTGAAATGAAAACACTGTGGCTGAGTTGTGATTCCTCCATATCAACTGTAACTGCAGGGGCCACAGGCAAAGCTCGGAGGCGCTCAGTGTTGATAACCTACATGGCTGTAAATCTACTGATAGAAAACATCCCCAGAAACTAAGAAAATATCGAGGTGTGCCAGTAAACTCTTTCATACAAGCCACAGCACGCGTTAAAAGAAAAGCAAGATGATGAGACAGAAACAGAGAGAGGCAGAGGGGGAAGACAGAGAGAGGTCGGGGTGGGAGGGTGGGGAGTTTGCACTGACCTGACCTGTCTCGGCTATAGGCCTGTTGAGCCAGTGAATAGTGGAGTCCCTGAGGTCCCCATTGTGGCCCAGATCTCTGATAATGACCTCTGTCTGGCCATGATAGTAGGAGACAGGTATTGGCAGGCCTGCTGACCAGTGTCAGTGAGGTGCCAATAATTGGTCAGTGTGTTAATAACAAGTAACCTAGTAGCCTCTGTAAACTGACCAGCCTCTGTGTCACTCAATGTGCAGGTGAGTGTGTTAACCTTTGAAACTTAAAATAAAGACAGAGAAGAAGATAATACATTTAAATATCTAACTGATTAACTTGTAAAATATAGTTTGATATAAAATATACACATACACCATCACACAGTCTGAATAATCAATTAAATCTGCATTAATTACAACCAGCCAGAAGCAATTTAGGTACAGATATTTACACACTCACATATGCGCAAACAAGGCCTCTTCTTTCTAATTTCACAGACAGTTCCTGATGATCCCCAACAATGGTCCCCTCTTATATTACATGCAACACAATCCACCCTTACACACTAATTTGTTTTCTTTGGCTCTTTTTCTGTTTCGGTGTGTAACTGAGCCCTTGAATATATACAAATTTAATAGAGCTAATAGAATCATTATCAAATTCAGATCAATATAAATTTAGCCCCGGTACCCATAAGAGGCAGCAATATTGAAATACAACACTGTCTGTGCTCTTTCATTCTTCCGCCTACAACTGACGCTTGCTGCCATCAGACATGAATTACCAGACAGGCACATTACAGCTAATAAGACTCTCACAAAACACCCTTTATTAATGCATGAGAGAGTCTTTGATCCTGGAGAAACTTTCATAGGGAAAGCAGTAATCACCGTACTTCAGACAACACAATAAGATGCTTCCTGTTACCTTGAAAGAGTCAACAATGTGGCTGAGGTCAAATAAACTGGAGCCCGTACAGCATGTCTCTGAGAGAAGGGACAATACAGAGCTGCCACAGCTCAGCTAAACAAAGCCGCTTTTCTCTACAGGCCAATCATAGTTTTGTAATTTGTACCAAATCAAAACTTTTTAAAAAGCCTAACAGTGAATCAGTCAGCATTTAGTCCTTTACGCAATCATAACTGACTCATATAAGGCTCTAGTTAGGATGTAAAATAGAGGTTATTAAATTTAATGGGTCAGAATAATATAGACCAATGGAAGACATTTCTTTTGCAGCACAGCAATGATTAATATTAGGCTGACAAACATGTCAAGACCCCTTTAAATTCCAGTCTCAGGTGTGAAATTACTTAATGAGTATGCTTTTTAATGTTTCAGTGCATCAATCATAATTTGACATGGGGCATAAGATTTAGCATTTTGAGCTTTCTTCAAAAATGAAGACATTTTATTATGTATTGCGGCCAAACTGTTATTTTTCACGTGGAATAACAGATTTTTACACAAAATGATCATTTTCCACAATATCTGTTCATTCGCAAGCATCAGACTCCACCGTAAGTAATACCAACATCATACTGTCAGCCACACTGACAAAGTCAGTTTCCTGTATATTTTTTCTCACTGTATTTAGTTTGATAAACTCAAGGAAAGTTAACTTTCCTGATTTAACAGGAATCAATATTCTGTAGGTCTTTCCATCCTTTCAGCACACCTCTCAGTAACAGTATTAGACCCCCCCACAAATGATCCATTGGAGGAAAATTTTGGTTTAACTTCTATTCTAATAGTCTAGATTTTGACAGAGCCTGTCACATTATAAAGTCTGAACATAGTTACAAGAATTGCAAATGATACCTATGATTGAATTTTATTGAAGTGGTCAGCAAGTAGCTCATTCCCTACAGAAAGCCCCGGGGCCTGAAGGTGGTCAGTAGGGAGCAGCTTCACAACATCTCACTACTGTACGATACACGGTGAGAGGAAGGAAAAGCAGAGGACCCCAGTTTGAGAGATAGAGATGCCACTGCAAATTTATGACCTGACTATTTAAGACCAGCGTAATATATTCCCAGTTCAGCCGGGATCCATTGCTTATACTCCATCATGGCGTGTATGAGTTCTCACAAACCATGCATACAGTAAGAGCAGTACACACAAACATGGTCTCACGTTAAAAAAAATCTGCTGGACCATTGAAACTTGAAGCTGAACTTACGTAGGCCTAAGAGTGTGATTTTTAAAAATATGATTATATAACATAATGATCAACTATTATACTACTGTTACAGTGATTACGATCTGACTCCATGAATCGTCAAGTATGTTAGCTTACTGTACATGAAAAAGAAAGGAAAGAAGAAATGAGAGAAAAGATGAAAAAATAAATAAAACCAAAATGTTTTAATTACTACAAAATCATCACCTTGTTAAAGTTTTAGAGGTATCAGGCCTAGATACAAGTTATTTCAAATATTTTTTAAAAAGAGGCAAATTTAAACAGGAGACAAAATATATTATTTCTGAATAAAACATTATTTTGTAAACTCATTTTATTAATTTTACCAAAAAAAATCATTACCAGGCTTTCTGCAGATTTAATGAAATTAGCAAAATCACACTAAACTGTATTTTCAGATAAAACTCATATATAACATCTGATCAGTTATTACATTGTACTGAGCCTATGAAATAAAAAAAAGATTATTCACAGAAAACAGATTTTTCTCCATCTCGACTCCAAAGCTGCACTGAGCATGTGAGATTTGTTTTTTGACCCCTACTGCAGGAGCATGCTAATCAACCTAAAGGGTCAGGGGTCAGGTCTGGACAGAGACAGCATCCCAAACCGGCCACAACAAATGCGGAGGAACATCTGCTCTCTGTGCGTCACACAAAGCTGTCCCCTCGGAGCCCCTCGGAGCCCTCAGGAGCCTGGGAATGGCTCAAAGTCAAGGGCAGCCTCCACAGCCCAAATGCTGACTGGACACAGTCTCTCACAGTTCAAGGGAAACGGCCAAATTGCTCAATGAAGTATTCATTCATTTTCAACAGGTGCAAATTAGAGTCGAAATACATTGTCCCTCCTCACTGCTGGATTTCATTATAATTACAAAGTTATAATTCATTATTTAAAAAACTAAATCATGTCTGCTGATAATTCAAGATATAAAGAAATTTAGGATGATGGCCCACAATGATAAAAAAAAATAAAAAAAAAAAAAAAGACTGGAGCGATAAGCCTTATAGAGCTGCAGGCTTTCCTGCAGAGGTTAAAAGAGACTAGGGCGAAACTGCTCAGGGTCAAGGCGTGTTAATCTTTTTGAACAAGAGTAACCTTTGAATATGCATGTACTACATTACACACGCTGCCCTGATGACAGCAAGATCACCCCTATACACTTTCACTCACTTTCCTTGGCAGCCTAACAATATGCTTGAAAGGAACCGTCAAATGATGTCAATAGTTGGATCAATACCCTGGGATGTCTCAGTTTCCCCTGCAGCAAATGAAGAGCATTATACAGATCCTCCTGGGCAGAGCTCTTACCACACTTCAAGGAGCAACAGTACATACTGTATTGCCGCTGCTGAGGGACAGCTGATGTATGTCTCCACCGCCAGACATCGCCACATGCGTGCCACATTTCCCCCTGTCTGTCTAATGTGCTGCTGATCTACACCTGCTGGGCCCAGGGTTGCATAGGTATACGCTGTACGCTGACAGCATCAATCACTCAGCAGGCCTTATTATTGCCATTTAAAATACATTTAAAACGATTCGCTGGAGCTGCTGTCCAACCCGGCATGGATGCAATGATACTGATGCGTTACTGTGAAGAATGTTTCACAATAGCGGCTCGGCTGGGAACAGCTGGGGACCCTTGTGCTCTATTTTTGTGTTTCTGTAAGTGAGCAAAAGTATTTTAATCAAAGCATCTTCATCAAAAATAAGTAAATTAACTGGAGTTTGTTTTCCTCCTACAGAAACGCTGAATTCACTCGAACGATGCCAGACCATCTTAACAGCATCTCAGTGTCAGCAAGCCCGGCCAGCCCATTGTGGAGTAATCTATAAGACAGGACTGAGCTTCAGAGAACTGATACATGCTCCTGAGCTCTCAGGTGAGCTTAGTAATAGACACAGTCACTCTAATTCCCCTTCAATTCTCACCTAAAATTGAAAGCTGCCAAATGCAGCCTTAATTACATACTACCCAATAAGAGCTTAAGTGTAACCTTCTGCCCCCCCACCACCCGCCCACCCTCACTAACATCCTCTCCTCTCCACTCTCTCTAAGAGAAGAGCAAATGCAGCGCGTCTCTCCTGAGGTCTACACATATTTCACCGGTGGAGTAAACAGGTCTAGAGGATATGAGATGGATATATTATGTATATAGGAAGCAAGTGTGAGATTTAAGGAACAACTTGCTTGCTCAGCACAGAGTGTGCTGAAAATGCAAGCAGATCAAGGAACAAGCAGGGTTATGGATCTCCCCTTGCATGTAACTGGGCAAGGTCTATTGACCCAAATTTAATTATTTTAGCCTCCACCCATTCCCTTTCCCCTTTCTGTCCCCTTTACAGCGACATGCATCTCTTTCTGTAGGATGTGGTTCTTAATGTCTGTACATACAAATATATTTGACTAGTTCACACTTTAAGGCCTACTACTATGCAAATTCTGATGATTTTGTTTTGTTTATAGTGCTAAAAGATATCACATACATCCATATACGTAAAAGAAATACAAATGTTTGGTCCCAAAATCAAATATGTAATGTAGGTCTGATCTAAAGCATTTTTGCAAAACTATGGTGTCAATGTCTGAATAAATATTAGCTGTCCTTCTGTCTTGCACCGATGCCTGTCTACAGTAAATTAAGGGCATCTCCTCTGGGCGGACGGATAAACCAGGGAAGTCTGAAGGCAACCACAGTAGACGCGCAGCTATTTTCCATCCTCTCTAATCACATGATCAGGGTGTCGGCACCATATCCTCAGCGCAGGGAGGGGCCAAGCAGCTCACAGCTTACCACCATTTTGTGTGGGTACCTGGCTCCTTTTGTGTGAGTACCTGGCTCATTTGTTTACCTGCATAAGTGCTAATATTTCAGAAGTGTATCGTTTGTGACATGTTTCATTCAGTGCGTTTTTGTAGCGGTAAATGCATGATGGGCACGTTGCTAAAGCAGCACAAGCTGATGCTGCCAAAAAAAAAAAACATCTCGGGGTATCAGTGTGCCCCAACGGCAGCCCATTCTGGATTTCATGTCGTGTATTTTCTTCCTCTCTCCTTTCTCCTGGCTGAGCTCCCGACAGACCCCTCTCCTCCCTGCCATCCGATGTGTGAGGCACATATGGTGCAGTGAAATTGCTGTCTGCGAGAGCATGCCTCTGCCTGTCCAGACTTCATCAGAGGGATTAAAGAATGGGATGGGGAAAAAAATCAAAATAAAATGATGATAGCGGGGCCGTGGCTTTTCTCTCTTTCTTTTTTTCTACACCCCACACTCCAACCCCCCACCTCCCCTGCTCTGTTTTAAGTAGAGTGGAACATCAGATGACAGAGAAGGCTCTCTTGCTGGGGTGCAATGGTTTGCAGGGAAAGGTTGCTCGGTCGGTGAGCTGCACTGGGTTTATTTGGCCCTGACAAGGGTTCACTACAAAGGAAAACTAAATTACAGACAGCGCTGTTCCTCCCTCTATCCAGCCACTGAAGTTCACTTAAAAGCTGCATCCAATTAAAAGAAAAGTGACTCAGGGGTGCAGCAGCAGCTTTCTTTTATGATTACTTAGCCATTTTTCTCTGATGTGTTCTCTTTTTTTAAATAACATAAACAAACAAAAGCTAAAAATGTGTCGCAGCAGGCAGAATGAAGAGGTGGGAATGTACGTGCTGAGGTGGTGGTGGGGGGTTGTAGTCTCAGAATTGGGCATTTTGGGGGCAATATCAAACTGATCAAGGGAACAGGTCATTACATGGTTTCCTAGTACTGTTATTACCAAGAAAAAGTAAATAGTTATTGCTATGTTTATCATCCTGAAAGATAGCTATTACAGAGCATGCCAGCACAATCTCCTTTATTTCTTTCTATAATTAATCATCAAATTACAGTGCAGTGGAAACTGTTAAAAATGAAGCTATTCTAATGATGTAAAATATTATTCTGAGCCTAGAAAACATGTAGTCCATAGAAGTATATTCAAGTTATAACAGTCCTTGCAAAGCAGGAAAAATATTAAATGTTGTATAAACCAAGAAATTAATACATATTGTAAGAAGCAAGGGAAGCTGGGCTGGGGCTTTACATTGTTAAAAGCAAAATTCAAAGAACTCTTGAAAGGACACAGCTTGTGAAAATTCAACATACAGATAAGGTCTATCTCAAACTGTGCATGCAGATGTGGTTTTATAGTGATCCTACTAAATTCAAGTAAATAGGGATATATTCTGAGGTTTATTCTGGGATTTGCCAGACACTAGATCTGGCCCTGCATTTGAGACAACAAAAAGGCAATCTTGACATCTTGCCCAACCAGCAGATAATATTTGCTGTTCAGAGACTGGCTTTCTTTTGTTCCTGGTTTTTATAAACCCAAGACACTTGAAATTTAAACCCAGTTCAAGAAATATTATTTGCCACAGGGCAAGGTAAATCTCTTGGCGGGGCCTTTCAAAGGGTTGCCCTGGGTTTGTTTACAATTGATCTTATTTAAAAGTGGATTTTTTGTTTTACTTTTCAAAGACATACTTTCTGCCATGATCTTGTAGGTCAAAGGAACGATGCATGTTATTTTTCCAATTGGAGCAACAACAAAAAAAGTGAAATAATCAGAAGACAATAATACAGAAAGCCCTGTTGCGCCACTGGTTCTTCCCAGGTCTCCAACTTGCACATGTAAAATAGAAAACACATGCAAGATAACATCTCCGACTACAGCAGAAAAAAGTTGAAGAAATACACCCCTGGTGAGAGAACAAATAAATAAAATTTGAACTGCCTGAAAAATGTTCTGTCTTGTGATTTACTGAAATATGAGTTGCATCACGAAATATGGTAGAAAAAAAATTCAATCATACCACTTGTATGTACTTTGTGTGTGTGTGTGTGTGTGTGTGTGTGTGTGTGTGTGTGTGTGTGTGTGTGTGTGTGTGTGTGTGTGCGAGCGTCTCTGTGTTCCACAGTGAAAAGAAAATGACCTATAAGCTGCAGAAAACAGATGTTTCTCTCATTGTTTAGGGAGGCAGCCTACAATTTTCATTCACCCTTCTTCCTCAGAGGGAACAACTGACCTAACAATTGACCAATCCCCATAAAGCACAGGGGGGTGCAGAGGGGGGATGGCGAGAAAGAGGAAGATGGAGGGAGAGAGGAGAGAATGAGCAACCCTCTGCCTGCCCTATTGAACCATACTCCTTCATCTTTGACAATTATTCTGTTTTAACAAAATCAGTGGCGTGGGCTTAGACCATAAATCATTATTAATCTCCATTCTGAACATGAATTTGAACATGTTTCAGTTTACTAAAACTTCCACAGGGGCTCCCATGTGCAGGGAAGTCCATGAAAGAGGTGGAGAGGGATGGGGACTGTAGTTAGCTGGGGACTATCCTCCAGGGCTGGGAGGGTTCCTCTCCTGCTCAGACAGGCCATGCTGGAGGAGGAGGTCACAGAGCTAGTTTAAAGCCCGACGCTCCTGGGGAACAAGACGGACAAGCAGAGGGCATAGCAGCAGGGACGCCCCGGTAAAGACCCCTTCATCTGGACTACACCTGGGGGAGCCCACGGGCCACCCAGCTCGACAGCACAGTGCACACTCTCTCACACACACATACACACACAGAACACTAGGAGTTGTAAATGTGTATCTACAGCAGTGTGTGAACAGAATATTGGGCCCTGTACACATGGGTAATATATCTGATAACATTTATTAACATTAACAACTATTGATACACTATGTATATTTATGATGGGTAAGACTTTCATATTTACTATTCTCCTTGGGTATGAAATATCTACATCTCATATCTTTTACTGATTAAAACACTGAGTCTCAGAATGAACAACAAATGATTGGTTTATAATTAACATTCTACAATTAATAATACATTTAGCAAAGATTTTACTGTATTCCCTCTTGCATTGCATTGTTTCTTCTTGTACCAAGACTTTTCCATGTGTTTGTGCTCTGTATTGTAAGACAAATGCTGATATCTTCCTGAAGTTGCTAATCTAAATTCATACCTGTATAAACAGTGATGTTTACGTCCATCAGGTTAATTTACTGCCCATTTGAAGACTTACTTTTACAGTGAAAGTTACTTTTAATTAATCTTATATTTCAAGCCAACAAAACCTGCCATGGTTTTTCCTATGAAACTTTTACTATTAGAATAGATCCAGGAAGCTATGGCAGGACTGCAGCACTATACTGACTTATAAGAGGGCCCAGGCCACAGATAATATTTTAAATTACATCTCTGTCTATTGTGTCTTGCTTGAGCTTATGAGAGGGTCCCTGGGGCACCTCCATTTTCCCAGAAACTCCCTCCAAGGCTCTTCAGGTTAACATGCCGAGTTTGACTATTAGATCAATAGTTGTAAATGACTTCATCACACCAAAGAGGCAACTTTCTGGACAGAATTGGTCCCACAGTTGCAACTTGACAGGCTCGTGCTGTGGGGACGTCCAGTCAATCTAGTTATGTTTCAAATCTAGCGTTTCTCCAAAAAAAAAAGTACAGTGTGAAGAAAAATAAATGATCCAACCGGCTGTAAAATTTCACATCATTTGCACTGTTTTCTTCTAAAGCAAAAATATATAAGATTTCGACAACTTCCAAAAAGTGATCCTGTTCCAAGTTTAGTTGCAAAGTGGGAGTGATGTGCTCAGCTACAGTAGCTGTGGGCGGAGGTGAAAAATCCCCATTGATATCACATGGCCTTTCTGCACCTCTTTTGTTCTTATGGGATAAGGGGTGATGTCAGTTCACTCCCAAGCCTCCCTAAAATGCTCCCAAAGCCTGCCTGGCTCCTGAGTGGGAGTGTGTAATCGGTCCTGGCAGAGTGCTGGTTAATGGGGGGCACAGGGCCATGGGTTGGAGATGTATTCATGTGCGTGGCGTGGCGCCTGGACCCAGGGTGACACTTCTTCATTCCCGCTGCCTCAGGCCAGGATTAGGATTGCGGCCAGCCTCACAAAGCCAGCCGTAATGCAAAATCATTTTCATATTAACCTCGTCTCTCCTCTCCGGGCCTGACAGTGGACAGGCCTGCTCTCTTTGGTGCTCAAATTATCCTCAATTACTGGGGAAAGGCCAGGCGAGGGGACGTCACCTAACCTTCACCATCTGTTAGGTTCAAAGCTTTAGCAGTCGGCCAGCCCGCCTGTCTCCTGCCTCCCCTGACCTTTCCGCCTCGTCCAGCTCCTGCTCTATACGCCGTTCGCCCCCCTCCCCCCTCAACTCCCCATGATAGACCCGCCCTCTCTGGACACAGCTGGGAAGTGCATGTGCACACATCACATTAAGGGGGAAAAGGTTATGTCACGCCTCTTCAACAAAGATATGAATATTCAAAACTATGCACAGACCAAGGCAAAAGCTGTGTCAAGACATAGGTTAAGTCAGTCTCCTAAGGATAAGTCAATACATTTGAATTGAGTGCTGCTTTTATCGGCTATGAAATTAAAATAGGTTAAAATGTAATTAAAAATAAATCTTCTCTTAGATTTTCTGGTTTATTGTTGTAATATTTAAATACACAGTTTATAAAATATATTTACAGATGTTTTGACACTAACAAATTTATTTGACTAAATAAATAGAAATAATACATTTTAAATACTGCACAGCTTAAAATAATATTTTGTGCATCGCCATTGTTCACAGTTGTGAAATAATGGCTGATTTCTGCTTTATTTAGGTAATATCTCAAAGTTTTAAAATAGTGCTTGTTTACATGATTTTTTATGACAAATGATTTTGCTTATATAACACGCTGAAAGATGTTTATTTGTGAAAGTATTATCCTTATTTATTTTAGGACCTTGCTAAAATGTTATTTACTGTTTTGTGCTTGTATTTAGTTTCTTTTAACATACACTGCAAAAGTTGGCTTTAATTAAACATTCATCTATATTTGAGGTTGTGCTGTGAAATATTGAAGAGCTCTTATTTCTCCTATAGTGAATGCACCTCTTAATAATGCAGACAGTGTTTTCTGTTTGTTTTGAGCCTGTGTGTTTTAGCAGTTCCACTGTGTCCATTTGGATTTTCCAGTCTGTCTGGCCACTCAGGAGGCCCCCTTTCTCAGGTCATCTGGCAGGACCTGATGGCTCTGAAATAACTTTTAATAAGTCTGCTAAATAATAGATGGAGTGTTGGCTAAAATCAAGCAGGGAGGAGCAGGGCAGAGGACAGCAAGCAGCAGAGACAGACAACAACCAGGTCCCAGGCACTTCCTTCGCCATCATCATCATCAGCAGCAGGAGCCATGTTAAGTCTCCTGCCTCACCTCCTCTCCAGACCCAGACTCTTTGGGGTCAGGGGTCGTGGACTTGACCTTGTGGCCCCCAGGAGAATGTTCACTTGGTTTGGGGTATAATTTGGGATTTATTCGGCAGGAGGCCCTGTCTCAGGCAGCATTATGCCTCATTATCCTCGGGTCCTCTCTGTTCACAGGGCACAGCCCAGAGCAGACGCATCAACACTCCATTTCACTTACACCTTCACAATCCTACAATCAATACCTCCAACTGACAAAATTATTCATTTATATACATCTTAACTGCCCTGAACAGAAGATGATTAAGTCAAAATTCACTTTAATATTCAGGATTTACAGGCCATATGCAGTTTTTTCCCCTGTGCTATTTAGATGTCCTTCAAGATACATAAATAAATAAAAAATGTTGAAATATAGGGCAATGTAAAAAGATCTGTAATTAACACAAAAATAGACAAATAATTCCAAATTAATCACAGCAACAAATGTAAAAGTCAAAACGTATTCTGTGAAAAATCTTTTGACTGAGGATTGGTCTAATTTAAAAGTTAAAATCATTTCAATTACTGATTCCTTTGTGGATGAATTTTGATTTTCCTAATTTTTAACTGTTAAATTTCACCTACAAGTATCTTCAGTCTAAACACATACCACGTAAAATTTTAATTAAATTAATTAATTTAGATTTTTTTATTTTTTTTATTTGGGCAAGTAAATACAATATTTACTTTTTCATCATAAATTGTTATTTAATAAAAGCTGAAATTTTGCATGTAAATTTAACTAGAAAATATGCTTACATTAGCCAAAAAATATATGCTAGGCCTAAATGAACTGGGCTTTTTCAAATTCTTGTCACTTACTGTATAAAGTGAAGCGATATCTTTCAGATGCAGGCTAAAAAAGAGTGATCATTTCTATTATGTGTGCTTCACTCTAAGTGGGTCCCTGTGGAGGACAATTTTGGAGAGATCTTTCCTGATAAGAAACAAGCCCTGCATGCATTAATATTACATTAGACCCAGCATCACAGAGCCATCTGCTCCGTCAGGTAGAGAGCTTTTCATTGACATCTCCTTATCATGTTAATATTACACTCATCAAAGAAGACTACATCGTGGAGAGGGATGGGGGAGATGCAACAAAACGTGCAAAATTACGGATTATTCTTATGAGAAGTCTGAAAGGAGGAACAGACAAGACAATGGTTATTTAGGTCACATAGTCACTGAAATGCACAAGAAAGAGACAAATGCCGCAGGAAAGGCGTCGTTTGCGTGTGAGTGTGTCGGTCGAAAATACGAAAATATGACATGCATGGCCAGTCACACACACACGCACACGCACACACACACACACACAGAGAGCGAGAGAGAGACTCCTCAATGCCGGCAGCAGGAGGGGTGCAAATCTCCAGCGAGAGGGAGACAGGTGCAAGGCTCTGCTCTCTATACTGTAGCTTAAATGCATTTAAAGTCCATTCTTAACACACACCCTCGCCCCCCCCCCCCCAATCCCTCTTTATTTCATTGATATTATTCTTGTAGCTACTGTGCTTTTGTTGGCACGTGTGCGCGCTTTGGCTGCGTGCGTGCGCGTTTGCGTACGTTACGTTATGTTTTAATGTCAGAGAAAAGGCAAAAAAGGCACACAAAAAAACCAAACATCATATGATATCATTTTAATTATAGCCTGTCCTTTTTTTCTTGTTTGGGGTTGGATTTCTTCTCCAAGCTGTCGGGCACGGTGCCATCCTTCTACAGAATTAACCAAATAACGCTCCTCTAAACACGTGTCAGGTTAACAAAAGGCGGAGCGCTTTTTTAAAGGCGGACTGGGAGGCCGGGAGGCGGACGTGTGCTTGTTTCTGTGCCAAAGTTTGTCACTCTCATTTGAATGTGAATGGTATTTACCACTGAGAGCTGCTCATGAGGACCCTGTGTCTACAATACTGAAGGATTTTTCAATTAGCGCCACCCCTCCCTTCCTTTTTGAACTAATCGGGGCTAATTAGGCTTTATCGCGGGGTAATAGCTTGTATTAATTGCCTCGCGGGCCAACTGTTGAGGAATTTGGCGAGTGATCCAATTGAAACTGACAAGTTTATTCTGTCTATTTAATATTCATTATATTCTAATAGGACACTTGTTAGCACGAATACAACAATTAGGCCTCAGCATCGCGAGCAACACAGTAGTCCTACATTTTTTGTAAGCCTACTCCTGGAGCTCAAATCTAAAACATTTTTATTAAAAACAGATGAATCTTGATAAATTATTCTAATATAAATTACTACACAAACAAACGGAAACAAAGCATTTTATTTTAAGTGAAACTCGTGATTTTTATCTTATGTACCTTTACATTTTAAAAAACAGCCTCATGCAGTGTCAGTTCATTATAATGTAAGGCATAGGCCTACTGACTGTTTATGCTCTGCAGGGCTTTGCTAAACCATCCTGTCAACCTCAAAAAAGAAATATATATAATTTTCTATCATTTTATCAAAGTCTAAATCTTTACATTAAAGCTAAAGCAATCTGGCCTCATTTGACTATTACGCAGGATTTTCTTTTTTTTATTTATGTTAAATTGGCAAACAAATCATATTGAACCTGCCACAATCAGACGTTTTATCTACCTGAGTTTGTTTTCAAGTTTCAACTCTGAACATCATTTATACATCCCTCATCTTAGTCTCAACTCCCTCTCCTTACCCAGAAGAAAGAAAGAAATAATAATGTTTATTTAGTCCTCATTATTAAAGAGTTACCTTCAGTCCTTCAAAGACCAAAGGGATTTCAAACATGACATCATAGTTACTGCAAGAACTGACATATCGTGCAGAGGATAGGGCCTGTAGTCTTACATAGCCAAAATTGATGTGCAACAAAAATAGCAACCTGAAACATCAATGCAGGATGTAAATGTATCTACTCGCGAGAATGTTTGATCATTAATCAATTAACATTTGTGAAACAAAATAGTCCGTGTTTGAGAAAGAAAAAAAACGGACTATGAAAGCAGCCCAGCCACCACCACGACATTTAGAAAAGAGCAAAAGAAATAATTAATTGCCTGCATGTTTCTATTTATATTGGTTACAGTAAGCTATTAGCCCCCCCTCTCTGTGCCATCCTATCCATGAAGGGCAAAGACGGGCCTAAATGTGAAGCAGGTCTGGACAGCGGGAAGAGTCTGGATGAGGGTTAGGGTGGATGTAGTGGGGGGTAAACCCACCCCAAGTCAACCCCCCTTTAGATTCGTGCACTACACATGACATACCTTATTCTAGGCTGAATATTTTATAGGCCCCAACAGCTGAAACCATCTGCAGGCTGACTATGATATGTAAATATGAGGCCTTCTAAGCGAAAATGTAACAAATAAATGCCTTCCTAGAAATGTTTTTTAATCCATTTCAGTTTGGATTTATAAAGAATCTCACCAACTGGACGTTTCTTTTTACCGTTAGGCTACTTTGCTGTTGTAACTCCGCAGCCAATGGCATGCACTAAATGAATGAATCCGAGGACTCCAGGGAATTCAAAATCGCGACAAATAAAAATTAACAAATATATATAAATAGAAATAATAATTCTTGTAAAAAATATATTCAGGAGCCAGAGACCCAGTGGGTATTTGTCCTCACCATATGAGCCGGCGAGCATCACTCACTCTGCGCTGGGTGTCACAGCAGTCACATGGAGGCATATGGCTCTCAGCTGCCCCCCGCATTTGAAACCCCAACCAGCTCCGGTGAAGTTCAAGGTCTCTGCAGCCAGTGACCATTAACAGATCCGGGAGGACACAGACAGCAGCGCCTGCTGTCTGGATGCCTCCCTGTCAGTCCCAAATAATGCAGTTAAAAATAGGCTAATAACTAAAATTATTATTATTGCGATGTTATTGTTATTATTGCTGTAATTATTATTATTATCTAAATAATTATTTAGTCTGAGTTTGGCTGTAATTATTATTTGTGAGGTTTATTTTGGGTGCCATGCAGACATTTGATGTTTTACCATTACCGGGAATCTAGAGAAAGAGACACCTGTCAGAAATCAAAAAAATATATGCGTCACCACGAATTTTAAGAATTCAGCGCAGAAACATTGAATTTAATTTGCGTTTCAATCTCACATTGTTTACAAGAGGTGTAGCCTTGTCGCGCATTTCATAAATATAGACGAATGGCTCATCTGTGCCTCAGTTGAAATGTGCCTCTTTTTTTTTAACTGGCCATTTAAATTGTTAAGGTACTGACTGAACATAAGAATCAGTTTTTTTAAAGTTTAAAAGTGACACTGGTATATCGGAAGCTGCGTGCTGAGGGCCTTAATTACACATAATGTTTTCGTCACTTCAAGCAATCAAAAGCTTTAGCCACACACTACTTTTTTTTGTTATTAACATTTATTATTTATTCTTTTAAATATTAAAAAAATGTTCAAGCTATAACATTACAGTGGTGATGAACACTGGTTGCAATTTAGAAGCAGCTCCACTTAATTAACAGCCTATAAACCCTAAAAACTGTTACATGCCATGTTTAGTAAAGGAGCCTGCAGTTATCAGCACCTTAGTGATTATTTAAAAACCAGTCAGTAAAAGTTACAGTACATACTGCCAATTAATTATGTAATTGCGATGTAACAGTTGGAGTTGTGAGATGGCCTAGACACTGAAGAGATTGTCACTGTCTTCATCTGCAGGATGCTTCTGCTTTCAGGATTGATTTTGTTTCAATTGCAACAGGAAGATCAGTTTTTTGTAACAAATTCTTGTGCTGATTTGCACATGAGATGCCGAGTTAATGGCTTGTCCAAAGTCATGTCATTTCAGAGAAGAAACAAACATACAGTTTCTCTGACTTTCATCACTGAAGTCATTTATTAAAGTATATTATGAACAAACATATATCTAAAATAATCTTCTCTAATACAATAATGATACAAACAGCAATTGGAAAAAAATAAGGTTTTAACCATTTAATTTGAACTAATTAATAAAATATGTTTCAGGTACTTTGAGGGATGAAACAACATCATCTGTTCATACAAGTTGAACATAGATTGTCATATCATCATGTGTGAGATTAAAAATGGCTGTACTCTATACTGAAGGGACACCCAAATGTTTTTTTTTGTTTTTTTATCATTTTTTTAAATTAAAGTTGAAGACATACCAGATTTAAAAAGGGAGACAGAGAGAAAGAGAAAGCGAAAAACAAGAACACGAAAAAGAAGAGAATGAGGGTGAAGTTGCAGACGACACAAAGATAAAGAAGAAGAGAAAGAAGGAGAAAAAGGAGCAGAGCAGCAGGTTATGGAGCAGCAGAATCAGATGAAAAGATGCAGTCAGTGGATGGTAGGTGGTCCCAGGTGTCTGTAATGACATCAGAATGAGAGAGATCCTGCATCTGCATAGTGGAAGAGATCCTGTTTCCTCAGAAAGTCTCTTCATGAGAGACAGGTCATGGCCAATAGCCTCTGTCTGACACATAATTGGTGATATTGATTATAGGTTATCATATGCTGCAGGCCATTTGTAAGATAATGCTGCAGGGGTTAATTTGTCAGCCATTAACCTTTTGGACTGGGGGATATGTATGTGTAAATTAAGTTTAAAACAACTTCTAAATGGGCCACCTTGCCTCATCTAATAAATGGAATGCTAACGTATTTAAGTTATATTACAATACAACACCATACAAGACAGTTTAAACACATTTGACAGGTGGTTACTTGAGCAGAAAAAGGTTGAGATTTCTGAAAGAACGGCATGTGCTCTCCAAATTAACCCCCTCTCTAAGCTCCCAGAGCAGCACCTACCATGAATTCTTGTGCTGACCCTTAAGAAAAATATCTCATCATTTAAAAATGAAAGTGACATTTACAGGAAACACCTTTTCCTCTTCCCTCAAATCTGTGAAGTAGCTGCTTGCCTACTGAACTATGAAAGTTGTTCCAGTCTGTCAATCCAAACTAACAACAAAAAACAAGTCACTTTGTAGTAACGCAGTAACGAAAACTAAAGCTTCCATGTATATCAGTGTTATATCCTTTCACTAAGTTATGTGAATGTGATGAATGTCTGTTAAAACAGTAGTAAATGTCATTATATAAACAGAATAAACCAGCAACCATATAGACAACTATCAGGTCTGTCACTATATTAACTAATGCACCATGATGTTAATAATCACAATGCATCATTAATATTAAGAAATAAATGTAGGAAAGAGTTTTTGTTGTAAATTTTGGTAAATGTGAGTTTATTAACATCACTCCCTTTAAGAAAAAATAAATGAATATCTCCCTATTTCTATCTTATTTTTATGAATTTATTATTTTTTTTAAAAACTACCAAATTTCAGTAACCACGTTAGGGTAAAAAGTAACAATGTTTCAAAGCAGTCAAACAGATTTAACTGCTTCAGAATCATCACAGTTTGCCTCATATATATATATTTTTTCTCAGCGAGGAATAACACATCAAATACACAAAATCACAGAAAAGAGAAAAGCTGTAACCTTTGAGAAAGTCGATCAGAGGCGATCAGAGGTGTAGAAGCACCTAGTACAGCCCAGAGCAGTAAAGACAACCCACTTCAACTTGAAAAACATGACATTTGCCACCTCGGAGCATAAAACGTGTCTCTCTAACTCTACACCTGTAAACCTGTAAACCCACACAATGTAGATCAAGAGGGAAACCAAGCTATTCTCACTCCAGCAAACACTATTAAAAGTTACTCAGTAATGGGCGATTACTGCCTTGTGTACAGTGTGTGTATACGGGTGTGTGTGTGTGTGTGTGTGTTTGTGTGAGTGTGTGTGTGAGAGAGAGAGAGAAAGAGAGGATCAAGAGAGAGAGAGGGAGGGAGGGAGAGAGTGAGGGAGGGAGGGAGGGAGGGAGGGAGGGAGGGAGGGAGGGAGAGAGAGACAGTGTGAAAAAGTGAAAGCTTGAGTGAGTGCTGGTCAGCAAATCAGTCAGTCAGTAAGGACAGTGAAATGGAAGGCATGGAAAGGAAGGGACATGGTGGAAGGAAAGGAACTTCTCTATAGGCTTGCTCCTGACCCGGCACTCCTACTGTCCCACGGTCAAAGAAAAGGATGGATGGAGAGGAGCAAGAGAGAAAGAGGAAGAGAAATGGGAGACGAGGAGAGAAGAGAGGGAGAGAGAGAGAGAGAGAGAGAGAGAGTCAGATCCACTGCTGCCCTGACACCATGACTGGTCCACGTGAGATTGATCACACACTCGCACTCACACACTGAGGCCTCTGCAGTGACAGGGGGGGGACTGCCAAGGAGTAGCATGCTTTGTCTAGCCTGGGGACACGCACACACAGACGCACGAACGGCCACAACGCACATGCACGCCCTTGCATGTTAGCGACGCGCACAGACACGTGCACGCACTGACACAGACAGACACACACAAACACACACGTGGCCTACGACTCACACAGTGACTTATGAGTTTTAGCTATAATTTAAAGCTTCTCTTTTTTTTTTAATAAATCCATAATTTCACTAAAACTGGACTCAACATGCCTTATACTACTTTTTCTCATTCTGTCATCCAGACTACGAAAAGGATTTGGTGTTTCAGAAGCCCTCATTAGCATTTACTGGCTGTCCCCTGCACATCTGTTCAGTAGTCTAATGCCTGTTAGGTTGCGGGGCAGCTGAAAATGGACAGCAAAATAAAAAAGGTCAAAAGTCTGGCACTGAGAAGCGAGAGGACTGTGATTACACACAATAGACAATAAAAGAGATGCATATGAGCGGCGGCAGTGTGCCTGGCCTCTGCACCTTCAGGGAGGACAAGGTTCACACTAATCTAACTTATGCACACACACACACACACACACACACTCACAAATGCATGACATCTACTTACAATCAAAACAATTGTCAGCATCCACCCGAAAAAGAGCAGAAATTGTACAATTGACATTTATATTCAAATGTGCTTTTTAAAAATGCTTTAAAGTTGTATTTTGTATTTGTAGTTGTATTGTTTTAAGTGTGTATTTAAGTTGCCAAGTTACAGGTTTACTGTCACTTTATTTTAGTGTCATTTTTTATTTTAAATAAAGTAATTACTGACCGCATCCTTCCATTACATACATACTGTAAGTCAAATAAACATGAACTAGTGAGATATAAGCAGTGATGGTGATGTTGAAAATCAATTTGCATTGCATTAACCAAATATAAAGGCTAGCAGTTGAGTTCTCTACTGCTTAGAAAAATCACATTTCCCAAATCAACCATCCCTTTCAGCCATCTTCTCCTGTCACTAACCAGGAGGGGCTGTCTCAGTCAGCTGGCCTCTGTATGCAGATTGATCCAGATGGACATGGCGTCCAGACCTCCAGTCCCCCATAGACCCTCTGGCTGAACTTGACTCCCAGGACTACAGATGGGAAGGAGGGCCTCTCACCTTTGGTGAACCCTGGACCCCACCACCCACACCCCCACTAAGGCAGACCGCAGGCTGAGCCACCTATCCAGTATCCAGCATTAACAATCATTCCAGATTGAATTCAGGTCGCTTTCCCAACAGCTATCATCACAGATAGCTGATCAATACTGGGACATTATCACAGAACGCTTCCTCAAACACAGTGTCAACATGTGAGTCCTGGTCGGGGAGTGTGTGTGTGATCACTGAGGTGGAAAGGAGCCGTGGCCTGGTGGTTACGCAGAGGAGCCTCAGAGAGGACAACCCTTTGAGCAGAGCTTGAACCCTGGGGGGCTGCAGGTTTGACTGGCTATGTTGCTGAGCATGCTGGGCCACAACTTAAAAGGAGATCAGAGGGCTGTACCTCAGAGCAGCAAAGCCCTCTTCCTTCCTCCTCATCTCTCTCTCTCTCTCCTTCTTCTCCATACTTTTACAAACCACCGTACATTTCACAGTGAGTTCTGGACAAACATTATACCATTTGTGCATTACATTAAATACATTAAATATACAAGATCTTATTTGTGCAGACAGGCAGTGCTGGTTGAAAGAGATACCTGGGAGACATTCCTCCATATGAGAAAGATCAAAATAATAAAAAAAAAAAACATAATGCATCATGCTAGTGAAATGCAATGTCTTACCAAGCTAGTGATTTCCACTAAGTTTCTATATAAGCAAACGTATAAGCAATATATAAGCAATACGTTCTCTGGGCGTCAAGTATACATGTCCCACCCTTTCACTGACCCTGTGACCCTAGGTGCAACAATCAGTGTGCAGTCTGAGTTGTTGTCTTGCCTGGCTTCCCTTAAGGCCTTTCCTGCCACTCCAGAAACCTTGTTTCTGATCAGGTCCTGCTTTGTTCTCCTCCCCTATGTTCTGCCTGGATAATGCCATTTTCCCACTCCCCCATATATTGGCCTTATCGGAGGCCTATCTGCACCACACAACATTTACCTTGCTGCAGCGCAGTAGAGAGAAAGCATGTATCTTCATCAAACACCAGTCAGCAGAGAGAAAAAGTGGATTGAAGGACTGCTTTATGAATTATTAAGATTAAAATCTTTCTCTTATTACCTATCCTTTCCTTCTTCCATTCCATTTTCTTCCCTTTCTTTTTCTTTTTTGGTTAGATTTTAAAACATTTATATCCCTCTGTTCCTGAGTAAACGAGCTCGGGGCCGATTTTCCATTAAAAATAAAAGTTGAAGAGAGGAGGAAAGAGAAGAGGTACGTAGCTTGGTCGGTTTTAGTTTTTAGTCATCTTTAATCAGCCCGGTGTTTTTGTGCTGGGGAAGAAAAGAGTCAGATGAAACAACAGCATAATGATTTTTTTCTCACTAGTTTTCTTCAGTCTTGGATGTTGGAAACTTAAAAGGAATGTAAAAGAAAGACTTTCTTACCTTTTATTATTACTGTCAGTGAGTCCTTGCTCATTCTGACTTTGTTCAGTAATTTTCCAACTTATTAAAATAATGATGCATTAACAATGTACTTGCCATTATCCTAGGTCAGGTATTTTCGAATGGTGGATTCATGGCTGAGAGCTTGAGCACTTCTTTAATGATAGTCTGCCTGTATCAAAGTGCTGGCCTTAACCTGTGACATGATCTCTTTCTATTCCTCATTTTACCTCCAAATGTCTTACCTACTGGTTCAACTTGCATTAATTCATTAGGAAAAATACATCAGCAGAAGCACATGGACTGTTTTTTTTTAAAGGTACAACAGTAGTGGCTTCACTCACACAATACAAGCTACAATTTTGTCAGTCACAAAACTGTTTGATTTCACAAAGCTGTCACAAAGACAAATATTGCTAAGTGATCAAAACAAAGCGTTTCTCTTGTACAACTGTACAAGCTATTTAGACTTGTGTTTCAATCAAACGGTACAGCATCTGACTTCATCAATTAATTCAACCTGAGATATAGAGAAGATGGAGCTATTTGATTGGCATATTTAGTTCAAAAGAATAATGAAATTAGTGGGCTCAGCGTTTCATTTAAAAGAAAAAAATGTTCATACAAAGTCCTGAATTGTGTCTTGGTCAAAGTTTGCATCGAAGAAGCATATAGATTTTCATAATTCTGCCGATTTCAATTTCACACATAAAGCACACGATGGACATAAAGAGGCTGAAGACCATTATTCAGGGAGACGACCTGAGTCTGACTTGTGAGTATGTTCTCTTCTCTGAAGGGCCATCATAACTAGAGCATAAGAGCAAAGGTCACAAGGCCCCAAAGGAGCCATCGGGATCCAGGAAATAATCCAAGCGCTCCACAGAGGGCACTCAGCGTTGGCCAGTGGACAAGTCAGACTGGGAGACAGAGTTAGCTCCATCACAGTGGGCAGCTTAAACAATGTGCGGATCTCGCATAAAGTCTGTGGTCTCGGGCCTGCTATTTATGATGCAGATGTGATACAGGGGGCTCACCAATGTGGTCATACATCCTGAGTAGTGTGTGTTTAAATGTGCTCTTAATAAAATATTTCTGGGGCTGTGCAGAGTCGTGGTCCCTGCGCTCATTAGAGGTCTCTGACCAGCCTGATAAGTGCGGCTCTGCTCCATAATGATTTATTAAGGCTGGGGATGGGGAAGGCTGGTGGGTCCAAACTGCCTCAGGACACTTCAACCACAGAGACATTTAAGGGTAAAGACTTGGAATAGAGGGTGCCTCTGAACAGATTTACATCATCCAAGATGCATTTCAAAATGAATTATGTAAGACGAAATGAAATACATAGGAGTTTCACAATTTTTACCGCCCTTTTTCCCCCAGCATTTTTTCCTTCTCTTCCTTCTGATGCTCTCGTCTGCATCGCCCTGAGGTAAATTCATGGTCATTTGCTTTATACAGCAGAGCACTAATGGATAGACGGGGACATAAGGGATAGTGTTTAAAAATGAATGGAATAGAGATGGTCAGATGTGCACAAACAAACAAGTCTGACTAATTCACAGGTTTAGATTGAACCGTGTCGGGCTGGGCTTGGGTGGACTAGAGATGCAGGCCCGATAGACAAAACTTACATAGGTTGGGGTGACTGGGGTGGTGGTGTGTGGGGTCAGGGGCTTTGTCACACTGCTGTTTCCCCTCTGTCAGTGAGCACAGTTTAACAGCCTATTTGATCTAACTGGTCTGTCACATTCAGAATAAATATATTTCTGTCACAGCTGCAAAGGTAAATTTCCTATGCAAAACACTGAATATGGCCTGTATATACTTTTATATTGATTCTTTATTGGGTTGGGGGGGGAAGCTTTGGATAAGCTAGACATACTAATTACAAAAACATTGCTTAAAAATATCTGGGAAAAAAAGACAAAACAAATCAGAAAGGGATGTGATGGATCACGTAAGGAGGAAAACGCTACTAAGACCTATGGAGCAGGGTGTGAACAGGTGTGGGCTGGAGCTGGTCAGCAGACATTATGAGAGCGGAGAGACCAGTGAGTCATGGAGGCATCTCTACAGTGAAAAGCTTGGTATCCTCCAGCAGAGGAAACAGGCTTAGTTGTTGGAGGATAGATCTTTTTTTCCTTGCCACAGTTAATTTTCAAATCTCCAACATCCTATGGCTGTCTGTTTTTCTTCTTCTTCTTTTCTGTTTTTTCTGCTTTTATTCTTTTCTTTTAAAATGAAACTGGAGCTGGGGCGGTGATAGTGATAGATGGCTCAGCGCTCTAACACTTTATCCAATCCGGCGCAGATTTCATCCAATAAAGAATCACTTGTGCACTCTCAAACTAAATGGAAGTCAGGCAGCGGAGAGAAAGGGGCTGCCGTGTGTTTCTGAGCTGCGAAAATCAAATTTTCTTAAAGCTGCCGCAGCAGTGGCTGGCGGAAAAGGCAGCAACAGCCATGACTGGCCAGGGCCACGTCTGCACACACAATTTAATCCATCACAGAGCTCCTGACACCATATCAATCAACCTTTCATCAGCATGCCCCCACCCACCCCAAAAAAGAAAAAAAAAACAATATTTCTATTTCAATCACCTCTGACTGAACCAGGCCTACAACCCACTGACCAATGTGGAAGACCAGAAAACTCCAGCTGGTTCAGAAATCTTTTCACATGAAAACAAGCATAAAGTAGAACACATGCACTCTTGCTTATTCTCGTGTGTGTGTGTGTGTGTGTGTGTGTGTGTGTGTGTGTGTGTGTGTGTGTGTGTGTGTGTGTGCGCCAATTGACAAAATGGTGGAGAAAATATTCAGAAATCTAAGCCCTTCCTATTGCTTCCCCATGAGGTGGAATACACATGTGGAAAATATTTCTACATTTAGAAATGAATAGGTGCAAATAAAAAAAGTACACTGTATGGACTTCTTAAAGATTGTTTAAAATTTTAATATCATTACCGCAGAGATATTACTTATGTTAGACAACGACAGCAATGACACACCATCAAATTCTCTGTCCTTCTTTAACTTTTACTGTATGACATTAACCCACCACCTCTCCACCTTACCCCCTCCCATCGCTGTCCTTTGTTCCGGGAATATAGTCCCTCTTACCCTCTCTGTATCCCACAGGCTGTGGCTCCAGTGGCCTATGATTTATAATTCATAGGGGCCGCTTTTATATGGGACCTTAGTGTACCTGATACCCTGCCACTGGGCCTGTCCTGGGACAGTGGGAGGGGGGCTCTTCATTACGCCTGGCACCGGAGTTCTAACATGACACCCGCCTCTTTGAAGCACTGGCGCTGTATGTAAATTGGACATAATAATCTATTTTTCCCAGTCAAGGTACTGAGTCATATTCCCGAAATGGATGCTGTTTATTTTTTTTCTCCCATCGGCCATTTTGTTTTTATCAACTTTCTCTCTGTTACTCACTCATGTTCTATTTTCGCTCTCGTTCTTCCCGACAAACAAACACACACATTAACACGGTACTTTCCTCACTGAAAATTGAACTGAACATTCATTTTTCCATTTAAGCCTTGCCTTTTTCATGGACATGTGTGTGACGGTGCTCTTTCTTCCTCCAGGACCTGTAAAGCTCAGGTCTCAGGGTATCCACATTACTTCCTCTCCGGTTTGTTCTGTGCTCTGACCTCCCTGCATACCAGAGAGGTCTCCAGCCCAGGCTGTGCTCCGTACTCGGTGCACTTGGCCTAGGGCTCTGCTTGGCCTCCATGCTCCACTGGCTCCCTAAACCCTGGTGAGGCTCCAAAAGGCCAAACACTGTACTTGTTGTGGATGCCCCACCACCCACCAGTGTCTCTGGTGCTGCAATGGAGGGGAAAGGGGGGGGGGGGGCTTGTCTGATTGCCAGCAGCAGCTCAAATGACAAAGAAAGAGCTGCTCAGCCTGGATCAGACGCGTGTATTATTGTTGTTGTTGCTAAGTGCTCCTGACTAATTATTCCTCCCTCATTTGCAAATGGGGCTGCTGCTCATTTGCATATCAATGGGGGCGAGCGGAGGGTATGATGTCAAGGAGTGCGGGTTAAGCGTGTGGCTAAGCTTGGGGAGCACAGAGGCCATCATCCCGACAACAAACAGAACCCCCCCCCATTCCCCCCACGCGCCTCCAGAACCCACATCACTACCATGACACCCCCCGCTGTGTTAGTCTAATAAACAGACGAAACAGAATGGAAGATAGGCTGTTGTTTGGGCGAGGGGGGGAGACTGACATAGCGAAGAGCTCTCTGTCAAATCAGCGGGTTGCCCCTGGATTAGTTCAGTTGTAACACAACCCCACGCTCCATGGAGATCATTTAGGCAATTATCAAGAACAAGGCCGGCTGCAGTGTTGAACAGCTCACTTCAAAGGCCTACAGCAGATGAACAGTTACAGCACACTGGTCAATTTCCATACAAGCCACCCCCCTCCCTCCCCGCTCTCCTTCACTCACTCCTCCTCTGCTTATGCCTCCAGGCATTTTGACTGTGCTAATGAACATAACACCCCCTCCGCACCCCAAACACACACTCTTAGCTACTGTATGATGAGAAGTTCATGATGTGCTCTCTCTACTGTCCCTCTGAAACACAAAGAGAAGAGAAGCAGGCCCCAGTGAAGGACAACAGTGCCTGCCAGACACTCGCCTTATATCTGCCTCTATCAACTGTGAGAAAGTGAGAGGTTTTAGATTTTGAACATGCAGAATATTCCTCTGCCATTTGTAAAACTGATACTGGTGCTGGGATGGGAAGAATGCATGCCTTTCAAAGTTAAAGTTAAGTATCCTTTCAGATGAAAGGATGGCAAAGATTGAGGCTCCAGACTGTGACTGCATCATAAGAAAAATAACCACAAATTGTTGGTACAGATGCACATTTTAAATAAAGATAATGGCTTAAAGTTTTTATTTTTCCCCATCAGTGCTTGTTTTTATTTTTCACTGGTGGCCCCCTGGTGAGTAAGTGTGCTGCTGCAAGATCAACTTTAGTAAGTTGTTGGAATAAACTGCTTGACATAAACTAAACAAAAAGACTACTGAACTATAAAAGACTCAAGCGTATACTCAGCAGTACCCAGTACCCATTTAAAAGATGTGTTTCTAACTGTGGATATGAAGTTCACATATCAGTTAAATTGAATAGACTTGTAGTTATTTGAATTTTTGGGATCACTCTCACAATCTTACAAACACTTCTTATTCATCATACAATGATAAATTGTTTTATGAGGTTATAATGTTCATATTTCTGAAGAAATAATATTCAGTATCACTGTGATTCTGTGATTCATTAAATCATACAGAACTGCTCCTCTACAGTCTGACAATTTTCCGTAACTATAATTAAGGCTAAGATGTCTCAGTGAGCAGTGTGACAACAAAAATGTTGTATTAAACACACCAACACTGCCAGTTTTCTCTCTTTCTGTGTGTGTGTGTGTGTGTGTGTGTGTGTGTGTGTGTGTGTGTGTGTGTGTGTGTGTGTGTGTGTGTGTGTTAGGAGCACACAGGGAAGGTCTAATGAAAATGTTAAGTCTTAATAGAGTTTTTCTTTACTATGTCTGCTCATCCAGAGCCACTTCAGAACAAAACTAAACCCTATATCCAATTGTCTTTTCTCTCTCACACACACACTCATACACACACACACACACACACACACACATATTCACACACACCCAACAAGCTTTGTGGCACCGGACTTTCTAATCAGACTGGGTCATGTTTTATTGTAAAGATCCAAGACAAACATACAAGCAACCAGATCCTCCACTCAGGATAGAGTTTCTAATCATGCACTATAAATTATTCAGCCTAGAAAAATCTGCCCTCCCCAAATGTTTATTGATGCAGGACGGACAGTGTCAGACTGGTGACATGGATATGGATGCTGCCATCAAAGTTCGGAAGGAGCCACAGGGTGAGGCGCGGGTTGGCCCAGGTCAGAAAGCCAAGGATAGATACCCAACGCGTCAGATGAGAGCAAGAACCTCAGCCATGCAGATAATCGATTGACTTTGAGGATGCAGAGGAGCAGAGACATAAGAGCCGACGACAGAATGAGACAAGAGAAATTAAATGTAGTAAATGCGGGAGATAAAACAATGGCACAAGAAGTCGATCGACAAAGTTACAGGAAAAGAATAAGATGATGGTAGGTGTTGTGCTACTAGAAGTCTCCCATTTATTCGTAACATAAGACAGACTTTCACATTAAAGCAGCATACATGTATTGATACTAACATGGACACATTATATTGAGACGAATAATGTTTTAGGAGATGCTTATATTCAGCTGCTCAATACTAATGACAGAAAGTTATTTTGTGAATTTTAAGAGCATACTGAATTCCCATATCCTTTTATTCTGACAAATCATATCCAACAGAATGTAACATTGACCCTCTCAGCACTGATAACTTAAAATTATGTTTTCTTTAAGTGTATTAAATTCACACACGGAAATATAATATACCATCACAATCGCAGTTTCTCCTTCCATCCCTTTCTCCTCTCCTCTTCATATCTTCCCCATTAGATCAGAGTGGGTGTCAGAGAAATTGGCTAATTTGTATTTGTTGGAGATGTAAACTTGTTTAAATCTTTAATAAAACAACAAGGATGAAATATCAGACATCAGCTGCAGAGCATGAAGGACAGCATTTTTATATCATGTCATTTCAAAGCCTGGGAGATTGTGTGTGTGTGTGTGTGTGTGTGTGTGTGTGTGTGTGTGTGTGTGTGTGTGTGTGTGTGTGTGTGTGTGTGTGTGTGCCCTTTAAGTTTGCAAATGGTTTCCTGGTGATATTATTCTTATTTGAAATATTTACCTCCCCTTTCTGAATCTTCAGCGCTGACACCAGAGACCGCATTCATCCACAACTCCCTGGCAGCAATTTCACAAACATTTCACAAATGAGTTTCATATATCTTAACGGGTTATTGGCTTCATTTCTAAATAATGTTATATTTTGAATGGAGCCGTTGTTGCACAATGGCAGATCACTTAGCAGGAAAGGGAAAAAAAATGGTCAGGCCAGCTCGTGAATGAGATTGTTCTTTTTGTTTAAATAAAACACCTAGTATCCAATGATTGAAAGACAAGCAATACCAGTATGTATCCACATCCAAACTAATGAAGCACTTGTTAGTGTGTATTTACTATCTCTTCTAAGTGTGACAGAGAGAAAGATGGACAGCTAGACAGGCAGGTGACCCTTATGTTACAGCTTTATGATGTATGTGTGTCTTAGCTGAATCCACGTCAGTACTTGAGTGTGTTTTTGTGCATGTTTGCGTCTGTGTATTTGTGCACATGAATGTGTGTGGGTGGGGGATAGGGAGAACTTCAGGTCTGGTTCAGTCTCTCTCTCTCTCTCTGCTTCTGTTGGGCTTTGATTTGAGCAATGTAGGAGCAACGCTACAGCGTGACACCCCTAAGAAAAGACGGATCCGTTGCCAAGAAATACTGACTGAACACTGACTGAGTGTTTAATATGGCAGAGGAGGTGGCGGTTGAGCAACCATAGGAAGAAAGAAATAAGAGCTGCATTGTACTCCCCAACAACAGCTGCACATGCTACTGGAAACTAGGAAAAGCAAAATAACACCAAATCTCTGGGAAAGATTTTGAAATGTGCTACTTTTTTTACATGTTGTTCATGTGTTTCTGCAGTGTTTTAGTCATAGCTATATTATTCATTCAGTCCTCATGATATAAGACAGGCAGGGAGAAATCTGTTCCAACAAAACTCAAATCTTTACGTCAAACATATCCAGTTCCCCCAGACCTCCACAGTACAGAAATAATGATCACCTATCAAACCCACATTATAGAGTACTGGTCACAATTTAAAGTTTGTTACACAGCTAAAGAAATCTACCTATGGTTCCGCCAAATGCATGTCAGTATCTAAAGTACAGCTGATCCTTATCTCAACATCACTAACTGCATCTATCATGGAGCCTCTAAACTCTAATATGCGGCCTTGCTGCCTTATTGCTTTATCAGTCAGAGGCACAACATCAGCAGATGGGGGAGTTAAAGCATGACATTCCTGTGTGCTGCCTCGTCCTTTAAAGAGATCAGAGCTGGCACCTCTCTCCACAGACCAGGCACAGGTCAATCGTGCAGTCTGCAGCAGAGACTGCCTCCATCCCCACAGGAGCACTCTGACCCTCTCATCTAAATATTGCATGAATTACATGTGCTGGGTTTCCTGTACCGAGTTAACCACTGCTGATAAAGACAGATGTTCCTCTTCTGCACAGGGACCTGCTAAATTTAGCTCCTCCAGATGGCCATACTCTTTACTCGCTGTATATGTCAGTGATACAGAGTCCATAGATGGGAAGCTCCCTCAACAGCAGGCCTCACGGCGATTCAGGTTAATACAGTCTAGAGTCTAATGTAACAGGCTAGTATGTTAAAGCATATAATATTATGATTTTGACTGTGGGAGCATTCACACAGCTCAGTGGACTTTGGTCCATATGATGTGCCGTGACATTGGGAGCTGATGTCAAACAACAAAAACACTCTTTCTCCCATCTCTTCTGCCACTCCCCTCTAAATATGCAGCTCAATAAAGATGAAATGCAGTATCAAACACCCCAAATATTGTACTATAATAAAGACTCTGGCATCACCTCAACTTGGAGTGAGCTTGTAGGCCATGATAGAGGACTCATTCACTCCCTTGTACAGTATCTGCCAGGCTTAAGGCAGGTTGAGAGCCAACAATTATCAGCTACTATAGGTCTTGTGGAAAAAGTGGCAGAGTGTTAATAAGTATAAATACTGACACGGAGATATCAACAAAGTCCATATGATCAAAACGCATTAGATTTATTGCCTGGAAGCAAGCTCCACATAATGAAGTTTAATCCCCCTGATCTATATCAGTAATTGTGGTGTGTTACTTCTAATTATGGCAGCAGCATTGATAATCCTGTTAATACCAATCAGATATGCAGTGGAATCAGAGTTAGGGAGGGCAAGCAAGAGGATGAAGAGGAGGAGGAGAGGAGGGAGAACACAATCACGCTAAAACGGCAATGGGAGTTTGATCGGAGAAAGAACAGACTAAGAGGGAAAATAACACATACAGTAAAGTACCAAATCATTCAAATGCAGGTAACAGTAATGACCATAATTACTACTTTGTAGGCTTTTAAAAGCAAATTTAAGACATTATAAGTGAGTATGTGCTGGCTGTAATCTGTTGTGTGTTATGTTGGGTATATATTTTTTTTTTAATCAGCCACACAAGCGGCATGGCTCTACTGATGGCAATGTTGGTTCGTCAGCCAGTCAGGTTGGACGGACTACCATTAAATTTGGTATAGACATTCATGTTCCCCTCAGGATGAATTTTAATAACTTTGGTTGATTTTCAAAGTTTTAATTGTTTTAATTTGTCGTTTATGACCAAATATCTTCAAAACCAATGACTTTCACCACAGCCTCGGCTGTATTTTATGTATAGTGCTAATTAGCAAATGTTAGCATGGACATGGTAAACATCATACAGCAGCATGTTAGCATGGCTGTAGACTTTTAGTATTGTTGACCTCTACCGGCATGAGTATTTTTGCAGGTCTGAGTGGATGAGACATGAAGTCTGTTGGAGACTAAGGAGTGAGCCAACCTGTCTTTTTTAAATTATTTTTATTTTCAGCTTTTACGTTTTGATAATGATTTTGTCTTAACCATTTAGGTTGATTAGAAACAAAGTCTTACACTAGTTACAAGGATGGTTGAAATGATGAACAGGCAATGTCCTTCCATGGTCCAACAACAGTACTGTCCCCTCACCCCACGACTGGTGTTTACACATTTCCAATATATTCACCCCCCACCCCCCACCCCCCACCCCACCCCATCTCCCCCTGTCCAGCAAGGAGATGCTGCAAAAAAAAAAACCTGATTATTTTAAACATGAGGCTGGACGGGATTTGATGGAAAGGTGGTGATAAAAAAGGCAACATAGAAAATGGATGAAAGGCATATAAAACAGATGCAGATCAGCAGTGGAGGCAAATCCCTCCTGTGTCCATCTAAATGAGTCCAAAGGGGACCAAACAAAATGCCCTTCCCTTGCCCATTTACAATTCAAGTAGCCCTGACACACAGCATGTTATTAAAACTCTTAAATTTAAAAAAATATCCTGCTTTATTCCAATATTGCTTCATTAACGTCCTTAAAAGAAGCAGTGCAAGACTGGACTGACATGACAGAAATAACTCAATGAAGAGAGGAAGTGTCTAAAGGAAAAAGTTAACTTTCTCTTATTTTGCCTTTGTTTGCCTGAGGAAGGATGTTAGTGGAAGAGAGAGGAAAACTCAGGCAATGCTTGAGCTCCTTCATCCTGCTTATTACAGTGCCGCCCCAGCTCTCTGTCCTCAAGCCTTTCTGCGCCTCACTATTTTAACTACACCTGTCATTTGCGGTCCAGTCATTTTACCTCTCTGCTCGGCTTTCTTTCGCCGCTTACAGGGACTGTTAACTGGGCCTGTCTGTCATGCTGGCTGGGGCTGGATCTGGGGCTGAGGCTGGGGTGGGGGCAGATTTAGGCTCGGGTGAATGGTGAGAGTGGGGCAGGCGAGGGCGGGAGTGATTTTGGAGGGGAGAGTTGTAATGAGCTTGCGGCACTGCAGGGCTATAGGAACACTGCATGGTTCTTCCCTCCACTGTGAGGCATCCATCTTAACAGCTGCAGAGACGGAGGAAGAGGAGAGAAGGGAAGGAGCAGAAAAAGATGCAGTGACACAAAACAGATGTGGTGGATTCCATATTTCTCTCTACCTCCATCACCCTTTAAATCTTTTTGTCTGTTTCACTCTCACCCACTTTCTCCCTGTTTCAATCTTTTTTTTTGGCTTCTTCTCGTGTTTCATGTAAAATACTATGGATTTAGGTCGTATACTTTACATCAATATATCAAGCTGACTGACTGATGGTGAGTATATGCCTGTATATGATCTCAATATGGTGGCAATCAGGATGCTGGGAGAATAATCTTCACTCACATATTAAATATGGTTTTACAACTACCAGTAGATATAGGCACTAAGTAACGTGAAAGAAAACATGTCTTATTAGGAGGTTCCTGAATGTATTCAAAAACGTAATGACCTGTGCACAACACCAGCCAGCCAACATCAATTTATTTGGGACCAAAGCTGTTCTCAACATGAGTTACTGCTTTCTGCAATATTTATGTTTGAGAGTCAGCTATTTTGTGGGTACTCTGTAGTTTTTAATTACATGCACTTTAAGGCTCCCCACGGAGAGACTTTAATTAATCAACAGAGAATTAGCATGCACAACAAGAAACATAACCCCTTCCCAAAATGCAGAAGAGTAAATATAGAATAATATAGCCATCAGCACAAACCCAAGAAACAAATATGTAATCGTTGACTGTTTTTTGTGTCTATATACAGATATGTTAATGGATAGGACTTAAGATTAACAACTATATATAAACGGTGGCATACTGTATACAACTTACTTATACACATAACACAATTTTTTTTATCACAATCTTTCGTTGAACCTGAGAACCACACACACAAACATATATACAGTAAATGCATAAAAAACAAAAACAAAACAATAAAAAAGGGCTCTGTTGACTGAAATGCAGTGCCACCCACTATACTAACATGCACTCAACAACAGAACATAGCAAGAGAAATGGAGAAGGAGAGAGAGCCACTCGTTAGCTTTGAACCTTCCCCCAATGCTGAAGAGTGGATAAACAGAGAGCCAAGTGGCGGCACGTCTGTTTCTTTACTGCCGGCTACCTTGGTGGTGTTGCTTTATTATTTCATTAAGTGTAAATCCTGTCAGTGCCATACCAGCCCCAGCCTGGTCCAGTCCTGCCACTCCACCCTCAGCAGGTTAAATTATAATTTAATTACCAAGCCTTAGCTGCATAAGCTGCTTGGGAGCACTGGCCCCCCAGAATAATTTGAAAAGATGGTGTCTCCCCTCATCTTCGTGCTCCTGATCCACCAGACCTGAGCCCCCTGGAGGCCCACTTCAATATCCCACCTAATTATCTCCCTCAAATCAGGCACCTATAACAGAGAAATATCAGTAATTAAGTTGGAAGGGAGAAAAAAACCTTATTGTTTGAGAATTCTTTTTGAATTTTTACTTTTTTTTCTTGAAGAGCTGGGGAAGAGCTATAGGTGTGCCCTAAGGAGATGTTTCTTCAAGCTATTTCTATCACAGACTTTACTGTATCTGCAGTGCAGCAGTGTTACTTTATCAAGGCCTTCTAACCGCACGATAACATCCTCTGACATTGGAGCTTATTCCTGGAGAGCTGTGTCACTATATGACAACGCAGCAAATTGTAATCAATCTAATTTACTGTCTTTGTGCAATCATTTTGGCCAAAGAGGTAAAGTTTATTTTGAATTAATACAGTGCAAATCGCTCTGTCTGGGGTTTGTCAAGCAGATTATATTTTATTCATTTACAAGATATGTTAATGTTATCATGAAACTGGTACATTTGTAGTTGATGCACTATATAAAAGCAACAATAGTCTTAATGCTGTACATTTCAAGTACAGTTACTTCTCTGCTCATTTTTACTACTGTTTGTGAAAGTACTGTACAAGCTAGTATGTAGAGTGCTTTTTCATGTTTCTGTGTTCCCTGATGCTGTGTCTTTTTAAGATATTTCACCCTTTGATTTAAGTTTTGTAAATTGTTTGCTTGATTTGATTTGTTAAGGCTAGGCTGGTTAAGTGTGTGTAAGCTCGGGCTGTAGTTTTTAAATTGCACAAATAAGTTGTTATTAATGATTTGCTTTCATCACATCATTTGGCAAGATGTTCACAGCTGGCAAGCTGTGTAAATACCACTGAACCAAAATAAGCAGTTTCCTCACCCCAATATCAGAGACAGACGTGGTATCTACATGTATAGTAAAGTGACAAAGAAAAAAAATGCTCTGTGAATCTGCGGCAGTGATGTTGTGTCAAACTCTTAGATGCAAGAAAAACAAACCTGTAAATCAGCTTTGACAGCCACTGAGAGGGACAGTGACAACTATGTTTTATTGTGTTGCAAACACAGAAGAAATATCTTTTCATATGAACTTCCTTTGTCTGCATTTATTTGAATGTAAATACGACTCAGCTAGTACTGGTTTATTATTCCTTGTCAGATGATCTCTCACCAAGAATGAATCATTTATGAGGGGATTTATTTTCAAAGAGAAATAAAATCATGAACTCCTATGGCACAGGTTGTAAAAACACTATATAATTATTTCTGTCCCAGAATAATGGTGTAATTTTCTTTGCGCTAATTTGACACCACAAAAATGTGAATTTCATCCAAAAGAAGGCATTATACAAGACTGCAGGGAAATGTAATTTGAAGAAATCAGGGATCTAATACAGTTTATAATACCACTGAAAAGCAGAAAGTACTAATTTGCTATTCATACTGCTTTCATAACATAACTACAGTTAGGTTTAACTCAACCATGTCAGAGCATAAAGCTCTGTTAAAAACCCTCTCCACATGAAAGAGCCCCTTTTAACACTGATTTTTTTCCCTTGTGAGACAAAGATAAGTAAATACAGAGGAGATAATGAATAGACTGGAAAATGAGCGTTACCGCTCTGCACTGTTCAATCTTGGGGACAATTGCAGCATTTTGGGAAAAATTGCTTGCAACCCCCCCGAACTCCCCACCGCACCCCCATGCCCATCACACGCAGATGTACACACCTCCAACACACACGCATACTGTACACTCACTCATCTCACCCCCTCTCATCCTATAATCCTCTGGCAAAGCCCTCTCTGTCCATGCGGACCCCCCACCCAGCGGGACCCTGCCAAGGCAAATTAGAGAGAGGGAGGGGGCTTTTGTTTCGAAGCACTTTGAAAAGAAAAAAAAAAATCAAAATCATTTCTTGAGCTGGAGCAATTTGACATGCTGTGATAACTGCTCTGTCAGAAACTTCTTTGACATCTCTGAAAGAGAAGATTTTCTGCCACAAAACCAGGGCTCCATTTAAAAACAGTCTTCAAAAGAGCCACAAACTCATTAGGCTGTTTAAATACGCCCTGTTCGCGTCTCTCTCTGTCTATCTCTCATCTCTGTCAAAACACAGGTAAAGACAAACTGGCCCCATCAGAAGTAGTCCTGGCTCTCATCAGAGCTTTCTATTTCACTCTTCCCCCCCCCACCCCACCCCTTTTGGCACAATATCTCATCTGCCTTTTACCTTGTCCTGTCGATTTTGTACCTGGCGTTATTTTGTGCCTTCAAAGAACAATCCCCCCCTTCCACTGAATCTATCATTCTCTCCTTTGTATTTTCCTCCAAACCAATAAGTTAGGTTGTTGTCTTGCTGTTATCGTCAGCCCTTTGTATAGATGGCCCACTTGTGTTCTTAGGGAAGTGATGTTGTTTGACCACAGTTGACTTGCTACCTTTCCCCTGCTTGCCAACAGTTACTTCTGGAGCCAGAGCCAGCCACTATTGGATGTACAATCACAGAACAACAGCACATAAGCAATCAGATTCACTGACAGAAAGAAAATGTCCTGTTTATCTCTCCGAGTGTCTTGGCAGATGAAGAAAATGGATTCTACCTGCAAATAAGAACTATAGTTTGTGTGTGGTAATGTTTTCTCAAGCACACATGTAGAAGAGAATATATGTAGAAGAGGTTTGCTGGCAGAAAAGTCATCATTAGAACAACGTGACAGAGACGTTGCTTTAGCATTCTATAAGATCAGAGTACGGAGATATTTTTCACTTTCATTAACCATGAGCTGATGTACACATTACTTTATAACTGTCTAATTATCACGTCTTGCTGTATCTCTTGTCCCTACATGTCTTTTCAGTTTCTCAATTCTGGGGTTGGGGCTTCACATGGGGTTGCTAAGTGTGCAGATGCAGTAGGGCCAGAGGGGGATACCTAAAAAAAGATATATTGGCATATTTTTTTTTACAAATCTTTACAGGATTTTACAATCTACAATTCTCACAACCCCAGAAATGGTCATCTGAATTTGATGCATTACTTCAAATTGACTATACAGAAATTATAACTTATTTCAAACATTTTGACACAATTTAATTTTTAATGTTATGCATGCATGCTGTTCATTTCCTTTAGTCTTCACGTCACTGCCATACAGCTTATATATATATATATATATATATATATATATATATATATATATATATATATATATATACACTATATATACGCACTCAGTGTCCACTTTATTAGGTGCACTTGTACAATCTAATGTAATCAAATACAGCAGCTCTGCCATAAAGTCTACTTTTATGCTGCCTATAATGTTAATTTTTGTTGACACTGTCGTAGAGGTGTTAATTAAAATTTACAGTTTAGCATTGAGATCATAGTTAGTGGTGGTGTTGTACTGGACTGCATTATATTGAGAGGTGTTTCTAACATTCTGCCCCCCTCATGTATGTCAATGAGAAGGACAAAAAAAATTAAACACCTCTCAATATAATGTAGTCCTGTACAACACCACCTCTAACTATATTTTCAATAATATCATAAATATTATCATTTAATTTACACATTTCCAACAATGTCACCAAAAACTGAAGATTTTGACCTTTGTTGAGATATATATTATGACTGACTGCCTGAGATTATACAGGTGTACCTAATAAAGTGGTCACTGAGTGTATACTATACATATATGCATAAAGTATCTTCACAATAATCACCCTTTTCTAAGTACATGGATATTTGAACACACAATCTATTATCACTACAGTTTGATAGATTGTAATCAAAAAGCCAAAGCACATTTGTAGTGTAGTGTTGTTGCTTTGCTCTTTGTAGTAAAGTGAGTACTAACTGGAGATGTCGTTTCCCTTTTGTTCACTGTTGAGGAAAATGTGTATTTTCAATGGGTCTGCCATTGCTTTCATGAAATAACACTGTCCTTGTGGCCAGACATCTCGATCCTTTAAAAACAACACTGTCATCTTTTCAAGACTTGAGAACTAAACAGGAAATTTGACTTTTACAGATCCAATTACGGTGGCTTTGCCTCACCTCTTGCTATTCTACCGTGCAGAAACCATGCAAACAGAGCTTTACATCTCACTCTGCCCTGTTCAAACAAGGGTGTCAAAGATTATTCTTATCTGAAAGAGAATCACTCCCTCAAAAAAAAGAAAATCTCAAAGATATTTGGTATACAGTTTTCTCAATAACCTCTTCAACATCAGTTGTGTCTTCGAAAACACTCAATATCCAAATCAAATTGTGTCACTCAACACATTTTTCCCACCCTTTGAGATCAATGTATTTTACATTCTTCATCCCTGTCTGCCAATATCAATGATGGAAGAATATCAATAATGACAGCTACATTTGTATCTGTATCATTTCAGCAGTGAAATCTATTCCTCTCCTGCCCTCTACTCCCTCTTCACCCGCCAGCAACTACACAGCTCATGTTCAGCCAGGCGCGCACAGGATATTAGCTTCTCTACCAGCAAATTTGCTTTTCACATCTATTTCTTTCTTCTTCTAACCAGTTCTTGGATGGCTTGTTATTGAGCTTAGTGTCCACAAATGCCATTGATCCAAGCCACAACTGGGATCCATACCCGGGCACTTTAACACTCTCTCAGCGTGTTAGTAATACTAATCCTGCTCCACCGGCAGGCCCATTGATTTTATAGATTTCCCCCAAAGTTGTGATAATGATATATCATTGTTAGATTTGGTAGAACAAACTGCTTTGCCAATCTATCAATGCGTGTAGAGGCTCTGATTCAAAGATGGCCTACAAGTCCAGTAGCATACATTTTACACTTCAGACATCACTGTCTACCTTTCTCTCTAACATGTGCACAAACGGAGGCAATCGCTTTCATACATAAGCACACACACACACACACACACACACACACACACACACGTACTGTATATACACAAGAAAAATCATTTAAAGGCAAATTTCATGTCACCTAAATGTAGGATGCAATCATGTACCCTACACACTGCCTTTATCAGGGAGGCCCCATGTAGGGGGCAGGATGAGATGGGTGGCACATGGCCTAAAGTACCTCCAAAACACACAAATTACCTAGACAGGACCAGACCCGTGGAGGGGAACTGCAGAGCAAAATGAGAAGAAAAATGTTTACTGTGAAAGCATGCTCATATTATAGCTGATGAAACATTGGGGAGTGGGGAGCAGGGAGCAGAGCAGGCAGAGGTGAACGATAGGGCCAGGAAGGCTGTGGGGCTGGGGGGTGGGGTGGCAGAGGGATGAGCACAGGGAATAGTGAGGCCTGGAGAGAGAACTAATGGGCAACACGGTAACAGTTCAAACCGGAGGCGCAGCGAGGCAGCAGTGGCCTGACACAGCTGAAGGCCTCAGAGGAGTGCCAGGCCTATTAGAGCAAGATAAGGGCCTGTTTGGAGAATGCATCCTCTCAATGGTGCACTGGGCAACAACACAGGCATGGGCATCAATTAAAGACAGAAAATATGACGTGGAAGTAGGAGCGCATTAAATAAAAACAACAAACTGCCAGGGCTCCTGCACTCCCCTCTGAAGGACTGGGAATGGGCAGGGAGCATCAGTGCCGAAATATGGTCGATTTATTCTCCACAGCATTGTCGAGGTGGGGGGAGTTTATGATGAGGTGCAATGTAAAGGGTAGAAAAGAAATGAGTCTAGATGCCTTCTGGACACAGAGCTGCACACGCAGATGAAAGATGAGAGACATGGAGACTCGCCTAAAAAAACTCAACCACAATCTTTACAAAAAAAAAATCTTGCCTGTAGATGAATGCTATGATAACTAATTTAGCTTTAATTCACCTTCCATTCCTTCTCTTTAAGCCTACAGGCAGGATGTGATGTGCCAGACTGCAGTGGCCTAGATTCTTTATGGACATGAAAACAGCCATCAGATCATTTGACCTGTTTGAAAACCCAAACGGGATTAGAGAAATTATACACTAATTGCCATCAATTATCCCCTCGCTATCACAAAATTGTTATTCCCTGTCCAAAGAGGTCAGGCCCTGCCATCACCCACAGGGTGTTTTACATCTTCAGCCCAGTAGTGTCCTCGCAAGGTGCCTGTCGACTGCCCTCTGGAAGGAGGTGTGGGTGGCAGACGGCCTTCATGAAACACCAGTAAACAACAATGAGCCAAACTGACACATGCTGCTGATGAAGGGGGAAAACAGTGAGATTCTCCTGTTTTTGTTTAGAATGTATGTGCGAGAGTATGTAGGCTTTTTCTTTTGGTTCGGGCTGGGTTAATGTGATTTCTGTTCCGCCTGTCGGTTCCAGAGACCCAGCTTTGTGAGCAGTGGTCAGGTGAAGCCTGGACTCAGCCCCCTATGGCCATTAGTGTGGAAAGAAGACAACCAAATAAGCAGAGAAAAGCTTGATGTGCACAGGTCACTGCACAACCAGCAGTCAAAAAGCATCTTACCCTGGAGATTGTTAAAGCGATAACATGCAGTGGGAATCTGAGGACCTTAATCACTGGTCACTCTCACTTAGGAGATATTACACAGATTCTGGGTGAATTCATGCTGGCCACTGAAGGCAGTGGCAACACAGATTTGAGCATGCCCAGAGAAGAGGCTGCGGAAACAAGACTGTAGACAACACAGAGAGATAGTTTGCAATCTTCAGAGTAAATAGTACCCATTAACAATTATTTAGTGCTTCAATTTCTATTTTCCAATCCCACCCTAGGCTTCTTCACCATTCCTGTTGCATGCTATCTTTGCTCTTTAAAAAGCACTGAGCCGGCAGTGGAGCCGGCAGTAAATCTTTAAGGATTTGACTTGCAAAAAGCACCTCATATATTGTTTATGAAAAAAAGCAGAGGTTCCCCTCCTTTCACCTGCCTCCGAGCATGTTAGTTTTATTTACTTATTTTTAGACTTGCACTAGTTAGGGAGAGGCATACTTGTCTGACTACATCTATACAAATAAAGATAGACTGTGTCCTCATCTGTCATTTCTCATAAGGAGAGTCAAAACTATTCTATTCACGTTAAAGATTCTTGGATGACATATTCAATTGAGTCAAAGAAGCAGTATTTTGTACTTCACCCCTAAAGAAAGAACATAACATGGGGGTAGGATTTAATAAAAATGCAAAAAGTGCCATCATAACATTGAAATATTATTTGAAAAAAAAGATTTAAGAAAGAATCTGTCACCATGTGTCAACTTGATCTACGCTGCAGAAACCGCCTTTTGTTAGGAACATATGGAAGAAAAGAGGAGAGTAGGAAAATTACCCTCCATAATTGGCATCCTGATCAAGGACAGCCCTGGCAGCCGAACAATACAACCTTTAATTTATCAGAACTCATTATGAGCTACTGCTATAATGCCAGAAGATATTAGAATAAATAGTGACAGAGAGCAGGGGAATCAAACACTCTGGTGTTGAATGGTTTTGTTGACTGCATGAACAACTCATGAGAGTGACAGAGGGAGTGTGTGTGTGTGTGTGTGTGTGTGGTGGTGGTACCTAACTGATGAAGGACAGGAGGGAGTGTTATGTGTGTGTGTGTGTGTGTGTGTGTGTGTGTGTGTGTGTGTGTGTGTGTGTGTGTGTGTGTGTGTGTGTGTGTGTGTGTGTATGTGTGTGGCAGAGGGGTTCAGTAGCATACCTGATCATAGTTCATCCTAATCACGACCTTGACAGATAAACATTACATTGAGCAGAGGAGGATATTAATATATATGGGTGTCTGCTGCCTTCGCCTTGCTTTGACTGTGACTGTAAAGGGCACAGGAAGAAGTGAGCTGTCAGGGGGGCCGGGGGGGGGCCATTCCATGCTTTAACACGTGTGGCCCCTACTGGACGAGCCTGCTCAACCCCTGTGTCACAGCAGATAATGGACACCTTACAGCTGAGTCGTCAACTTTGGTGTTTGGAGTTGATGGCGTGGAGCGACAGGAGAAAGCCTCTTTGGCTCCATTATTTATCTGGGCGGGGGCACTTTTTGAGAGTCAGCAACATGCAATGCACTGACCAGAGCAGCACCCGTCACTACGCAATGTGTGTGTATGTGTGCAAAGGAGATGGGTGTCAGGTGTGCGTGGAGTGGGGGGATTTAGACAAGGTAAGTCACTATCTCACTGTCAACATCTCAAAGACAAACACTCCAAACACAACTAAGACATGGTGCACTTAATACAAGGCTACTCACAGCTCTCATAACTATGGCAATAGTTCAATATTCAGTATCAATATCTGTGCCAATACTCTTGTTGATACCTTAGTTTAGGGAATATAAACATTTTTTTACCATATATTTTTCATTTAACTAAATTTGTCAAACTGCTCAATGTATCATTGTTAAGTTAAGGAGTTTACCTAAATAAAATCTAGTCTAAAATTACAAAGGTTTACTGATTTAGATCAGGAAATATCTGATTAAACATACATGCCTAAGAATTTGAGCATTGAATGCCAACTTCTAGTTTCTTCTAGAAACTAACCCATTGTTGTCAGTACTTAAAAAAATGTTACATTTAAAGATCAACTAGAATGCTATGGGAAGTCATGAGTGGCATTACTTACATATAATTATAATTTGACTATAATAATCTTGTACAATCCTGGGACACGTTTCATATTTACTTATTTTGAAATAACATTAACTAGGCAGTATCAAACACGTATTAAATCTAGCTTCCTTCTGGCCTCTTTGCACCCTGTGACCCTCCATCATTTCCCTAAAACCTCTGAGTAGACAGACATTGGGTGAACTGGTTATTGCTATTTTTAAAAAGTGTCTACACATCCGTCACACAAATTTTGTGTGCAATAGCAAATTGATGCTAATGGAAACATCAGAAAGAAATACTGTTACTATAAACATCATTATATGACAATAAATATACACTATAGACAGTAAACACACATATTACACACACATTAACTCTCACTGTGTATATTGTTGATTGTGCCCTTGTCCTCTAGCTTTTTCATCCTACATCAGAAGTGTTCAACTTTCGACAAACTTCAGTGTGTGTGTGTGTGTGTGTGTGTGTGTGTGTGTGTGTGTGTGTGTGTGTGTGTGTGACAGTGCTTGGCCTCCCCAGACCAGGCTGGCTCTGATTAGCTCCCTCACCAATACAGCACCTTTGTTTAATCCTCCTGTCCCTGACTTGCCTTGGCCCTGTCTCATTTTCCCCCTACAGACAGTGAAGAAAGCGCCGCAGCAGCAGCAGCCAGGCAAAGACTCTTTTCTCCTAATCTCCTGAAACACCACTGCAACACAAAAATGTTCTTCTGAGCTTCTGTGAAATATCTGTGAAATTAGCGAGAAGTGCTCAAGTCTCTGTGCAGAACCTCTTCTCACCTGGAAAATGAGCCTGTGCGTTTACCATCTACCTTGATACAGGTAAAATGGACGCCGCACGGACATGGCAGCTGAAGTGGTAATATACTTCTTGTAAGGGATCAAATTGTCCTCAACACCCCTCCCCTCTTTATTACCCAGGCTACTCCACTGGAGGTGGTGAGTGGCTTCATTGTGCAGCTGATAGTGCATCTCTCATTAGCTCCTAGTGTGTGGAGCAGAGTGGGGCCAAGGCAGGTTTTTATGGCTAATCTGATATATGGTGCTGAAGACATTGCAGTCTGGCCCCAGACAGGGAAACAAACAGAGGTCACTGGGGTCCGGGTCAGGGAAATGACACACATGTATCCACACACACACATAAACATGTGCACACTGCACTCATGCAGTGATTGCACAAATATTCTGTATGACTGAACAGATCATAAGCTTTGTAAAATTAATAAAAATGTCAAATATTTTTAAATATCTATTACAGCAAGATATTGATTGTCTAAGACCATCTATTTGATCTAATTTAACAATTTAGCTTCAAAAATTACATTTACCAGCTCATAACACATGAGTAGAGGCTATTTAGAGGTGCAGAGGTCACTAATCACCCAATGTGGCCTCTCCAATTATGCCACAAATCCCACCCTGTACACACCCACACACCCTCGCGGGTTACAAGGACAAGGAGCAGTGGAAACTGACACTCGGTGCAGGAGCTCATTATCACCTTCCACTGGCTGCGAATGGCTTCCTGTCCTGGGCACCTTGCAGGACCCTGGATGTGGGCTACTGTAGTCAGTCACAGACAGGGAAGGCTCTTCCTCTGGTTTATCTGGCTGTTGGCCCTGGGCCCCTGTAAAAGCCTCCTCAGCACTACTGGAACTGCTCTCCAGCATGAAGACATGAGCCGAGAAGAGGGCAACTCTACCAGTCAAAGCTGGCAGGTATAATTGCACTGAAAATCACTCTAAATCTGCTCCTAAAGGATCCCAGGGCATGGGAGATGTCAGCCCCAGTCCCATGCAGTGAAATATGTTAAGAGTGGAGTCGAGCTTTACACACACACACACACACACACTTTCTCTCTCCCTTTTGGTTTCGCATGCACAAATACACACTGTTCATACTACCCCACATTCGATTACACACTCACTCACACACTCATGGGGAGCACATGCATACGTTGTGTATGTGCGTAGATACAGTTGGTACACACACACACATTTACCAGAAAGAGGACGGATGAAGCTGTAGGGCTGATTCTGCAGGTTTTCCTCTTGGCATCAAGTCCACTCAACTGAGAAGACATTTCCTCATTAGCCAACCTCAGCTTTAGACAGCTGTGGGGCTCAGAGAGTGTTCATGACTGTATATATGAAGGTGTGCACAGCAAGTGTGTGTGTATGTGAGAGCAAGGATCATAGCATAGTGTAGGTGTTAGTGTGTGTAAAAGAATGGAGGCAAAGGAAAGAAGAAAGAGGCCCACTGTTGCTCAAAAGAAACAATCAAATCAGAGTATAACAGAGTTTCAGCGGGTGCACTCCAGCAGTGGTGAGAGGTCTGCCAGCTTGACCTGCATCTCTGACCCATCATCTGTATGTTGCTAACCCTGAATGCCAGAGGTGCTGGGCTGCGTGTCCTATGCTTTCCAGCCCAGGCTAGGCTAGATTCTTGGGACAGTCAGAGAGTCAAGACGAGGGCCAGAGCTACGAGAGAGGTGCTACATGTTTTAGCCTGCCCTGCCCCACCACAGAGCAAGAGAGATGAGGGGATATGTGAGAGATAAATCACTAAGTGCCTCACCTTGGGTCACCGATCACACCAAAGGCCACCGGCAATCTCTGTTTGAAGCACTGCATTTGCTGCTTCAGGGCTTTGCTCTCTGGCCTTGCTATAAATCAGCATACACCATCTAACCCCATCGCTCCTTTTTCTCTACATCAGCCCAATCTTTACTAAAGGTGCAATAATACGTGTTAAAATTCCTACTGTAAAACCCTGTCTGTTTGTGAAACACTGCAAAATAAGATGAGGCAAGGAAATAGCATGGAATTGACAGTTTTTAATCTGTATCAAAGCTGGAAGGTTAAAAAGCAGTTTTTAATTCATTCATTAAAACTAATTAGGCAAATATTCTCATAAATCTATTTTAAAAATTTAGAACACATTAAAAAAAGTCTGAGTACAGGAAGCATATGTCAGTGTCTATAGAGCAAACAGACAACCATTTAGATGCATTACAGCTTCCCTTGACTGCAGCAATAATTTAAGAATTAAACCAGAAACTATAACAAAATGGACTGTATGCCTATGGCGCTGTGTTAGGTGCCAAAAAAAATTAAAGTTTAAAATATAACAGTGACACTACTGTTGCGGGTGATGAAAGCGCTAATCCCGGTGATGGTTGACACCAAAATTGCACTGTGTCACTTGATTGCTTCTGACACACTTCTGCACAGTGAAGTTCACGGCGAATCACCACAATACCGAATGGGCATGGGCAAGAAAACAGTCTGCACATGCCTGACACAAGTTCCACTTAGCCAAAAATAGAGCCCACAATGTCAACATTTGCCATAGGTGTATAGTCGATGAAAAGAATCATGTGCAGCCAAACATGGATTGCAAAGCCACCTTTCTTGGTGAAAGAAATGTGTAAATAATGGTTTCCTTTTTCCTATTTCCTCTTTGTTTCATTTTTGACAACCAGAAGTAGGTTTTAGAGGAGGCATGATGCCAGCACTCCTGTCAGTTTCTTTTTGCCATTCTTCCTGCTGTATAATTTTCTATTCTTAATATGACAGAGTCACCTCTCCTGTGAAAAGTCATTTAGAGAGAGAGAGAGAGACACTGCAGGCTGGGTTTAATGATTTTCTGTATTTCTAAGTGTGTGTTCCAGGTGTTAGATATTTTGGTCATGGTGACATAGGGTAGCTTCTCTGCAAACATATTTATCAAATAGTAAAATATATAAACCATGGCATCTTTAAGAGCCCATGTCAGCCCAGGGGACCAAACCTAAATAAATGCCTTTATTATTTATCACATCCAACACTGTGATGTTTATGAATTATTTTTGATAGACTACAAGCAATGTCACAAACACATCTAACCCAATTATATGACCTAAAGTCATAATTTAAGGTAGTCTGGTTGATTTAATATGACACTAGCTAGGGGAAAAATAAATAAATGAAAGTAAACTGGCTAAAACCAGTTCTCTGTAACTAAAGGCAAATGCTCTTTCATAGAGGTCATACAAAACACATGAAAAACCCCATTTACTGAAACATTTCTGGTAAGAATTTGAATGGTGCAGACAGCTCATTTCGACAGTTTTGAGACCTCACACAAAATCAAAATTAAGCACACCCAAAGCCCAAGTCTGAATATGATTAGCTTTCACCATGCATCTCCTTGACTTATCTGGAGAGCTATGTGTGACCTAAGTCAGCGACCTCTGAATTGCAGCCTTAGAGACTGTCTTTATTGTGAAAAGGTGTGCCATAAAAGAGGAGAAATCCTACTTAGGGAGCTGGCTGCCTGGAAACTCTCTTTGTCCCTAGCCTGTCCAAAAGACAGTCTGTCAAGCTTGTACTGCCTTGAGTGTGACTGTTCTCCTTCTTTTCCCTTCCCTACTTCTCTCCTCAGGTGTCATAATGGCAGCAGACCAGGCCTTGATGGAGGTGAGATGGGAGTAATAAAGAGTGATCCACAGGGAGCAATGCGTGGGTGTCACATGTATGGCATTGCCGTATCACTATGGAACAGCAGGCCTCAGTGCTGCAGGAGAATGCTTTTACACTGAAGGTATGCTGCAGGTGATACATACAATTACATGACATCTAGAACCCTGACAGGCTGACACCCACAGACTGCGGCCATGTTTGTACGTGTGTTCATGTGCGTGGGTGTGCGTGCGCGTGTGTGTGAGTGTGTGTGTGTGTGTGTGTGTGTGTATAAGTGCGGGTGAGCAAGCTAGCGAGTGAAAAACAACACAGTATTAAACAAAAAGAGAACATGCTAGTGTAAAAAAAAAAAAAAAAAAAAAAAAAACAGAAGTAGAAGAAGTGAAGAAAGAATGAGGGTCCAGATTTATTTTCCACAAAAATGAACATCCTATTAGGACTGGAAAATCGGTCGTCTCACTCTCAAAAGGATCTGCATCAGCCATTCAGGACGAATCCTAATAATAATCAAAACACTTGAGGAGGAAGAATAAAGAATTTTAAGGAGGAAAAAAAATACTATGCCACAGTTTGGCTTCAAATATGCTCATGATTGAGGAAAAAAGGGTACGGTGGAGAAAGTGTCAAAGAGAGGGAGAGAGGAGTAAGTAAGAGTAATTTTACTTCTTCTATTAACTTGACGTGATTACAATAGCCTGATGGGCTGCCTTATTTCATGGAATATTAAATTCAAATGTGGCTCAAAGGAAGGACATTGCTGAAGAGGGGGAAGGGACACGATATCCTCGAACTGAAGCCTCAACAAGCATCTACTGGCCGGCAGCCCTTCACTGCTGGAGCAAACAAACAGTCTCCAGTTATATCCAGGATGTGTTTGTGACTGCATAGATTCTGCACAGCATGTGAGTAGCCCTACTTTATACATAACGATTATTTCAAATATCCACTCTGGGAAAACTGAAAGGCCTCAAGAAAGCAGTTACCTACAAAAAGCTGAAGTCACGTCTCTCCTTGTCTGGAGTGTCCATGAAAACAGATAGCACATAAAAGAAATTGCATCAAAAATTAATAAAGCAAATCCTTTGATTTTTCTTTTTAAACTCCAAACTGATCATCTTTAAAATAACCTTTTATAGTAACACCTTTGATTTGAATGCAGCTGCTGTAAATAGCACATTACAAAAACTAAAACCAGTAGTTTCAGTGGTGGTCGTAGTAATTGCACTAATGGAAGACTATTTTAATTGTTTTTCATTAACACGCGTAAGCCCACAGAAAAAAATATAATAAATAAGTAAATTTCAGGATTTTTCAATTCATCCACAACAGGCCAGTCATGTCAACTGTAAGATTTCAGACAGGCAATTGATTTTCAAGGCATAAGGTCAATGTTTATGGAAGGGTGGTTACAAGCTGCAGTGAAAACAGTTGTTCCACTTTAGGAACTACAGGAAAGCATGTCATCAACACAGATTTCATGGCTAGTGGCTTTTTACCTTGTTACCACAGTATTTAATGTAACACACTTCACCTTTTTCCACATGTAGCAGTTAAGTTAGTACTTTGGTTTCTTCTCTTTCTCTCGGTAGCACTTAAACATTGCCATGTCTACATTACATTACATCACAGTGCAGGATGGCATTTTATGCTGTATGTTTGTCTGCAAACAGGGAATAGATACTGTATGACCTGAATACACTATGCTTCATTTTCTACAATATAATTTAAATTAAATGCCAACATTCTGTAATAATAAAATCCATTGAAGCAGCAGCTGTCATCAGATAGTATGGCAGAGTGATAATGGCAGTTCTATGCAAGCATCAACAAATTAATATAAACAACTTTATAGCTGAGTAGTAAAGACAACACAGTACAACTTCTAAAACTCTCTGAAGCATTTAAACAAAGATGCAAGAACTGTGTTTGAATTGTTTAGTCAAAGCTGTTTACAGACTTTACAAGTAAGATTTGAAAAAAAAAGATTATTCATTGACATCTGGTATGTCAATGAATGTATATGTTCATGTTCGCAATATTAAAATGTCTTTAAGCATGAAGGAAAGTGTGTATGAGAGGTATGAACGATGTGCATTTAAGTGTGGATGTCTTACCAAACACTTTTATGCCTGAGGGGAGAATGCTGCCTCCACTTGGCCATATCTAATGCATAGCATGCCTTTCCTGTAGCACACACTTGCACAAGCACACATTATATATTGCTTTACTGCATGCATGTATTAAGGGAGGCCAAGAAGTCTAAATCCATTAACTTCAGATTCAAAGATTGATGATGATAAGTCTGTTTGAAAGTGTAAGTCATATCCATATTTGTAGTAGCCTGTCTTTTATACCTTCTGTTTCCTTTCATTTCCCTGTCTACGGACAAGATTTAATTACACTTGAAGATGCCTAAATATCAGGGTGATATGCATCTAGCTATCAATGCACTGTAAGATTTTGAAACATTCTCAAGTTCATTTCTTGCAATTGACTGCTTTCAGACGTTTTCTGTCAAGAAAGCACATGTTTGTTAATGGCACTCCTTGTTATTAATTTTCAACATGAAGTTTGTCAGGAAACTTGTGTTATGAATGCTGCAAAAGGTTTAATAGTCAAAGCCCTTAAGGATAACTGAATTGTAATATTTGAAATGAGGCTTCAATAAGGTACATGCAGAGCAGAACTTCTAAACAAGTGCATTTCCGCAGCTAATTCAATATGCAGAACAACATTCTCGATTTATACATTTCCAGCATTTTTCTTACAGGCTAAATTTACCATTTAGTGGACAATGGAGCCTGAATGGCAGCATAACATCATGGCCCAGGTGGTAACTGAGGAATCATGCTGTCACTGGCAGCACCATGTCTGCGTGGGCTTACTAAATACAGGAAGTGGAAGAACAAGAACAGGGAGAGAAAAAAGACACAGCCACTCTGCATTACACTCAACAGCTTACTTTAAAGAATTTATTCCATCTCCTGGAAAAGCTGGACTTGTGATGCCTCATTTCACAAATGTACCTCAGACACTTCGTCCACAGTTTTATAACACTTCATCAATGAGAAAAACACAGCTGCACTGTAATGTTGAGAGGAAATGAAGTTAGAAGGCAAAGTCATCATTAGTCTTCAAATGAAATCAGATGAGAGTGTTCAAGCATCGTTATCCAGACTGGGCTTTTATGAGCAAACACTGTGCTTTCATATGGGATGCATAATAAGCACCTCTACCCTCTGGGAGAGTGCAGCCATCAATGCAGCTGTTCTGTGTTGTGATAAACCTCTTCTATCAGTGTGTATCTACATTGGCTATCAGTTCTCTGGGTGTAATAACAGAATAGGACACCACCTCAGCTGCATCAGAAGAAAACCCTCAAGAGCAATAAAAATAAAAAAATGTATCAGTGTTCCAGCTTTGTAATTATATACAATCCATGTTATGGCAATCTTTTCATGAAAATGTCACAGCAATCACATTTAATACAGTGGTAAAGACATAAGGGGGATTACACCTCACCAAAGACACATGAAGATATACTATACACATCAGTAGACACGCAGATCTCACATTCCCAAGTGCACTACTAAGTAGGTAGGGCTGAAGGGTGGAGTAGTGAGTTGGGAGAAAAACCCTTTAACTGAAAGATCTCAATTCAGTACCCAGTGTCAGGCAGCATATGAGCTGCTGCTGTGTGTTTGATAAGCATACTGGATCCAGCTCCAGTGGTGCTGTTCTGCTGATTCTCATGTCTGACTAAATAAATTATTATCACTGTATTATCACTGACTACAGTAGTGACACAAAATGGCAAGAGGTAACTCTTAAAAACTGTCAAAAGCACTACACAGAGGATTTTTATCAAGTCACCACACCGTTCACTTAGTTACTGTTGCTACACCTGTCGAGCCTTCCGTTATTGCACGGCAAATATGCTGTTTACAGTGATAATGGTGGCAGATTTACCACTCAAACTTTTTTGTAATGTTTTTTTTAACAATGGGTCCTTGATTTCAGATAGAGGTTGACAAAAGCTGCTTCTGATTTCCAGCCAGCTGAAGTGACAACTGTAACTAGCAGATTTTATAAGCTGTAGCTGGCTAGCTAATTTAGCTAACGTTAGCCCTGTGAGGTGTAGAGCTAATTAGTACAAATGTAAGATCTGACTCTTATTGCATTCTAACACAACTCTGTTTGGCTGCTTAGCTTTCATAATTAGATAAGCAAGACAGAGATTAGAGTTGTGCTTTATTGTTTGTCTCTCCAAATAGTAAGTTTCACTTTTAACAGAAAAGGTTTTTACAGTGAGGACTAACCAATGTGTTCGACGAACGTAACGCTGTCTCAGCTAACAAGTGCTGGCGTGTAAACTTCCCCAAACCAAATACAGAACAGGAAAGAGTCCTTAAACTAACCCTAAACTCTGATATAGTAGCATCCAGGACCAGCTCCAACACAGCGCAGAAACTGGTTAGAGAGAAATACTCCTTGTCTCTTGGAAGTAACGTTGGGTTGGGTTACTACTGTAGGTAGTATCGTTAAGTTAGTTAGCCAGACATGCTAACCTTAGCAGCCTATGTTAGAACAGATAAACACACCGTTTAATCCATTCTTTACACTTTTGCTCTTGTATTTTTGGTTTTGGAAAGACAAAAAAAAAATAAAACTCTGTAGATGCCAAGTATCACCCTTACTACAGCCCCATGCAACATGTGGAGAAATCCAAAACTTGACAGGCCTGCTGTGCCTAGTCACAGTTGCCACAGTTAAGGTCAATTCTACCAGACTGGATTCACTTTATACCAGTGGTTAGCAATGGTATGATGAAAAGGTGGGGAAAAAAACAAGTCAACAATGTTGGCTTCAGCTCAGTCACCTTTGTGGACCAACACCACAGTTCACGTGAGCAAATATGGAGAAAGTAAGTTAGGCTGGAGAGCTTTTCCTCATTGCACCTGTCTGTGAATTAAATGCTGATGATACAGTTGCCTTTTTACATACAGATCTTGCCAGCTATAGCTTTACATAAATACTAGCCCTCATTTTGAATATAGGTCTCTGCCAGCTATAAAACCTAAATGAATAATTCAGGAAAATGTGGAATATAGGGTATGTCCTAACTGCTTCCATCAGAAGTATAACTGTCACAAGTTCACCCTGTCCTCAGCACCACTTTGAACTCCAACCTCAGCTCCATGGCGACTGGCTCCAGTGCTCCAGAGAGAAAGAAAGATGGAGTTAGTGAGTGAGTAGATGGATGGGGGTGAGAAGAAGAAAACTGATTGACCTGAACCCAGACAGCTTTCACCTTCTGCGGCAGATTTTTTTCCGCCTTCTTCATTTTGCTCTTCAAATGACCTAGTCCTTCATGCAGCGGCGCACTAAAATTAACTTTCCATTTTCACAACAATACAGTTTGAATAGGATGTTAGCAAAGAGACTGTGACAAGTCTAACCTGGTGTATGTGAGTCTTCCGTTGGCTACGGAAAAAAGAGCAGACAGCCACTGTCACACATACGTATTTAATATTTAGTGTCCAAACACTAACAGTACTGCCCCATGAGTAAATTTAGGCACCTAAATTTACACGATTGATTCTATTTTTTCTCCACTGTAGAGGAAAAAAAACAAAAGAAAAATCCAAATCTACCCTCCGGCTTTGAAATCAACACGTGGTTTTGTTTTGGTGTGATTTAAGGAGGAAAGAAGCAAAGGAGAGGGTGGAGAGAAACACCACATACAGGGTGTTTACAGATCTCTCCAGGCTCGCCACATGTGATTACAGTCTGATGTTTAACAGACCAATTAAGGTTTTTATGGAACGTGGGGCCTTTGCTGCAGGAGGGCTGGCACAGCACTCCTCTAGTCTCTCTGTGTTAGTGGGTTTGGCACCTAACAAACACTTTCTTTCTTAAGTCAATTGTGCCATCATAACCACATGCCTGATAGGGTTCAAAGAAACCGAGGTAGATCCACTGAACAGAACACAACCATCTAAAGACAGAGGACACTGCATGCACATTTAAGTGTACTGCAGAGAACCCTTTATAGTTGCATGATTGGTAGACTTCGGAGGCACTTTATAGTGTGGCACTATAAATGTGAAAATAAAGGCTACTAAAGTACTTAGAAACTGTAAGAGATTCCCTTGTAAGGCATAGGTAGTGTGGGCTACAAAGTGTAATGCTGTGTTTCAGAGGGTGGAAACGCCCACCCTCAACAGCCACCAGCAGAGAGGATCACTCCTACGTTAAGAACACAGGCCTCCAGTCTGCTACTTCCCACTGGTAGGCCTAATCCCCTTGGTAGAGGCCTGAAACATGGGGACTGTTACCACACAGAACCACAGGAAGAAGCAGGGTGGCCCTTCTCTGTCACAGCCACACCAGCAAGATAGCTCAGCCTGGGGTTTCAGCAGAGTACATGTAGGCTGCCTCCAATGGCTTCACATCAAGTTATGTCTTAACATTCAAAAGTATTTTTGAGCATGCAGTTCTACTTCTGATATTTATTTTTAATTTGATTTGATTATGCACAAGAGTTATCTTGAACATACATGGTATGCACCACATCAAGACTGTGATTATGTCTGTCTTTTTCTTTCAACATGTGCCTTCTAGGAATTACTTTTATATACTACTAATTTGCAGCAGCAAATACGTTTTCAGAGAAATATAATGCCACATGAATTACATTTTTTATCAACGTAATGAGGAAATATTTTCAATAAATGTATCTGTCAAGTTAATTCAAACAGAACGCATCTACAATACATTGACAACGTATTTCATTTGTTTTTCCTACACTATTTGCTCTAACAATACAATATCCACTCGTAGCAGCAAAAGCATAATTTAACTTTTTCATGGTTATGTGCAGGCACTAATAGCACTTGGTTAAAGGACAGGTTCTGTTCTGTCTGTAGCTTCAGATAAACTTTTGACTACATTTTTGCACAAAACGGGAACAGTGAATTTTTGTACTTAATTTATAGGGTTGTGTTTTTGTTTACAATTCCACAGTGTGCAGAATTCTGTTATATTTTAACAGTGATCTATTACTGGATGGTTTGTGCTTTTTCTTTATATTTACATGGCTGTTGTTTGATGTGGTATATTAATTGAGGCTATATTTTAAACAATGTGTCATTTAAAATGATGTACCACATAATTCTCCACACTGGCTGTAATGTCATACCCTTTAAAACACACTAGGAAAAGGCCAAACAAATATAATTCCACTGTGATGCTGGTAGCCAGTCTAGTCATTTTGTTTAAATACCACTATAGGTGTGATCGGGAAAGATTTATGGTGTAAAGATTCTGTGCTGTGGAATATTCTTCCTGACATTTATAAACGACAGCATTTATATGAGCTCAGCCCGAACTTGAGGCTTAGAGAACTATAAATAAATATATATAAATACGTGTGTGTGTGTGTGTGTGTGTGTGTGTGTGTTTGGGCGAGTTTTTCCCCACAATGATAAAGCAGGAGGGCATGGTGTTTGCACCAGGGGCAAGAGGCAGGTGAAGACACTGTGTGCTGTTTAGTGGAGCTGGTCTCTTTCTCTGTCTGCGCTTGCAAGGTGAGAAGTATGGTAGTGTTCCATCTCCTCTCTCTGCACCTCTGCACTATGGTCTGTTATCAGCCCAGATGATGTAGGGAGATACACCAGTGTGTGTGTGTTTGTGTGTGTTTGTGTGTGTGTGTGTGTGTGTGTGTGTGTGTGTGTGTGTGTGTGTATGTGTGTGTGTGTGTGTGTGTGTGGGTGTGCGCGTGTGCGCACGTGCGCGCACGTGAGCGCGTGTGTGCATGTTGTTTTGGGTTTAACTCCAGTCTGGATCTGTGTTTTAAGGAGACCCGAGGCACTCATGTAACAGATCACAGTACCCTAACACTGCTGTTTTCCTTTTCCTCTCTCAGACTCTAACCTATCAGACTTCTTCTGTCCAAAGCACAGCTGTCCAGAACAATTCACCTACAAAAATCTCTCCACAACACAAAGGAAAGATTAAGATCTAATGTAGCTATGATTTGCATTTATTGACAAAAATGTTGAAAGCTGCTAATCTAAACCTATTTTCCAGTTCTTGACAAATTCACATTGGATCACTTCAGCTTCCAGGTCACTGCTCTTTGTTACTTGTCTTTCTACTTTGATCATTTTCATTTCTATATAGATTTGTCTGTCTTAGATTATTTGTATGTGTTGTGGTTGATTTTCTTCTTGTTGTTCAGCCTTCAATAACTTTAAATAACTACTATCAGGTTCGCAGGAACCAAACACTGAGACACAGAGGAGCGAAACTCTTAAGTACAAAGTCATTTATTCTTCAGATTGCAGAAAGTACAGTACAAATCTGGAATACGAAGGGTCTAGATTCAGAATGCAGAACAACATTTCCCTTCTACACATGTTGTGCCTGTCTCTACCACTTCAACTTTTATACCAAATTATCTGAATTTTACCTGGCTTTCACCTTGCTGGGGCTTATATTGGCTGGCTAGATAGCTTTGAGTCTGCAGCTGGCTATTCTACATATCTGACTGAAGTACAGTACATTATTGGCAGGCTTTAGTAGCTAAGGGCTCCGGCTGGTAAGCCTCACTCATTGTCTCTCTCCTACTACTGAGGGTTTGATTTTAAGAGTAATGGCGTGTTCCTTTTGGGAAGTCACACTATTCTATAACATTATTGCAGCACCTTATCCAAAGCAATTGTTTAGCTAAACCAGCTGCCAAGATTTATTTTATCCTCTTTTAGTTCTTCTGCTGCTGGAACTGAGTATCGATATAGTATAATAAGAACTGATACTAAGGAGATACTTTCTTCAATACCATACATTATTGTTCCGTGCATCAAAGTTGAACCAGGAAGTTGGTTTGTAAACTGTGATGAATGTTTCCAAAAGACAGTTTGGGTAATAAATTCACTGTTGGCCTTAACATTCTCTTTCAAATATGACTTGAAACGAGTAGGATTTCAACAAATATCTACTCCTCACATGTAATTAATCTGAACAAAAAGGGGAAGGACAGCAGTCATCTATGATCATCAATAGGATGACATGTACCACCTAACTGCCTTTAATCTAGAGACAAAGTGACAGCTGCACATGTAGCTGTATGAGCTGAAAGTCTTCATGTTTCCCAGCATCCCAAGTATGTGAAGGAAAATAAGTCTCTCTGAATACTTTCCAATGCTGTGGCCACCAAGAGAAGGATATCCATTTGACCAAACATTCGCCGCAAGGAAGGACATCAGTTTACCCACCTTATTCTTAACAAGGACATCTGTTTAACCAAACATTCACCTGTTTCCAGAACTCAATAAAGACCAGGCATGAAAGTGTAGCAGAGCTCCTTGCTCCACTGGATGTGACAACAGTCTGGTCTGCCAGGGTGCAAAACGCAACAACCTCTGCTCCCAAATTAGGCTCACTACTGACAATGCGATGCTGACATGCAATTACAATAAAAGCTACCACAACTTCTCTATGTACACCCAACACCACCCCTGACCTCCCTCTACCTCTCCAAACAATCCTCACCTTATTTTTCCTTCTACCATTTCCCTCAAATAGCTCCACTGTCTCCTGCACTTCAGGAGCTCCGTAGGGAGCGGGGATCCCTGAATTTAAATATATTTGATGATACTGAATGTGAATGAGTGTGGGCATGTGTCTGTGTGTGTGTGTTTGCTATGTGTAATGAGCAGCATGCGTTTCCCTTCATTCTGCAGAGGCCCGTGTGAGACATGGTTGACGCCAGCCAAGTCGAGACACCCGAGTGCCTTTAAGTCAAAATCCTGCTGGGCTGAGACCTCTCTGATTTAGCACCTTCTTCTCCCCTTGTAGCTCTCTCTCTCTCTCATTATCTTTTTCATTCTCGTCTGATTCTGTCATCCCTTGATCTGTTGGACGCTGCAGTTGCACTCAAGGTTGTGCTGGAAAAGGGGAAGATAATAGGAAACAAAGTGAACACATTGGTGGGCGCATAAAGGTGTTGACGTGAGGGAGAAAGAAAACACCACTCAGAAGTAACCTTTAAGCAACATGGTCATTAACACCTCCATTACAATCCATTCTGTATGAGCAGCTCTATTAGTCATTCAGAGCCCACGCTCCTCAAGACAGCCATACATTTTTTTGAACAAGACAACAGGATAGTAGAAAAGACCTCTTTGTTTTCTTTTAAACAACAATCTGTCATCATCATCGCTACCACCAGCTGTTAGTAAGGCTCCTGCATTAAACTGATCTGCCTGAATACATTTACAGAGCAGGCTGTGAGCTGCTATGATATGGCAGGTCAAAACTGAACAGGTATCCTCAAAAGATGAATGAATTCCTTACACGCGTCTCCATTGCTGGACATGTAATACATTACAAATAACTGAGACAATGTCCTTTCCCAGTGGTTGTCAAAATGTTGCAGTTAATAAACATATCCCCTTATGAAAGCATTTGTCCCCATTTTCAATAAATTATCATTTGCACATGAGTTAGTGAATGAATAACATTATATATAATATTTCCATAAAGTGGAAACATGAAGGTTGTTACACTATTATAATGAAGTACATCATGCTTAATGTTATCCAAAGTAAACGCTTTACTCTGGGCACAAGTAGCTCCTGGATTCACCTGTTTCTCCATGCAGTTAAACTCTGCTTTACTAATGATCAGCTGACCTCCTTAACCCCATTGCTGTTTAAGTTACGACAGCTTAGATGGTCTTTCTTGGTGAAAACTATCTAAATTGGATACACTTTTTTTTTCTATGCATGGCTACTGGAAATTCATCTATTAATTGTACTTCAAATGATAGAGCTGTTTCATAATTCAAATGGAAAAATCAAAAAGACAAGGAGTCATTAACACCTTTACCAGGTGTAATGGAAAAAGTGATTTGTTAGAGGTCTGAAAATAGGTCCTCTTTCCCTACCTATAATTATAGCTTTGAAACATATTATCTTACAGGTATGGCTTCAAAAGTGTCTTCCACACAGTGCTAACAAGACCTACTGAAACTCCAAAGGAGCAGGCAGAAGCCTTAATTACATAGGTGCATATATTACTACATATCAACCCCTGCTGCTCCAATATTAATTATACTGTATAACAGACATTTTCTTCCGTTCATTTTCTTCAGGCTAAGCCCATTACAAAGTTAACTTTCTCTCACTTACATTTTGAGCCATGTATAGCATATTTCTAATTCCTCCAATTACTGGCATAAATACCAGACAATGCAGAGTAGAAATAAATCAGCATACACAATTATAATGTAACATAACATAACATACCAAAGTGTGCATGCTAGACTGGATGAAAAATATTGACAAAATAAGAATGTGTTTGCCTGATAGGTGAACACTTGTGGTGGAAGATGTGTAACAATGAAAATAATATTTTTACAACATGGTTATGTGTTTAACAGAGGACTTACAATAAGTATCACTGTATGACACCGACATCAATGAAACATCTTGTTCATGATGGGAGGAAGTCTAATGTAGCTACCTAATAACAAACCAAAATTATTTTCTGAGCAGTACAGAAATGTCAGAAAAGTATAGGTTTTACATTTGTAGTAGCAATAATAGATATAGACTAACATTATGTTTTTGCTATCTTGAATGTGTTGAAATATACCGTAGTGGCATTACCATGTACTTGTTTAAAATTCCAAACCAACCATTAAACATACAATGACATATGTAACACTTTTTGAGTAAATATCTATGTCAAATTCACTCTTTTTCTCCATTTTATATATTTCATCTGGGTGCAAATCAATCCCAAACAATTAGCAGATTTTGTTTATGAATAAGCAAGCACTTGAAAAGAATGAGACTTTTATGAAGTGTAAGAAAAATTGGGCCGTGCAAATTCAAACACAAACAATGACCACACAAATCCACACATATGAGCGTACACCACACCTAAATATCTTGTGCAAATATGAGCAAAGTCAATTTCAGCCGGGGTCGTGCATGGTGATGCTCTCTCTGATATTGTAGTGGTCATGGTCTCTGTGTGTGTGTGTGTGTGTGTGTGTGTGTGTGTGTGTGCTGTGGATGTGAGTGGATCCAGCCAGGGGAGTTAGTGCAGGGGTGGAGTTGGGATGGGGGGGCTGCTGGATGGGCCGAGGGTTTCTTTGAAGTCTGGATTCCAATTAAACCCCTGACTGAGTTCTAAGCGCACAAGAAAAATGACTGAGGTACATGACATGGCCAGGTCCCCTCATCCAGCCAAGCCTTTCCATTTTAGCCCCTTTGTCTCCCTGCAGCTCCTAATATTTATGATCACCCCTCCTGACACAACCCCCACATCAGGCCTACCACCCCCACCACCACCCCAATAGAAAAAAAAAAAAAAACTGGACGGGACTTAAAAACAAGGCTGGCAGAGTGGAGAGCCAGAGTCAGACCCTGAGGTTTCACTGCCCGATGCAACATAGAGAATATTTGAGAAACATCTACACAGAAAGGGGGGAGTAAGATGAGGCAAAAGAGGAAGAGCAAGCGGAAGAGGTAGAAGACAAAGAAGAAGACAAGGATGGAGACGATTTGTCGAAGATGAAGAATAACCAAAGGATGGAACTACTGGTGTTTATAACACACTCCTGTAAGCACTTGCTTCTATTTACCCATTGGGAAAAAAATGCAAGAAAGAATTTAAAGATCAAACACAGTTAACACTAGCCCGTGTAACAGAAGTAGACTAGCCTATTAGAAGACGCATTTTTATGTCAATAACAAAACAAATTCTTTGTCAAAAATACAGTATGCTTATTCTTCTCCTACAAGGAAAATGTAGCCATGGCATTACTGTAAGCCCATTCTGCTTTAAATAAGAATTTCCTAGAAAACACACACAACTAGCACATTTGATGAAACATAATCATTTTACTTGACAAAGCAATACAACAGCAGTAATTGGCAGTAATTTGGATTTCAGCAGCTAGCCCTTCACAGTGAAAAGAGGTGTATGGAATGGGACTCTAGCACAATGCCAATTTACCTTAGACAGCACCACGATACACCTTTACAAAACCCAGTATCTGGCTGCTACTTCTCACAGTTTTGTTTTCTTTTGAAAAAGTGATGGTAAAAGCAGTGAAGGTGCACCTTAGCTGGGGGACATGTTTTTGTTGAAAGCGAATGGAGAGAAATGGTTGATTTCAGAGGTATCAGTCCTGCAAGGCAACCGCAGGCAATCCATTCAGTACCTGACACTATGCCTAAAACACACTGCAGTTTTTCTGTTTTTATTTCTGCACCTTTTCGCACATGAATTCCATTCACTCAAGCACTCTGAACAACACACACTAGATAATGATACATACTCCATAATTCATTCAGCATTGAATTTCATTTCCTTTCCTCTTTTTTTTTTTTAAGCATACACACTGCACACACCCTGACTCCGTACCACACAGACATACAAAGTGCAAAAGTACACGCATGTATTGTTTCCCTTCGAACTGAGAAGTCAAACATATAACAACTCAAATACACACACTAAACACACAAACATGCTCTGGAATGAAATATTGAAAAGTGTCACAGACACCTGGTCAAATGCTCATATGATTCCCAAAGGAACCACCTTGAATAAGGGAGAGGGGGGAAAAATGGAGGCAGCAGGATTTGAGCAGAAAGAAGAGGTTTATATGATGTCTGTTCCTAGCAGAGATGGAGCTGGAGATGGGACGAAGCCAGAAAGGGTTAAGACTGGGAGCCAGCAACCTTTTATCACACTGGAGGGAGACAGGGAGCTGAGAGGTGCAGAATGGTAAATATTTCAAGATGATAGGTGACATAAACAAAAGGTTTACTCTCATTCCCACTTTTTAAGTTGCAAAATTTGGGGCTGGTAATTCATAACAGCAGTCCTCGCTGACACACTAATATGGCACTGAAGAATAGGCCACTGCAACTCAGCGCGTAAAAAAAAAATATCTCCCTCATAACCAAGTCTGTTTCCTCTAAAACTCAGCAATCCTGATCACAAAAGCATTAAAGTTATTTGTTGAACATCAAAGAAATTAGCATAATCAAACTGACAGTCAAACTGCAAATATGTTGTTTCTTTAAATATTAATGTGAACAAAAAGGACACTGTAGAGAGGGACTGTACAAGCTATAGCTATATATAAAATGTGCAATTGAGAATCATGAATCTTTGGTGACTCAGTGTTTCAAACTTTCTTTCACATTTTTCTCACTTTATCACATCTCTCACTCATTTGATTGTTAAGTTCTTTCCTCTCAGTGTTTGAACTTTTTGAAGAATTTTTTAGTTCCTATAAATGAATCCCTTTCCTGTCTCCAAAGCCGGGCCTCCGCCCTGTCAGAGACACAGCACTCGGCCTCTGCTCCATGTCAGAGAGCAGTCTGTCAGTGCGCCTGTGAAAGCCAGATAACCCTTTGATGGAGAGTACCAGTGGTTATTGTTGTCTGTACCCTCCACCTTCCCTCCAACACATATGAAGATTTATTGAAGGAGAGGGCTGAGCAGCAGGAGCCTGCACTAACATGGCAGGCCACGATGGCAACAGGAAAGGAGGCAGGAAGAACAGAGGCAGGAGGGAGACACACCAGGGGGTGATGGGAACTCCTCTGACCTGCCTGTGGAGGACACAATGCTCAGGTAGAGCTGACCGTGATTATCTGGCTGACAAATAATCATGGGACCGCTCTCCCTGCATGTCTTCCTCTCTAACAAAGGATGAGCAAGTTTAACAGAAGAAAGCCGACAGAACAGAAGAGGCATCTTGAAAATCATGAAGAAAATACAGAAAGTAAAGTAAGGATCTACCGTAGTCAGTATTTATATAAAATGCAAAATCCAGAAATACTATATGTAAGAGTTGCTGGAATAGAAAATGTGTATTTTTCTGATACAGTTATAAAACCGTAAGTCTAGATTTTTCTCTTCCAAACCAGCAGCAATAATCAGTCAAAGGCCAAATTACACTGATGATGAGAGCTGGAGGATAATACTGTAGCATTTTGGTGACAGGCTGAACAGGCCAGATGAAGGAGTGGTATGTCTAGAAAATCATGATGCATTTGTGGCATGTTCGGAGACTCCCAAATGTTGCACCACACAGTTTCACCACAATATCTCATGTAAATAAAAGTATATTCAATATAAATAAAATAAATACTACTTTTGGGTGGGAATAATCAAATGAAAATGAGATGAGGTTTGGTGTCAGTTGAATATATAAAATGTGAACTCAGTGAAGCTATAAGAGATGCCATGACATTAAGCAACATAATTTAATCTACTATTAATCATTTTCAATTTTCACCTGTGTTTTACAGCATGTGTTCTGAATATGCTCTTATATAGGCTCTCCTCCATTTTTGACATAAGTTCATCTTGATTATGGCTTTGAAGAACAAATACATGGCGAAGTGTTACAAAAAAACATAGTGAAGCAAAGCAAGTGAGTGCAATGGGAGAGGACAGAAAGAGAGATGAGATACAGAGACAGACAGACACAGAAAGAAAGAGAGGGACAGAGAAGGAGAACGCACATCAGCGACTCATAGTGCCCTCTTCTGCTCACAAGCTGTATGATACAGGCAGTTTTTCTTCCTTTTGATCATCAAAAAAAAAGCACCTGATAGAGTACAAAAGTCCTGCTTCTTTCTTTACAGTTCAGCATAATACATGACAATTTATACCCTCATTTCTATGCATTATTAAATATAGGAGTTTCTCATGTATCTGTCTGTCTAATCTAATTCACAAACTATGAACATCATGTCGATCATGCACCACAAATAAGGATTTCAACACTAGTAAACAGGGGCTCTATAAACTGTGGGACTGTCAGCATTAAAATAAAAACGCCTGCCTTGAGCCAGCACTCATGCAATCACGACATGCAAGTCATGTACAAAATTGGGCACAATAAAAACGTTGCAGAAAAAAAAAAAATCGCTCGGACAGTTGGTATATATTTCAGTCAGAGAATCGTGGTATCTGCCTCCAAAATCAGCAACAATAAAAAAGAAAGGTGGCAACACAATCATCTCCATGCCCTGGAAACCCTTTGCTTTGGCTCAGTCCAGATGCAATGCTAACTCCAGCTGAGCGACAACAGTCAAAACCTGCTGGACCACATGACGTGTATATATGATTAAACATCTGTGTCTTTCTGTTTATCTACTTGTTTCATGTATGTGTATATAATATAAATCAGCAGATAGTCACTCAAAATAGCTATCTTATATGCCTTTCAAATCTACACAGTGTAGCAATGAAAATGGATTATAAAGCTACTAAATATGATTGGATAAGGAGAATAGCTTACTTTACTTTACTATACTATGCTATTTTATGCTTGCTTCTATACTGTATTTGTGCATAATATACTGTACATCATGAAGATAATACACCTTACATGTATACATCTAAAGGCCCAATAGCTCAGACTACAATCATCAGGAAAATTTACAGTGAAAAACTTGTCTTTTTATTATCTCACATTTTTAAAATATCTTTTATGAGATTTATCAGTTATCCCACTAATTCTATTCAGTGAACAAGAATGAATCTCAAGCATGTATATTGTGCCCATGTAAAAAAACAAACAATGTAATTGTAAACTGCGCAAATAGATGGAAAATGTGTAGCTAATGAAGTTCTTTGACTGAAGAGAATGTATTGTGTTAGTGAACCTTCATTGTGTCTGCCTACAAAGAAACACTATATTGGCACACTTGCAGAGAATGGATACAGTATACTATATGTATAAGTGGGGTCTTCTTCCCTGAAATGTTAAGTGTGTACACAAGAAACCGATGGCAACCAGACATCTGTGGGGCTGTGAAATGATGACCCATTTTTAAACCCATGTTTGATTACCTGGTTTTATTAAAATTGGATCCAAAGAGACCCGTTCCCCATTTGAATTTAATGAAGGCTGTGTGGCTGACAGGAGGCTTTTGATTTATACACTGTTATTAAATCCGACAAGAGAGCCAGCCAGGTAAGCAGGCAGGCAGGAGGAGGTGGAGAGGAGAGAGAGCAGGACCCAGAATCCTGGCCCTGCACCAGGCACAGATAGACTCTGAGTCCGACAGCCCTCCTCTTCCTTCAGCCCACCCCCCACCTGCTCCACTCTGAGGAGTGCAGGAGCAGAGCACAGCCAAGGACACATGCTGTGTAGCACCCCTCTCTCACATCCCTCTTCCTCCTCTGATACCTCTTCCATTATTCATATTAAAATACAGACTGATATAAAGATGAATAATAAATGCAGTCAACACAAAACAAAAGCTGGCAGACCAGTGCTGTCAAGGTGGTCACTTGATAGAAATGAAAATGTATTGTGTCTATTCATCTTAATAATGGGGTAAATTTTAGACATAAACAAATTAAAATTTCACCACTGATTCAGAATATTCTTGATATTGCTTTAGATTATATTAAAACTATTTTCCATTTTTTAAATTATGGTGAGATGTAATTGATGATATCAAATTCAGTTTAATGGCTGGCATTGTAAATTAGGACAATAATTTTTAAAAATTCAAATAAAAAAACCCTGATATATTCAGTTCTAAATACAGCTAAATAACTCATCATGTTTTGTGGAAGAAACGCGATACCTCTAGGAGCCCTGAGTGTATTTCTTCTTTGAAACTTCAAAGCCAAAGTAGCTGTCTAAAACACATCAGCATACTTACTGTAGGAGATCCTCACACTTGCAGTCCTGAGCTACACTGCTACTACAAATCATAATCATTCACCCAAGCTAAGACACTGGCCAAAGCTTTATATGACAAACACGGTAGCAAAAAAATAAGGCTTTCTGTGATTTTTCTTCCAGGGTTCAGAGATAAACATGTGGAAGCACAAAGAATCGCTGTTCTACCTCCAGCTTCAGGACGGAAGCAGCGGGGTGTTTGAAGCTGCCTATGCTGACTATCAACGTTTTCCTGGAGGTTAGCGTCCAGTGGAAAAGATAAATACCGATCAGAAACACCGGCTAGACATTTACTCAATATGGAGAGTTGAATAAATTATTATACAGTATCATCCCCAAAAATACTGGTACAAATCATGAGAGAGTGAGAGACAAAAACATTCAGGGGAAAAGTCTATCAGATTTCAGCCCAGTGTGCCTATTTTAAGCTGATTAGATAAGTGCCTTTATCTTTAAATGTGTTTTCTATAAATGCTGTCATTTATTTCTAGCATTTCAGACAGCACAAATCAAAATGTCCTTGATGTTTGCTTAGTGATTAATATTGTGAAGATTTGTCACGCAGTGTTTCACAATTAATATGGGTTCAACACACTGAATGTCTGCCTGAATATCTATTATAAAAGAAAAACGGGTGAGGATTGCATTTTGTTTTTAATGTTTTGCTCAAGCAGAGCACTGCTGTCATGCCTGCTTTTTTTCAGGATGTCAGACAAAAAGAGAGGAGAGATGGAGAGGGAGGGATCCTGGAGGATGGGGTGGGTGGGGGGGATGGAGGGGCTGCTGACATGCACTTGTCTCCAATCTCTTCGAATCCATTGCACAATTCATCTGCTTTGTCTCTACTGCCACGGCTGAGGACAATCAGACCAGACGCCCATTAGATTCCTCATACTGCCCCCCTATGCACCCCACCCCCACCCCCCCAACACCTTTTTTCATGTGACATACTGACTGAAGGAGAGGCAAGGCAATTCACAAGCCTCCCCAAATGGGGAAATGTCAGGAAGGGAACCCACATCAAAACCATGTTGTCATGGAGATACAGTATGGTCCAGAAATTACAGACTAACACATAGGCACTCAGGATATACAATATACACACACAAGCTTTTATGCACACCCTGATAAATACATTTGCTTTGCGGATTTTTCAGCAAACAATACAAATACAGTATACTGCAGGAGAAAAGAAAAGAAGGCTTTTGTCTCCCTGCAGTGATTTTTTTTTCCACACTAAATTTCCCTCCTCACTTGAATATTTTTAGGTGAATGTATTTGAATGGAGAGATAAAAACAGTGACAACATTTACCAAAATATTCGTTTTGGCCTAAATACCAAAAGATTGAATTTTCTTCGCACACATACAGTTTAATTCCTGTCAAAACAAGCATTGTGTTCAAATTTATTTTAAATTTTAAAAAACCTACCATGTTTACAATTTACAATAAAAAAGCTTTGTAGTATTAATAAAATCAATAATTCAAAGATGATTGAATTAATAATTGTCTTTTCTTTTACAACAAACAATAATAAGCAAATGGTAATTGAACTTCTCTTTTTTTAAAATGATGGCGTTCATGGAAAAAAAAACGTCTTCATTCACCCAGTGTTTCCAATGAAAATAAAACCTGAATTCAGTAGTACCATTGTATCAGGATATTCAATAACAGAGAAATCGACTCCGATGCCAAGTGTAAATGCTTCCGCTTCAGGGAAATTCTACAGCAAGGTCACGTGACCACTGTGCCCATCCACAGTAGCCATTCCTCAGCCGATAGTGTTATCAGACAAACAGCGTCCCTGGAACGTTTGGCATTTCGATGATCTCTTCCCACAAAAAAAAAAAAAGGCAGAAAGAAAGAGTGAAGGGAGAAAGAAGATAAAAAAAATGTGCTCCTTCACCCCACTTGTTTAGGAGGCTGCCAGCACTTTGCTTCATCTTTTGAGCAGAACTAGACCGACTCTGCCCTTGTGCAAGAGGATCCTCCATCCCAACAGCCATATTCCTACACTACCAGGCCTCACTGGGGTCACTTTATTGAGGTTACTCTGCTCTGCACTACATAAAAAAAGAGGAGATTGAGGGATATTAATGGTAAATGTGGCATAGTTACTGCTGTAAAACCCCTTCTTTGCCCTCCCTTTTTTCTTTGTTTGGCCAGAGGAGCTGAAGGCTTAGGGATAAAGGTACTGCTCAAATCATGAGACAGGGATAAAGCCAGGGAGAGATAGCAAGCTCTGACCCAACGACAGAGCGGTGGATAATTAAAACACCCAGGGCCCACGAACTGCCCTCATCCATCTCTCCCTTCTTTTTCTCTCCTTTCCTTCCTTCGTTCACAGACTTGGCCGCTCCCTCCTCCCCAGAAAACACACATACACATTCTTACATTCTCAGATAACAAAACATACAAGATGACACAAATGCATATTGAGATGATGTTGGATTTCTACCAGTGAGATCCGCCGATGACTGGTCCTCTGGGTAAAATCTACAGAAGCGGAAGCACACATCGTTCCCACTGGCTCTGTGCGATCTGTTTATTTTTCATTTGTACATTTTTAAGGATCATGAATGATTCCTGTTTTTATCGGATTACTCCCAGACAGTCTGCCTCCACTGCCTCATAAAAACACAAAGGATAGAAACAAAATGGCACGCAACCATGTAGTCCTTTTAATTTAACAGACGTCCTTTTGCTTTTGCTTATATTTCATTCATTTCATATTACATTCATTCCTGCATTAATATTGGTACAGTTTACATAGATAAGTAAATCTGGACTAAGGATGTTATTATTTATAGCATGTAGTAAATGGGTTGGTTTTTCAACTAGAATATATTCATTGTGTTTGGACAAACATCAATTAAAGATGAACAGAGAGGAAATTAACCAGAACGTATAAGAAAGGCATGCATGCCAGAGAGAAGATCAGAGAGTTTCTCCACACCACCATGAAGAAAGAAAAAAAGACAGCCATGTCTGTATATCATCTATGTATATAACAACCAAGCGAGGGACAGGGCATGTCTGTGTGTGTGTGTGTGTGTGTGTGTGTGTGTGTGTGTGTGTGTGTGTGTGTGTGTGTGTGTGTGTGTGTGTGTGTGTGCGCCTGTCTGCTTATGTCAGGTGATCACAATGTTCCAACCGTGAATTGCAGCTGCTAGCCATGCTTTTGGGCAGGCCACACTGCCCTCTCTTGGTGGCTCCAGAAAAATGCTGCTGAAGACTAAACATAACAACAATTGGATCATCAATTTGATTCTTTTCTTCTGCCTTTTATTCAATTTAACACCCAAGAAAATCTGTGTCATATACACGGGTGCATGCTACTTCCTTATGATTTAGTCTTACAAATATTTCCTTTGCTTTTATATTTGATGAAGTGTGACCGACTGGATGGGCTGGTTAAAAACCAAGCTGGCTCCATATGTCATTTGTGTGGTCGTTGACCTAGCACGGGAGAGCTGCACAGCGTCCTATGAACAGCCAGTGAATGAGGATGTGTGTAAAAGCAGTGCTGTGACTGGGGAATAGCAGCTCAAAAGGACCCCCACACATTGCCCAGACTGAAGTCATTACCAGCGGGCCTTTGATTTCCACAAGCAAAAACCTCAGGTTGAAGACCAATATGTTCCTCCACTGGAGTACGGTTTCTACTGCTGTGTTCATGTGGTATGGCTGTCTGACCACGCAGGACCCATTTGGAAAGAAAGAGGGCAAAGTGCTAGCACTGATGAATTTTGAATGTGTTGAAGATGATTTATTAGAGCACTTAAAAGATCTGTAGGATGTCCTTCACACCCGGCTCACCCTCTAATAGACCCCAGTGTGAAATGACACTGTCGTCACTAACCATGGCCCTGTTTACAAAGTCTGAAAGATTTTTTTTCACATTTATAGAGTATATTCCTGACTAAAAGAGTATAGTTTATCGATACTATATTTGGCTAGAGTGAGGGTACAATGAGTGTAGGAGGTATCTGCTATCTGCCTGATTAAGATTTTGTTAGGCTGCAGCAAAAGAGGCCAGGAAAGGGGTCAAGGGACGTGAGAAAAAAATCACCTGCTGTTCATTGACCCGCTTGGTCAACTGCAAGGTTTGTCTGACTCACTCCTTGTGTGAATGTGTGTGTGTGTGTGTGTGTGTGTGTGTGTGTGTGTGTGTGTGTGTGTGTGTGTGTGTGTGTGTGTGTGTGTGTGTGTGTGTGTGTAGCTATCAAATCAGTGACTTTTTTTCAAACTCAGAAACCAAAACTGACCTCAACACATATAAAACAAGCATATAAAGATAATCAGTTTGTGCAACTTTGTGCATCCCAATTTTCAAACCACCACTTTCTCTGTGAGTTGCGCGCCGCACTTTAGGCCTACCAAGCTTATGTAAGTGCATTGTCTTTTTCAGCACCATTGTCTATTCATATAATGTTCTTCTTACACATATTCACAGTAAACTAGGCATAAACCTCCCCCAAGTAGAGTAACCAAATATAGAGGGTGGTTAGTCAGTAAACAATGGTTATAATTGCAGCAACTGTAATTGCCAGGTTGTACTTACAGTTGCTTTAAAACATTTTTTACTGGAATTCTTACCTTATTTTAGTAAAATATTTGTTCACTAACAAACACCATTAAAATATATAAAACAAAAGGCTGGTGTGGTAGTTTATATTTACGTGCCATGCAAATCTACAGCCTAAAAAGAATTTAAAAAATGCAAAAAGATTAAATAAAATAAAGAATAAAAAAATGTATAAGACAAAATAAAGGTGGTATAAAAGAATGACAGATATTTAATTTTTTCTATGTTTATATAATTTTGAGCGACATCAGTGAACTCTTGGTATCTCAAAATTGAGTGTGGGGTATCTACTGGCATCTACCACCCATCATGGCATGCAGTGGCAGTCAGAAGTGCAGCTCCCTGCACACCTGACTCTAGCAGAGAGAGTTAAAGTCAGCGACAACGGATCTAGCAGCTTTAGTCCCCAGAACAGCCAGCTTACACAGATAAGTGGGCCAGGCTGGATAAGCCTCACTAAAGTATTCTATTACAGTGCCAATTACCCCTTGGTAAATAATATGGGGATGTAGAGGAAGCTACTGACAGGAAGTGGAATGTGTGCAGGGAGTCTAAAAAAATCTTATTTTCTTTTGTTTCCCTAAATAACATTTTAAGTCCCAGATATTTTAATGCAAAACATAGGACAAGTTTGTTTTGTTTTTCTCAGAGAAAAAAAAAAGGTACTTTTATTGCATATTCAATTGTGTATGCCTCATGATATCAAGCAGGTGATCACAGACAACAAGTGTTTCATCAATCTAGCCGAGTGCAGCCAAGCCCACTGTGGTCAGGCCTAAGCCAGGCCCTGGCTGGCTGCTCTCCAGTGGGGCCTGAGCAGCTTCTAACAGCAGACACCCAGAAACTGGGTTCTCTAATAGGGACAAATTGGCAATGTCTGTGCGGGCCGGTGCTGTGTGCTAGGAGCTGTGAATTGATAGTGATGCCTAATGATCCCCCTGGGTAGATCAATACCAATAATCCTCTTTCCCGCCTATCCTCCTCATTGACTATAGAGAACCTGGAGGAGCTGGGGAAAACTGCAGTCCAGAGTGACAGGGCCAGGAGTTCAAGGCAGGGGCTCCAACTCTCACACATGCACACAAACTTTCACTTTCCACAAACACACACACAGAAGAGTAGTAAAAAGCTAAAAGAGAGGCCAACATAGGCATTTTATCACCTTTCTCAGCCACCGACATAATATTTAAAGACCACAGACAATCCAAGCTGAGGATTACAGCTGCACGTTTGCAGACAGGCGAACACAAACATCCAGATGGTTAAATAAATACACATGTACGCCCCCACCACCACCACCACCAATACTCACACACAATAACATACCCCACAAACTGTAAAAATCAAATCAAAGCTGTACTATTCTAATGTACTGGGTGATCAATATTTATTTTCCCTTTATGCATTTATTAGTGTGTTCAATTTCACTGGCCAGCAGGGCCTACTTTATATCAATTATTTGTAAAGCACTGTAGCCACAGTCTCCAAAAACTTCAATTGAGATGTGGTTTGTAACAAAGCAAATCTGTTCAGTAATGCAATTACACAACATATTCAATATTTTGCTGGGTGTGCTGTTTACCACCAAATACTCAATCCTGATTCACAAAATACAACTTAATCTATCTGCATCACGGCAGAGTACAAATTAAAATATTCTTTTTTTTTTCTGATGTGCGGACGAGTTTTGTTACAATGAAATGTTTATATTTTTTCTGATAATTAAATGATGTGTGATTAAACAAAAAAAAATCCTAATTTTCATAGGCCATTGGAAGCAAATGCTGAAAATATATTTCTACTGAAGGACACGTTCAGCAGTGCAAGGGTGAGGTGAAGCATGCAGTCCCAACGGTCCTCTGTGTGTGTGTGTGTGTGTGTGTGTGTGTGTGTGTGTGTGTGTGTGTGTGTGTGTGTGTGTGTGTGTGCGTGTGTATTTAAGCTCTGCAGTCATAAAGCCTCACATCACCCTCGTGCCCCCCGTGGTCGGCAGCTGATTACTCCCACCAAACACATCCATACACTTTATCCCAGCTGTCACAGTGCATACTCATTACCCCCTGCACCAGCCAGCTGACTCCACACGGCCACACCCACCTGGACACGGCTCCGGGGGCCACACTGGGGACGGCTAGAAATCATAAACTAGAAAAATACATTTATAAATTTTCTCCTCTCTTTCCGAATTCACCAGTAAGTGTTACAATGTTGGTGCTTATATCATTGGAAATGTGATTCTGAGAATACCTCTAAATACACTTTTTGTCAGGGAAATATTTTAATATCACTATTTAATATCACTCAGCTTATATTACTTTAATCATTACTTCATTTAGTCTTTCTTTAGATAAATCTATAAATTACATACATATTCCACTGACCCATCATGATGTCTTCATTAACTATTGATTTTGCTGTCAATCAAGTCAATTCCTCCACTCCAGGAAGAACCAAATCATGACCAAACAGAAGAGACAACCATCAGGCGAGCAAAACTGAACCTGTGTAGTACATCTCAAATCGATAAGAGTGGAGAGAAGTAAGGCCGTGTGAATAACGCAAAGTTTAGTGAGATGTGGGACATATCTATGTCCTCAACAAGCCCCCGTACTGCCCTCAATCCTCAATGAGGCAGCTATCCCAATTGTTACACGTGACTGAGGTGTGTGTGTGTGTGTATAGGGTTTCTATCATTGCTGGGTTGGGAGATGACAAGAGTGACACACACCAGTTCCTGTCACACAGTAGGTGTTTCTCCATAGAGACCCAGGTGTCGTGTCTCAGATCTTTTCAGCTCCATGAAAACACTGCTTTAGCCAGTGCATCAATCGATGGTATACTCCATACGCTTTTACTGCTGCCACATAGAGTCCTTTTTAGTGTTCTGTGTTAAAGGTCGTGCCAATTTAGATCAAAGGTAAGTAAAACCATACCATATTTATATAGTTTTGTATTTTTAGCAAAAACTGTCCTTAAAATCCAGCAGGAGGTTAAAAAAAAAAAGTATTGCCAGACCATGATAAAAAGAGAAGTAGGAAGATGGGAGAAATGAGAAAGAAAGGAGATGAAGGTACAGTAATCATCCCTGTGTGATCCTCTAACCCCTTACTTGAGCAGGCCAACATGTGAACAGATTGCCTGTTTTATTTTTGATGGTCTTCACACAACTCTTCAAACAGAAACCTCCAAAAAAATACAGAGCTGCTGCTAGGAAGGGACAGCTAAGGGGGTTCTTTTATTATTATGAAAAATTTACTTTTTTTTTGTTTACTTCTATTGAAAACTATAAGAGGAGAAAATAAGTTACACATTTTCTTTGATTAAAAAAAATATTAGAATAGAGACCTAAACATAAGAAAATAAAATAAAATATAATGCCCCGTTCAGCATGTTAAATTGGATTTGTATAGTAAAATTGATAAAGAGTCCAGGTTTAACAGGCTGTAACCATCAGTGAAAATGGTAACAGTCAAAAATATACAGGCAGCTAAAATAGCCTATGTAAATATAATTAAGCTCACTATAAATTCAGATGTAGTGTTGTGATCAAATCAAGCAGAAAAGGTTATTTCAATCAGAGTTCCTGAGATGAGGGTAAAAGAAAACTCTACAGAAAAGCATGCCAGTGTCTCATCCTTACTTGCTCCTCTCTTATTTGCCCCTCATCCCCCTGTCCTTGCCTCCCACTAAAGCAAAGTGCAGCGCTTAAACAGGAGCATTTAATTCATTACATCATTATGTCATCTCATACTAATCTGCGCAGTGGCCTCCACTGCTTTGACATGCAAATGGATTAGAAAAACGTCTGGGGAGGTAAAGGGGAGGAGGGAGGGGGCAAAACAGCAATCATCACATCTTGTCAATGGGGTGAAAATATGCCCTGAAGCTGCTCTACCATTTTTTTCTCCCTTCTCTTTAACTGTATTTTCCTATCTGTTTTATTTTTTTCTCTCCACTTTTCCCCTCCCCAGCTCTCCTCTTCTCCTTCTCTATCTTTGTCAGTGAATGCCCCAAACAAAGCAGCGGCAAGATCACACCAAACGCCGGCAATCTGTTGAGGATCAGGCTCCCTATGGAGAACATATAAACAATAAAGCGTGTGGCACACACTCACGTCGAGCCCCCTCCCATTTACACAAGCCCCTCATCTGCATATTCACAAAAAGGCCCCTCTGGGTTTCCCTCATCAGCAAACCCCTCCCCACAGCCTCATCAGCACACGCCGGTTTGACTACGGAAAGGCAGGCGGGCTGGCAACGTGTGCCGGCTGGGACCACACATGCACATCAAGATGATACACAAATGCACAAAATCAATTTTTGCACACGCGGTATACAAATGTGCAATGGCAGAGTAAACAGAGAAATCAGAAGGAGAGTTAGTGAGATCTGGTGATGTGAGCACTGGCCATGCTCATCTAATTTCCACCCCTCCTTCCCTCCCTCCCTCCCCTCCTCCTCCTCTCCTCTCGTCTCTCTCTCCTCTCATCATCAGGTACCTGGTGACGAGCGGCCCGTGATAATCCACAGCCTCTAACCAATCAATCAGCAGCATCGTAATCAGCAGTGTAGAGAGGGAGAGAAAGGAAAAAAAGCCCATAACTTACCCTGGGTCGCCTCCAGTCTGCTCAGCACAAGTAGAGGTCTGGTCAGGGCTTTGGCTGCAGCTACGTGGACTAGTTCACCAGAAATATGAGAAATACTCAGATTCTATCCTCAAGCCTTGTTTTTTTTTTTTTTTAATCTAAATTGATATTTTTTTCACTGCATCATAAACATGTAACCAACATATAAAGCTCTCCCCCTCCCTTTTCCTATTTCAGTCTGACTCTCTCTCTATTCCTCCCTCTCTCCCTTCCTGTCACTCTCTCTCCCTATTTCCCTCTCTCCTCCCTCAGTGCCTGTTGCAACAGTGTGGACATATACACACACTATACAGTGAAGATATATATTAAGAAGCATGCATCTCTGTGCAGAAGATAGAAAAGGCTCGCTGGTGTGATATCCTGCAGATCTGCTGGACCCTGTGTGGCTGTGTGTGTATGAGTTGGGGGGTGGGGGGGTGGGAGGGAGTAGTGAAAGCAAGGGAGGGTCAAAGCTAAATGTTCTACAAAGAACAGGGGGACTGAATTTACTTTTTTTTTCTTTGAATCAAATACATATTCCCTCCCTCCTCCTTCCCTTCTATTCAGTGCCCCCAACTCCATCTTACCCCCGCCCCATCCCAAACCTCCCCCCTTCTTCCCCATTTCTGCTCATAGGCATTCCCTCTCCAGACATCAGCATCCTTTGAGGGGGTTAGCTGTCTCTAGGAAGAGGAAGAGGTAACGCCGCCTAGCAGCCTTGTACATTTTGCCTTGAGGGTGAGATAGCTGAAAAGCCATGTGCTATCATCATTTTTGAGGTGTGCAGGAAAAGTAAAGACAAGAAAAACATACTGGTTTTACACAGCTCCCCAAAAGATCTGATGCTGAATTTAGCATAGGATTACACAAAACCTCTCTTCTGAACCTCTGAACAGAACCCCCATTTCTACAGACTCTGTGATTCCTCTCCTCCCCCTCACCAAAGAGCGAGATGTAGAAACTCCACACAACCTGCAGCTAGGGCATGGTGCCTAAGTTTAGTTCTACAATAGAGCTCAACCAAACAGGCACACAGAGAATGAAATGTAGCAACATTGCAACTGTTCAAGGAGTCTCTCCGTGGAGATATTCCTAAAAGAGTACACATGCGCTCTGTATTTTTGTATCCCTGTACATGCATAGCAAAGAGCTCTGTCTGACTGTCCTGTTGTATCAGGATGTCAGGAGGAGATACTTGAGAACATAGTAAAGAGGAACCCTGTACACTTAGCCAGCACCTTGCTCGTGTCTGCATGAAGTCAGTAAGGCCTCCTAAGTACTGTAGCAGTGCACCGAGAGCGAAAACACAGCCCAAATGAAACATAACGATGCCCCCCCAAGGACTCGTGGGGATCCATCTCTTACTTATATTAAGGTAGCGTGGAAGAGCGAAGGGAGGGTTAGAGTGAAAAGGGAGGGGAGAGAGGGTCTGTTGGTACCCTCAGAGTCCTATCCTGTGTGCAGTGTTGTTTTATTAATCTTGTGTATTTCAGAGGCTGCAGCCCACAAACCCCTCAACTGTGAGTCTCCTCTGCCGCCTTGACCCAGAGACCACACCCCTCCACCCTCGTCCTCTCTGTCAGTGCAAATAAATACACACACAAACACACACACACACAACCGCACATGCGCGCACAAACCTTTCACAGAGCCCACCAATTTACTCTGGCTCCCTCTCTTTCAGTCTAACCTGAGCAGATTACTCTGCATGGTTTCCCCCTGTGAGGGGAGGAAGGTGGGCTACACCTGCAGAGCACATGTACTCTTCAGTGGCTGCACAGGGATCCATGGCAAACACCTCTGAGTACAATACGACGCTGGACTGCCACTCAGCCCGAAAAAGAGAATACACACACACTGAAGACAACAGGCAATGCCACAATACCATCAAAATGGATGACTAGCACTACACAAGAGTGAATGTCATTACGAAACTCCAGAGATGAAACAATAGAGGAGTAGAGAAGCTAAAGTGCACTGGTGTACCATGCTAGATGAGAAGCCTCCATGTTCTCAATGAGGAGAGACAGAGAATTTACGCAACATGGCAGCACTGTGTTGTAATGCATCAACCCTACTGAGAGCAGCACTGTCACTACCACTCTTCATCATCAGCAGGAGCAAAACACCAGCCATGCATTGTCTTTGGGGCAAAAAAAAATGTGTGTGTGTTTGTGAGTGTGCAGTGTGCAGGCGTGCAGGAGTACATTTATGTCCGTGTGTTTGTGTGTGCATGCGCGCATGTACTGTGTTTGTGTGTATGAATGTGTGTATATGTGTCCGCCTCCACGGCATCCATATTAAACAGTTTTGGAGGTGACTGTGCTTCCCTGGATGTCATGAATATAAGAGAAAGCATCCATCTTCGTGGAATACAATTTCACAGGTAGTGACAGTAAAACTGACTCTACCCTCTGACTGCAGACACACAGAGAAAGAGATGGAGGGTGGAGAAGGGAAAGATACAGAAACACAGACATAGACAGACGAGGCTGCCAGCCATCTTCTGATTTTCAGCACACTGCTAGATTTCCCAGCCGCGTCCCATATTAAAACTTAGGCTACCATGTTCTCATTGGTTAAATTCCACTAAAGGCTAACCACGCTGATTGATTCAGCTTGATTCAATGCATGCTGACCTTATTCAAGCTACAGTTTCTGTGAAATGGGCCTAATATCTGTTTCAGACTCATCAGAGAGCCAGATATTAGGTCACTTTTCAAACTCCGTTCCATGCTTAACAAGTAATTACAATTTAACAGATGCAAAGTCCAATCCAAGGGAAGATATCTGAAAAACTTCTGAACCAGAAAAAAATATATTTGTTAAAAAAAATCTTTCTTCATATTAAATCCTAAGTAAGAGAAATGTTAACGTTGATTGACCTCATTCTTCAAGAACCATTTCTAAAAAAAAAAGAGAAAACCCCACACAATACAGTTGCACCTTTTTCCAGTTAAATAGTATTAAAGAACACGTAACGCACAGAAATTATCCAAATTTTACATTTAAACTGCGTAAGCCGTTGTTTCTAATTAATTACCTAATAAAGACACATGCACGTCTTCATTTTCAGTGATTTTTCATTAATGGTGTGAAAGTGGAATTGCAGGTGGGAACTTTCACAATTATACCTGGTGTATCACTGAGTATAATTAATCTCATTAACTAATCAAGGGGAATTCTTCCTGTCTTACAGGAAAAAAGTCACAGTATTTAACACTAAGCTAATTATCTTAATCATGTACAAGATAATGAAGTAATTAGGGCAATTAAATCACAATTAACGCCTAAAGAATAAGTGATTATTTCATTCACAGAGACAGCTGTGGGCTTCGGGGAAAGAACATAAAATTAGCTTTACATTACCTGTAAAAAAAGAGGAAAAAACATGATGGACATAACAGAAAGCAATAACAAATAAAATTAGTTGAGGAGAATGGGGCATGACTAATGGTAAATGACAGCTGTCTGAGAGGCCATCACTCTTTTTTGAGGATGGAGGGAGATACCCCTTTTGTCACAGCCAATCATTACAGCTTTGAACATAACCAGGGAAAACAATGTCAAGTTCAGGTTGAAAGAACAAAGTATCCAGGAGGCAGGGAAAAAATTGCACCAAAAGAAACATGGCTCACATATGAAAACAACTACAGCTGAGCTGACAAGCAGCAGAACCCAGATGCAGAGAGGAACACCAGTGATAGTAACTGGCTCCTGCCATCTGAGAATCGAACCAGGAGGAAACATTACAGTACACACTCCGCTCTCTTGTTTTCTGCTCTCTTTGCCAGCGTTCACAAGAAAACACGATTTTCCTCCTACCAAATTCCTGCACGTCTCACAAAACATTTTGCCCAGAAAGAAACTAAAGTCCACGCAAAGATGTGTTTTTGTCAAGTGTACACTGTTCCAGTTTTCATCTGTTCAGTCAATTCACCTCTAAAAGATGTACACGTAATTCACAGAAGAAGACGTTTTACTACCATGTTTTATTTCAGGACTCCGTTTCTGTTGCTGCTTTTGTATGTTAGTACACGTCTCCAGCTTGATCTTATGGAGACAGTGATGTGTGTGTGTGTGTGTGTGTGTGTGTGTGTGTGTGTGTGTGTGTGTGTGTGTGTGTGTGTGTGTGTGTGTGTGTGTGTGTGTGTTTGTGTGTTTGTGTTTGTGTTATTCTCTGGCTTGGTTGTGTGACTCTCTTTCTCTGACCATTGCATTCGCTTCAGCGGGAATCTCCAGGACTCACCACACGCTCCATGGACATGAGTTGATGAAAAATATGAGTGACAAGATTCATGGCTATCAGAGCAGCTGATGGAAATGGTAAGGCGAGAGGAGGATTAAAAAAAAATGAACCCTTCTGTCTTTTTTTTTTTTTTAATTTCTTTTCAAAAGGGGAGACAGAAGATGAGGAATATAGATATGTCAGGAGACAGAGGGAGGGAATAAAAAATAAATAAACACACCACCCCCCACCCCACCCCCTTCTGTCCCTAAACCCTCAATACCCCACCCATGTCAGGGGCAAAACAAGAACAAAAAGAAATTACCTTTTATCCTGGACACTAAGACCATTGTGAAGAAACACAACAAACAATTTAAATAAATGATGTAACATTTAAATATGCAGGATATGAAATTGAAAAATATCACATGAAATTAACATAATACAATTTATTAATTGTGAAAATACTGATTTATATTTATATGAGAGAATTGAGAGAATTGTCTTTTTTTTTGTAAAAAATAAAGAGAAAACCTAAATAAATAAGATACAACAGAATAATAATGCAAAAATAGTTCCAAACTGCTGCCTGTATGCAAAACAAAATTAAGAAATATATTGAAAATGTATGTAAATTATGAAAACATGTAAATAAGTATTTATGATAATTTAAGTAATTTCTGACATTACATAAATGTCCAAGAAGGGACAATAGTGAAATGTTTTCTCCATTTTTGGATTACATTTGTGGTGTTTTTCACTGTTTGATACAGCTTGACTGACTTTGCTGTGCTCTGGACACGCCAGGGATTTAGTCCGATCGGGCTGTGACTTTGGCAGTTCGGCCAGTGCTAAAGCATAACAGCCTCTTTCACTTTCAGCTCCCTCAGCAGGGTCAACTGATTCCTACCAGATGCATCTGTACATAAAATACACCATCAGACTCAGCCAGGGGAAGCCCCTCTGTTGGGTTTAAATAAGCAGTAAAGCATGTCAAAATAAAAAAGCTGAAAACTAAGATGTCATAATTAAACATAATTTTGATTTGCTGCATACACAGCAGGTAAATTGTTTTGTTAAACAAAATATTCAGTAGTAAATTGTTTGCATCTGAGATCTCATTTTTATTATTCTTTTCATAAGACATTTTAGAAAATTCAGGATTTACAAATACAGTTATATTTTATTGCTTTGAAATCATTTGTGACACGTTTTTAAATTTTAGATTAAAAATATAAAAGATATACAAAAAATGTTGAACATATAGACTCCACCAAATATCTGAAATCTTTGTACTGCACACTTTTATTAAACATCAATTTGGGAAAAGTGTTTTATACACATAGAGTACTGTATGAACACTATGAAAAACTTGAGACAACATGCTGTTTTACTACAATGTGAAATAGGAAAGAAATGACACACGTCACAACACCTGTGCTGCAGCCGGCTGAATTGGTGCTTCAGCGAGGGGCGAGGTGGCGAGGGGCTCCAGGGACAGAGGGAGGAAATGGCTGCTGTGTTTGTTTGAGAGGAGGTTAGCAGAGGGGCAGGCTGGATTCTGCTGTGGCCCAGATTTTCTCCAATCCCTTTTGTCTGTTCACTCCATGTTTGAGTGCCTTTATAGAGAAATTGCTTTTATTGTGTCCACTCAGGAAAACCAAACGTAAAAACACCTCCAGCATTCAGTGTGAAGACAATGCTCACAAAAGCATCGAGGAAATGAGTTACCAACCAGGATCAGCGTACCAACAATGTGCTACAGTTTTTCCTCAGCTGTTCTAAATTACATCTTACTGTTAATGAATACCTTGCCACATGTTGCTCCTTCAAACAAAACTTTCTCAATGCGTGATGCACCTCCCCTAACAATTTCTGGATGGTACAGAAGTAGAGTAACTGACAGCCTAGAGATGAAAACAAACTAAACATCTGTGTCTAGATAAGTCTTCGAAAGAGGGCGTAACACCGGACACACAAGCTCCCTGTTCTGATCTGCAGGCTGATAGATGCACAGCCCAGGCCAGAGTACAACACAGTAAACTACACAGTGGCAGTATCCCTCAGTGCCTTCCTGACCTACTGTTTGGAGAGGGGCCACAGGTGAAGCCAGTAGCACCTTACTAAAATACACAGGCCCCGAAGTGCCTTCCTGAGGTCAAAAAGGCAAGGTGCAAGTACCAGAGAGATACTTATGTCTTAAACTTGTCCACTAAACAAAATTGCTCTATGAAGAAGAAGAGGATAAAAACTGTTAAGTAACAATGTTTGGCGTTTATTTTAAAATATTATTCATGTCATTAACACTAATGAGGGGCCTTGCTTCCTGTGTGTGTCTCATTTTCATTTCAGCTACAGGATATTTACTTTTCCCTGCATCTTGAAAAATATCAATTTTAGACCCAAATAATTATAAAACAAATCATAATATATAGACAGTCAGTCTGAAAAACAATGTTTTGCATTTTACCACTACATCTAACTACTGTATATGTAACCATAAATATTTCCATACAAAAACACTGATATATCTCTATTCATTTTACATCTATTAAACCTAAAAGACATTATCGCGACTGAATAACAGTAAAAGCACCAAGAGACATTTATGTCCAAGCAGTGTCAAGGCTTCTACTGACTTTCAGCAAGCGTTGCGTATACAAGCAGGTTCCATTACTTTTAGATAGCTATGCAGGGTTCTCTCAGATGGGAATCTACCAAAAGAACATCTTGCAGAAAATAAAAGGCTGAGTACTGCAGGTGAAGCCATATTCACTGTGTAATTCTTTAAACTCACAGAAAGCTTCAAAGCACCAAGAGGGAGAAAAAGAAGGACAGAAAACATTTCAGATATTGTCATTTCTGTATGCACTACATTTTGTAAATTGTGAAATCATTGTGAAATCTAGGTTCAGGGCTCTGAGACTGCACACGTAGAGACAAAACAGGGGCATAAAACTGAAGCATTACCATTCACATTATTATACACAAAGTTTCCTATTCCCTTCTCTTGGCTGAGCAATTTCAATGGCTCTTCTTCCATGCCAGGAGCATTTGTGAACATAAATGATAACACAGGCTTTTACAATCAATGTGCACTTCCTTGTTTTCTGGCTTAAGGAAAACCATAAAGCCCTGCATCTGTATGTGTTAAATGAAGTGTGCAGCAACCACATGAGTGTATGTACGCGCAAATGTGTGCGTCCGCATGCGTGCACGTGCATGCTCACTCACACATGTTTGAATGTGTGCTGAGGAAGTGGCAGACTAAAGGTGCATGATGGGGGAGGACACAATATGGTGTGTGTGTTTTTTTCCATGATCCTGTATATTTTTTGGTGGAGTGACCTGATGCCATTTCATCATGGACCCCAAGAAGACAGCCCAAGAGAGATGCAAGATGCAGAGGGACAGCAACTGCACCACAAAATGAAATGAGAAATCAGAGAGGTGCAGAGAGAATGAAGAATGAAGACAGGAGGGGAAGAGAGGATGGGAACTTGACAGAGAAAAAGAAAATGATACAGGAGTGCTCTCTTATTAATGCCAGTCCACCACTCAATGAATCTAAAAAAACTCAGTGGTGTTGTAGTGCCTAAGTCATCCACCTGTCCCATGTCCTTTTCAGAAAGAAGGCCATGAACACACATTGTAAGGTTGGATGAACACTTCACCTTGTCCACAACAAAACAGACATCTAAATCCTTTTAATTTGCAATTCACTGACTCTCTAATGTCCCTGTTCAAAAATCAGCCCACAAACAATTCACGGCTAGTTGGACAGTTGCTGCTATAGTAATTTTTTGTTGATGTTTTCTTGCACATCTTTTAATGTCTGAAGGATGTCAGGGTGAAGATGTCGATTGAGCACAGGGTTATCCTTGGGCTTATCATGTCAAGCAATACAAATTCATTTCATATTCATCAGAATAGTTGTTCTCTGCAGGGGGTTCATGGCGCTACCTATCCAACTCCCCCTTTTCTCTTTGATTTGGCTCATTTGAGCAGTGCGGTCCCCGGCAGCTTGTTAGAACTGCCACCTCGGTGACTCTGCCCCCTGGATGGAGAGGGAGGGGGGCGATGGGGGAGATGGCAGAGATGGAAGGGGTGCTCAGAGGGGTGTTGAGGGGGGTGCGGGATGATAGGTTAGGGAGGCCTACCCCAGAGCGCTCTCACAAGTCACGGGTGAGCAAGCAAGGTTCAGTGAGGGGAAACTGAGAAAACCTGAAGGAGGCACACCATCTACTGGCTAGACACGGGTACTGCTGTCTGCTGTGAGGGAAGAGGTTGCAGAGGGAGTGCTCCCCTTAGTAAAAGGTCAATAACATGTGTCTACTGTTAAAACTGCTTTCAGTGTGCAACTGTCCACATCTTCTGAAATATTACAATATTTGAACCTTCCACTGAGTTCACCTGCCATGTCTTTCGGCAAATTTGCCAGAAAATCTATTATTTTGCTGTTTGCCATGCGAGGATGCAAAAATCGACTGAAAATCAAACCATTCAGAAAAATGAGGAGGCGACATTCAGAAGGTAGCTTTTCCTTTTATATTATTACTGACAAGGTGCAAAAATGATCCCTTTAGGTCAAAGGGACAAGAGACATAACTGCCTAAATTACCCATAATGGCTCACACATGTAGCCTGTGCCTCAATTTTGCGTCAGTAAATTTCAAATGCTCAAATGCATACCTTTATTAGACATGGGCGAGTGTGAGTTACACATTACCTCTGTACCTGCTGAACACAGGCTACATAGAAAATGAATTCATAAAAAGTGGAATCATTGTTCTTCAACCTTTCTATTTTCCAAGGTCGTGTTCATTTATCACAGCGGGGTGTGCAGTGCAGACTGGACAAAGGCTTGAATATATAATGGCAGGTGTAGTATAAACAGTATAGGGTGCATGGGGATGAGGGGCACAGCATACTCAGCATCAAGACTTGGCCTGATTAGATGTCCAGACATGCCATAACCTTGGGGATCTGCCAGAGAAAAAGGGGAGCAGGAGGAGGGGTGGATCTGGGTGGGTTAAATGCAGACAGACAGAAAGGTGCAGACAGAAACACACACACACACACACACACACGAGAACAGAAATAAAATTGCATGGAGAAAACCTATTCAGAAAACATTTTCATTTTCTTCCATCTGTACATATATAAAATACAGTGAGGTGCCATTACTGAACCCCGCAACCCCCCTCCATCCCCCCTCTCTTCACCCATGAAAAAAATAAATCTAATTTTCCCATCCCTGCCACAGAAATCCTCCCTCCACATACACACACACACACACACACCCCCCCCCCACCCCCACCCCCAGTAGCCCCACCCGCCACCGCTCCCAGCCCACATTCAGGCTCCCCCAGCCCCTTCCATCCTCGCTCTCATAGTGATGCACCATTTCTTTCTCTAAGCAAGGCTCCATTTTGTAATAAGTTCTGATCAGTGTTTTAACCAATTTGCATTCAATCCTGAGAAAATGGTGGAACAGCCCTGGTGGAGGAGAAAATGCTGGGGATAGAGTTGCAGAGAGAAGCACAGGGAAATAAGAGTGAATTATCAAATATCCAGGAGGGATTAGTGTGATGTTGTAAGTTTTGTATGGCTGACTATGGTACATGTTTATGTCTGTCTGTCACTGTTTTCATGAATAAGTGGTCAATATAAAAATGCTTGACTAGCCTTTTATGCGTATTTATATTCAGCGACAAAACCTTGCAAATTACTAAAGTAGTCTGGTAACAATGAAAATATACTGGCATGCTCAGCTAGCTGGTAGGTAAGCTGGATTGATACAGCGGTTTGTTTTCTGCTTTCACTGCCTTTAGGATAATGAGTAGAGAATATATATTTCAGACAACCTTTTACCCGTAGGGCAGGGCAACAAAAATACATTATCACAAAGGTTATGCTATTGAACAAATAGAAGAAACATACGATACATTCTCATACTATGTGCAAAATTATTAAAGCAAATTATTGAAAGTGCCAAGAGGGCCATGGCTTTGAATACGCAACCTGAAACCTAACATAGCGAAAAAAAACACACAAGAACTAAACACTAACAGAATCATCATAAACTTCCAGTTCCTTTTAACTTTAGTGTAAACATGGTTCACTTTGCACAGTCTTGGCAATGATATTTATTCATGGTCAAAAAAAATAAAAAAAATAAAAAGGCGATGGGGTGAAAATGTAAGACAGGTATTCTCCACAGTCAATTGTCTCACACTGAGATTACATTAGCTATTAGCTACTGATACACACTGGGGCAGATAATGAATGTGATCGTCCATGGACATGGTAATGATTTAGTGTGACCACAACGACAAATAATGTGAAACTATTACTAAAATACAATGCAGAGGTACAATTAAACAGGCCATCCCCGGTACCCCTGTATTATTTACAGTGATGTAATCTAAACAGTTTTAGATTGAATATTGATAATGTCAACCACAATGTGCAAAGAAAATTTTACTGTTTTTGTACTTATTTTTTAACAGTGGTTACAGTGACTGTGATAGAATGAATTATGGATCAAACCACTCCAGAGAGCTAATCCAGCTGTGCAAATCACTTTTGCCTCTATGAAGGACCGGATCTCCAGACATGTGAACAGGAAGTGGAATGGAGGGCAGAACTTCCTAAGGTCCGTAGCTAGCCATGACCCGAGTGTTAGTGGCCAGCTTTTTGGGGGAAAGTTAATGGGTGGTTCAAATCACGTTATGGGCTGGAGAGATAGCCAAGTTAATTACAACATCGCTGAAGAGTTTTTTTCCTGAATCTGAATAAGTTTTTCATTAATGGTGTCACAGAGATCAGCAGTTATCAGTACCTCCGGAGGGATAGCAGGGGGGGAAAACAATCACTGATTCTTTCACACAATTTTACCATCTAATTTCCGACCATGCATTTTGGAACAAAATTAATTTCCTTGGCTATCTAATAAATCAGAAACAAGTGATTGCTGTTGGTGCCAATCCAGGCAGGCACAATGAGATCTCTCCGCTCCGTTCTGACAGAATGAATTGCGTGTCCCTGCAGAAGCTGAGACACGTCATGCGGACTGGGCTGTAAGTCTGCGTGGGATCTCCCTCTTCAGCCATTTCCTCACCATCACACTCACTCTGGCTCTCATTCACACAAAGGCTCCACTCCTCCTTTTATTAGAAACAAAGTCAAGGCAATAGCACTATATTCTGATTGATTCTGGGAGTTATCCTCCATCATCCCACTACTTCCTCGTTAGACCACATCTTCTATGATCATCCTTATCAGTCTCATTGGGGTAAATTTAAAATTACCCACTGTGCATGCTTAGAGGTGAACCGAATTAGGGTTATAATATTCAGTGGTCTATATGATCTGCTGTATGCTACATTATACATGCAGCATCTTGTAAGATTCAATGCATGTTTTCCGCATGGCTTCCCTCTGAAACAACTGGGGGGTTTTGAAGATCGGCTATATGCTAAAATGCCTCAGGCTATCTTTACAAGGTTATAGAGCATTAAGAGTCGGAATGCACACCCAGGGAGGCGAGGGGGTGAACCCCACACACACAAATACATACACACATACACTACCACCACCACCACCACAGTCTGGACCTCAGCTCTAGGGGCGGTCCCTGAGTAGAGCCTTCAGACACGTTGGGGGGCAGGGTGGAGTGGGTAGGAAGGGTTAAACGATGGTGTTGTAAAACATTTATCTGCTTCAGATAGAGCGTTAGATAGGTTGAACCTCATCCCCTGCCATTACAGAATTACCCTAACTGAGCATAGACACTGTGCCCAATCCCTCTCCGCCATCCTATTGATTTTCACACCCTGAGACAGTGTGCTCCCAAAGGGCAGTAAATTATAGGGCGTTTTACAGGGAATTACACCTGCACCGGAAACTTTACAGGGATACGGGTGTCACGGACCCCTCTCGCACTCTTCCACAGACTATTGCGAGAAACTGGACATTGGGAGCTCTATTCAGTCCTTTCAGTCACACACTTTAAAGCATGCACTCACACAGCCACATAAACAGAGGTTTCCCCCAGCACAAAAGAAATGTATATGCCTACCGCTGTGACATTCAAGGGAAAACAGCTCTATAAGAGACAGTTTCAAAGATTATTTATATGGCATTTTACCTTTATAACCTGTAACTGTAAAAGAAAGAGGGGTAAGAAATGTGACATTCATCCCTGGCTGGATCTGAAACAGGGACATTTCAGTAACAGTGCTGTAGACTTCTGCTCCTCCAGAACGGTTTCATTTTAAACTTTTATTAAAAATGTTAGGCTTCGTTACAACAAAAACACAGTACACATACACAAAGCACAGGGTCAGGAATGATGGTGCCAGAAAATGTCAAAAGTAATATTGTGAGAACAGGCTTAGGTTATACATTAATGAAATTAAAACATATGTGGAGTTCACAGAAATCACTCAGTCCTCTTTATCAATGTGTTTATGATAAACATCAGTTAAAAATAAAATTAACCTGTACGAGGACACAGTATACAGTAGTAATACTTCCAAATGTGTGTTGGATCAGCTGAGGTTTTGAGCTGTGGGTGCTGATTTCTATAAATGCCTGTTTATTTGTATATATATATATTTTTTTTTCTGTGTATGTTTATGTGTGTAAGAGAGTTCGTAGCTCAGAAACATCATTTGTGATGGTCTGTTTCATATCAAAGTTACTGACAGGCAAAAGCCTTGAGGATAGAGGTTAATATAGTGGAAGTTAATACTCGGCGGAGGATTCAACAAAAAGCACACATTCTCCCATAAATGCCTGAAACAAGAATGAAACGGCAGCTTGACAAAAACGTAGACTTTTATCTATGTGCCGTACTGTTGATAATTCAAAAGGCACCAAGCAGACTATTATCCATCTTCTTGCTCAAAAGACAACTGTGCAATAGATGGGCAAGATGCAACGCCAAGGGGGTATCTCTATAGTGGTGGAGGAAGGAATCAAGGAAGGAATTGTAGACTAATAAAACTTCCTTAACTCTGCAACACCTGGACATATATGGTTTCTTTTCATTTCTTCTCCAGCTCCACTCACTCCTAGTAAAACTAGCTCCCAACACCAGCACCCACTGACCTCAGGATAGCCCTGCAAACATGAAAGACCCTTTATCTGTTCCAGGTGTGGGCTGACTCAAGCTGGGAGTGTGTGTGTGTGTGTGTGTGTGTGTGTGTGTGTGTGTGTGTGTGTGTGTGTGTGTCTGAGAGAAAGTGAGTGAGAGAGATACAGATGTTTATGTACGTGCACAGATTCAAGATCCACAAGCAATTTACCAAACTAAAACAGGGGAGCAATGAGCAATACAAACACACTGTACATCAAGTTCCTAACATGTGGAAGAAATAGGATAGCCGTGTATACAGGCTCTACTCAGATCTAGTATCATGTATCGAGATATAGACTGTCTGTGTATCTACATACAGTTGAGACTGATTGTAGTTCACCAGTAAGATGCGTCTCTGTTGACCACTTGTGATCAAATTTTATTTCCTCCTGCATGCCTCTCATTTGATTTCATCTGCGAAAGTATAAAACAAACATATTGCTAGACAAGAGGATACATCACCTCAAGCACAACATTTTAAATATTGTCAGACTTATTTTCCATAGGCAGGTCAGCTGGAAATGTTTTCTGCTATACACACACACTACAGAGTTGACTTTGTTGTCCGTCAATGCAGTCAACAATGCCTATGCGTTGCACTACATAGTTGTTCTTGTGCACATTTCTGACCACCTCATAATGTGGTTTGAGCAATCAGATCCCAGTATGTGCTCAAGGGACATGGTCCACGTGAGAACAGATCACCAAACACATACAATCACAAACATACACAACAGACAATGCCGCACACTGATGAATACAAACATGCAAACTGGTGCTGAGCAATATGCAGCACAGAAGTGACCCCAGCCCCTCCCCCCTCCCTCTCGCTCTGTCTGGTTTCAGGTTAAACTTGACCCCTCACACTTGACCTTTGGGGCTTGGCTCATTGCTGGTTGAGTGGAGAGAGGCAAGGGCACAGCTGTGAGGGAGGGTCCACAGCAGGACAGACTCCCCTCTGACAAAGGGAGAAATTCAATTGGAGCATATTAGTGTCCAAGTAGTTGAATATCACTCATTCTAGCTAACTGGAAACATCTTTTCTTCAGCGCTCAAGGCAGCTTCCATTAACCTCTAAAACAGTGGGAGGGCCGGGGTTGGGTGGGTCACACAGAAGAGCTCTCAGCTTCAACTTTGCCAGCACTTCTCTGTGGCGCTCTATTTTTAACCTCTGATACATATTGCTGTGGTCATTATTTTCAATGTTTCTGTCCTGCACTGTCAAACGCCTTGCAGGTTTGATGTATGAACGGTGGTCCATCACTTACATTGTTCCCCAGGACAACCAATGAGTGTGTGGTTCCCTGCAGTGGGCCAGACAAAGACAGATAGATGGGCCTGGCTCAGGCCATACGTACCAAGGGACACTTCTCAGGACAGCTTACAAATAGGACTGAGAGGGAAGGGATGAAGCTGAATAAAAGCTGATACTCCACAGAGCTGCTCAACCCATAACTGTCACCTCTGCAGATTGAACAGCCATCCTAAATGAAGATAAACTATCGATCCACAGAGTAATATCTGATGTTTGGTAAGTGTAAAATGAGAAGAAGAGATGCCAGAGAAAATATTCTCTTCCTATTTGAATATTGATCTCAGTAGTGAAACGTAGACTTTCCAAACATGAAACAGGAAAGCATTTAGGAGCTGGATCCAACTTCTCTCTGTGAGCTGCTTTACAACAAATTAAAAACAAGAGGAAAATCATACTGAAATTGGGTCCCATCTCGCTGTAACAACCCTCCACCTGCCATCCCCAATGTCTCTTTTCTCCACAATCAGTGTCAGAAGAAGCGGCAAGGAACGGTTTGTGAGAAACACTTATCTAGCACAGCGGCAGAGCCCTGTTCCTACACCCTTTATCTCACCAGGAGATGGAATTCAATATACAAAAACCCCATCATGCAGCAGCATCACGCCTGTGCTGGGGATAAGGGCAGGGTTGCCAGGTAATTGGTTGGTGGTGGACGAACACAAGGTTTGAGACTACCCGTGGAGGAGTGGAGATTACAGGAAGGGGTGGAGGGACTGGGTAACTGGGAGTCAGTAGGGGGGGAGGGAGGGAGGGAGTGGTTCTTGACAATCTTCCTCCACATCCCCCTTCTCCTCCATCCACCCATCCCTACCCCGCCTGCTCATGTAATCTACAGCCCCACAAATGTACATGCGTGCTTGTGTGCTGCCGTGTGTTTTTTTTGGTTCCAGCACGAATAACAAAGCATGTCAAGTTTATTTGTATAGCCCCTATGTCACAATGCAACCCCCAAACCCCTTTTGAGAAAGGGAAAAATGACACTACTTTGTTTCTATTATACAAGTTTGTATTTTGCATCCCCTGTGCACATTAATTAAGAAAATCCCTCACATCCATGACATTTAAATTAAAATTAAAGCAGATAATGTCATAACAAGAGCTGAATATCATTATGGAGCGAAAATAATTTCTTTCCTTTGAGATAGTGTAAAAGGGGATTGGAGGGTGATGATCATGCACATGCAGTAAGAACAGTGGAAGAGGGGGAGCACACAGGAAATCCACCAGCACACCATTTCCCGTTTTCCATCGACTCGTCAAGATAACAGGCACAGAAGAGAGAGAGATAAAGGAACATGTGAGAGAAAGAGAAAGAAAAAGTCATTTCTCTGATTTATTTATGATGCAATGAAGGTATGCTGAACGCATCAGAACATGCAGCAGTGGTCATACTGTCAGGGAAGATGAAGTGTCTTCATAGTCGACTGAGCGAACGAGCGAGGGAAAGAAAGAGGGAGAGAGAGAAAATTAGAGGGAGAGAGAGGAGGGTGGCTATACTGCAGAAGGGTGTTAACCATCTCATCTCTACCGCACCACCGCACTCGCCACAAAATGGCTACTTCGTTCCTTCTGACGGCCGGCACCAAGAGGGGGGCCATCTGAACCACCGCTATCTCATCTCCCACCTCCGTAGCCTATTCTTCAACCTCAACTATTTTTCATATTTATGGACTGGTTTCATACAACACTCTCCTGAGTGGCTTTTTACCTGAAAATGAAATCTGTTAAATCATTCCTTTTTTTTTAAGCTCAGTTTAATGTTCTGGTAAATGGCAAAATTACATTCAACTTTAGACTAGAATTTGTCCATGTGAGTGCAGAGCAAAATTTCCATGTGCAGATCTTGTGCATGCTGTATCAAGAACAATACAATTAAGTGAACAAAGACAGAGAACCATGGTAGTATGCTGCTGAATGTGTAAACTTAGAGAAAGAGCAGTTTAGAGGGAAAATGGCAACAAAATACCAAGATACGCAGGTTTTCATAATATAATGAAATGCTTTAGACCTGCATACAAAAACATTAAGTAGATGTGAGGGGAAAAGTCAGTGCAGGTAGTGAGCGTACCGCTGCCTTAAACACAGGACATGAGCCCATGTCCAGGGCAACATCCCCCTCTGCAGGCAAAGAGAACACAATCACTCTCCACAAAAACCTTTTATAAACTAAGATGGAGCCTTGGAGGCCATTTCCTTCATTACTTTCCATCTATTTCATGTTATTCTGTATCCATTTGAAGACCACTTAAGATAGTCCACTTTAAAAAAAAACAAAAAAAAAAAAAACAAGATGTTGCTTGGGCAAAAAAAGGGAAGCCAATAATTCATGTTGTCAAGGGGTGTAGATGACTGTACAGCACAAGAAGAGTACACATGCTGCAAACCTCAGCCCACAGTGGTTATATAAGAGGTAGGCCTACTTCTAAAATGTTGCTAAATAGCAAGGGAAAAATAAAATCAACTTATTTCCTCTGTTCCCTGGTTCAGCCTTAGTTCTACCCATTCCGCCCTTATAATCTCATGAGCAGAGCGATTTCCAGTTGAAATCACCTTGACACAACAACTATGTAACCAGTGCTCTCTCCTCCTTGTATTGCCCCAGCAAAGATTTATTAGCAGTTTTTAACCCAGTATACATATGAAAAATACTAGGGATTTTATATAATTTAATGTTTTAATATTTCTGGCACAGAGAGATGAATATACTGGAAATGAGCGTAAATGTACTTCCATATTTTGAGGCCTGCTCTGAATTTCACCTTGTAGGTGATAAAAATTGGATGTCTGCAGCTTCAATTCAAATAAGCTTGAGAAATGCAGCACATGTTCATCTTAATGCTGCAAAAAGGAAGAAGGTTAGAACTAGCGAGTGGAGGAGAGTGGATCTGGATGACAGGATGACCCTACAAGTCCTGGCTTTTTTGAGTGTCTCCAGATAAATATCAGTCACAAGAGAACCTCTGCAGCTTTTCACCTCTATGCTGAAAGCATGTTGAAATCATTTTCAGTCAATGTATTGGTTCATTTCAATTTCCTCAGGAAGTCAGTCTTTCCTGACTGAACATAATTTACAAAGAATCATCAATGGTACAGCAAAAAGAAATGGTTTTCTCCCGAAACACATTTACGAAGCTGAAGACAGTGACAAATATCAAATAGTGTATACACTTATTGCTTGCTGTATGACAGAAAGCAAACCTTCAGCCAGAAAAAAAAAATCATAAAACATTCTTTATTTAACCACACTGTATTTAACCTAAAATCACTTATCAAACATTGATTATAATGGCTGTTTAATATTTGTACTACACATTTGACATAACTGTCAAAAATTCATAATTTCATCCACTGCTATCAAAAGTTGTGTAAGAGCAAAACTTGAAAAAGTATAGATTTGGTCACTGCATGATATCAAATCATTTTAGAAGGTAACAAAATAAGGCGATCAGTATTTCTACATTATCATTCTGCTCAGAAAATTAAAAAGATATAAGCCTGATAAAAAAAAATCTCCTGTGCTTATATGGCACCATTTGTTGCTACAATTTATCCAGCGATTGACCTGGCACTTTTCCCTGTGTGTTATGGAAGATTTTGCCACTGAGCCTTTGAATCAACTGATGCTTTAGCACAAGCCCTCAACTCCAATGTTATTTCTTCAGAATTTCCTTTAAGTTCTTTAAAGAAGAGCTAGCATTTGGAATACATATTATACATAAAAACTCAGTCAAATAAACTAACAAAAGTTAGGGGATCAGCAGCATCAAAGCATTCCTGGGCTGGCTCGAACCACATGATGAGCCTCATGTCTTTGTGAGCAGAAGCTCGTAGATGTTCAGCACATTTCAGAGCCTGGCTTTAGATTTTTTCAGCAGATTATCTTTTGGTCTTTGAAGCCCAGAACCCACCTGCTTCAATCCCAACAGTGCTACTCCTCCGGTTTCCAGGCTGTGGTTCCATTGGTCAACATAAACAGCACCTATGAGCCTCACCCTCAGGGGAATTCCAGTTTATTACTGACCAAAGTCTGTGCAGAAGAGCTCTGCGTAGATCTTCAAAGAAGCACTGGCAAATATACCCCCTATGAAAAATGAATCATTTGGGAGAGTTGCTGGAAATCTGAAATAATTCTGTGTGTATGGATAAGTCAACATGTACCCTTGATCTACTGCTATGGATTATAATATAAAAAGAAACCCAGCTCAGCCAATACAAATTAGAGTCTGACAAATGACACTGGTAATAAAACTGTGTCGATATGGCAAATTTGATATCAAAAACCCGCCAAATCTCTGCAAACACAGATCAAGGTTATTCATTTTTTAATTGAACAGAACTCTCATCCTAGTACCATGTTGGTGTACTGCATGCTGTGCATATTCTAAATAAAGATAAATGGACGGCACACTGTTGACGCAGGGTTTTCCAGGGTCAAACAACACTTTTACAGTTTAGGCCTCTCAATCTCTGACAGAATTTTAAAACATTCAATGTTTTGTAACATTCAATTAAAATCATTCAACATTTGGGTGTTCTAAAATTATTACATTAAGATCAAATCAAGGTCATTATCTACACGTTTCTCCTTTTTTGGTGGTGTCAGCTGTAGAACAAATTCAATATACTTGCTTTAGGAAGTGGACTAACTGGGCCTGGAATAGTAATAACATCCTCTAATTATGTCTTGAAATGTATTTATTATTGCCATTTGTTCTCATATACATACTCAGGCATAAAAAAGACATTATAATGGACCCTCTGATGCTCAATCATACAGACATTGAGGCCTGATTATCTACATATGTCTGAACAGGTAGCAAAGAGACATAGACACACACCTAGGGTGCATGAAAGCTTATTTACAAACAAAATAAACAAAATCAAGCCATGTCTTCACAACGGCTGAATTGGAGCAAAATGTCAGTCACATGAGCCACATGGAATCACAACCTATGAGAGCAGGAGTTAGCTGGCAGGGGCCTGAATGAGAAGGGGTCATCTTGCATGCTACCTTCAAGGTAAAATGAATAATAAATGGGCTAGCAATGGACACAGAGAGGTGTTATCAATATTTAAATACTTTCACCTAGAATTTCAGACTCACTCTCCCAGATTGCCACCGATGTCCCAATACATACTCTTAACCTTTTCTACTAAGCAGTAACCAGATTGCACACACAATACTAGAATCGACGTATTTAGGCAGACGTGCAACACAGAATTCCTCTGCTGTGTCACACTAGAGTTTCACTTATTTTTCCTCTCTTTGTGGTTGAGTGGAGTAATACAGTACAGGTATTATCAGGTGAATTGTTGCTATGAATTAGCATGAGTCTAATAAGAATACTCATGAATATTATTATTTTGACAATTATAAAAACCAAGTAGCCAAGAAAGTTTGCCATTATTTGAAAAGATGATATTTCTCTTCAATGCTTACTACAGGCTAAACTAAATGTACTCAAACTTTATTCCTCTCAACTTTTGTGCTTATGCACTCAGGTTCAAACTCTGGAGGCAAATGAGATATATTCCTCTGCCAGGCTTTGTGTGTAAATCCTTTTGTCGTCCCCCTCTCTCATAAAGTGTCACTGTCCTGATTACCCTGCAGTGCGGCAGAGAAGCAAATGGGTGTGCAGCAATGGGAGGGGGTGCGGGGTGGGGGGTATGCGAATGAGATGCTCAGTGACCCTGCCACCATCACAAACCACCAGTCTGATCTAATATCCTGACTGGCTGAATGAGTGGTGGCCTGGTACATATCAGGCCAACTCTCCCCAGCTGCAGCCCTCGTTTCAGCATCAATCACTTTCTATACAACCCAATCATTGGGCGTCCACCACAGAATTACAATAACTACGACTGTAGTTGGTAGAGGTTGATGTCTCTGTCCTGACAAGGTTTGAAATAACAGTTAAAGCAGTTCAGAATCGCAACTCACAACTTAGGATCAATCCTTGCATGTGGACAAGCACAACCAAACACACACTCCACTCTCCGAGCATATTCCCCTACATTTTGTTAAATTCATATAATTCTGCCGTCTGCATTGGATGGCGCCACATTGAAGGTTAACAAATCAATATGCCAGATGCTTGTCATTTATTAACGCAGGAGATCTGGTTGGATAATGATGACTGTGCAGGCATCCAGAGACAGTTCTGTGGGAACACGCCATTAAGCATTGCAGAGACCATAAAGTAGAGAAAGGGACTCTAATTGAGAGTATGATTATTTGTCTGTAGAGCAGTCACCTCAAATATCACAAAGCTCTTCTCCACAGCGAGGCCTGTCAGTCAGATTTGTGTCCATGCACCACTGTCTAAACCATTCTCAAGTTAAGTGCTCAGTTTCAATCAACCAACAACTGGGATGAACTTAATTTTTTAATTCAGGACAGTTCTGGAAAGTTAGTTTCATGCCCAACCCCGCCTCTCAACTCCACATGCCAAGACTAGGCTAAGTTGTATATATACTGACTAATGGATTTATTCAACCAAGTCACATAAACTCCAGCACCACAGCCAACAGACAGGCCTACACGCTGCCGCTCAGAAGTCAGCAAAACAGACAGTAGCACCAGGGACCGGATGCATCCCATGTCTGCTCAGATTAAATGAGAGACTGACGATGTTAATTAGGCAGAGTAAATTTACATCAGCAAATTATGTAAGCAGCTAGAAGAGTAACAAAGCGTGATACCAGTTAAGTCACAGCTTGGCAAACGCTGCCCTGCCACTTCATGCTGATGTGGCCATGGTCGATCAAGCAGAGAAGCCTCAAATGCCAATTAGACATGAGTGGGTAATTGTGTCGGGGGGGCTGGTGGCACAAGGGACTTTGTTACAATGTCCTGAGGCACTCTGTGTTTCCATCCTTCTCAGACATAGCAAGTGACACATCTGAGTTCACTGATAAGGAAGTGCTTCTCTCTCTCTCTTTCTCTCTCTCACACACACACACACACGCAAAAGGATGGGCTGGCAAAAGGAAAAGGAAATAAGCCTACATTTTTTAAGTGTTTTTGCAAAAGGATTTTTGATATCAAAATGAAAATGAAGACACTGCAGTGACAATACCACTAAATAAATCAAACTGCATAATGCACTACATACACTGTTTGTCCAATAACTGATTTATTACACAATGATAATGAGAAACACTTAACTCAAAGTGGTACTCCAACCAAAATCTATCTTTTGAGTGTCAAACCCTCACCCCGTCTATGCCTGAAAGGTGGCTGTAAAAAGTGTTCACAGGACAAAGCATTTGTAGTCATTTTGAATAATATTAACTGTAATGGATTCCAAAAATAGACGTTTTCATGGTTGTAAATAAGTTTTAAAAAACTTCCCAAAACTCTCCTGCAGCATAATCCACTTCTCTCCCTCTCATCATCTTCATCATCTCCTCTTCATATGTTAGCTATGTTCCAAACACTCATAGTTTTACCAGAATATGGCTAAAAGCAAAACATCTGTCAGTCCTCGTGCATGACCCTGCTGTTAGTCGCCGCATGCGTTGCTTTGCGTACAAAACACCTGCCTTCTGGTTTTGTTTATGAAGAAAGTAACTCTTTGAATGACGTGGCTCTGGCAAACTGTCTGTCTGACCAAAAGAATACGTATGCATATTTCTGTCTTTGTGCGTACACACAGTTTTAGTCGTGAATCTACAGAGTTTTATGCATCTGGCCCCAGCTCACAAAGTCAACTGGGTGTATGATGATTGAACCGGAAGCAGTGTATTATGAGGGGGATTAATGGATGACCTCTCATCCATTAATCGTAGGGTTGGAGGTTCGATCCCTGGCTCCTCCTGTGCACGAGCAAGATGTTGAACCCCAAATTTGTACCGATTTGTGTGTATGCAAGGGGAAAAAATGTAAGTTGCTTTTGACAAAACCATCTGCCAAATAAATGTAATGTAGTGTGTATTTAGCCATATTTTGGGGAAATTACAATTGTTTAAAACATAATGAGCATACGGATGGACAGCTGCAGAAGTGCCTTCCGAAGCCTTTATGGACGATTAGATTTATTTTTTTCCCCACTGTGAAATCTTGTCAGTATTAGAATACACTGTTACCGCTGTGAATCCATGCTGACCACAGCCGCTGTGCTCTGTGAAGGACAAAGCTTTTACGGCCTCTACAGCATTTGATATAGATTTAGACCCATTTTTATCCATTTCTACATTTCAGACTGATACAAAGTCGAAAAATATGTACTGGCATGTAAACAGTCAAATTGACCGAGTATTATGAGCAAATAATGTACTGATGATTACTTTCCATTAATAGTTTGTCATTCTTGACAAAACTTTCTTGGTGAGATGGCAGCTGCTTTTCATAAAAACATTTTATTGTTGAAAAGACTGCATATCATGTTTCAAACTAATTATAAATTGTCAGTATTTTAATCAATGAACCATTTACTTTAGTCTAAAATGTATCTATTTCCAAAGTAATAATAATTTAATGCAATAAGTGAAAAGCCTTGGTAGCTGGGCGTGTTATTGGAGTGATTGAGTACAGTAAGGGAGCTTATACTCATGGGTTGTTGTTCTGCCATGCTAAAACTTAAAGCCAGTGTCTCTCCTCTCCTCTCTGAAGCACTACTGGTTTCCATCTAGCCATCTAGCCTCTCTCTCTCTCTCTCTCTCTCGCAGCAGGACTTGGTAGCCCAGGATGCCCACCCACACCTCCACTTTCGAGGCTGCTCTTGATTCTAATTGGCTCAGACCAGTCTTGTGCCTCTGTAATCCCTGCATGTTAATACTCCCATGGTAACATTCCCTCACCTAATGGCCGCACAGTGAGAGGCCTTTTCAACCACATTACCTCTTATTGAGTTACGGAGCCCCATCGTTCCAAATAAGACAAATTTAATTGATCCAGTCTATAAAAATCTCTGTGCCGCTGTGAAAGACCTGTTTCTTGGGTTTCTTTATTTATTTATTCACTCTGTTTTCCCACTTTGGAGAGTGAAGCCCTGCATGAGGCACAAGGAAATTAGGTTTATTCCACTCCATACAAAAAAAGGAAGGATGCAGAGGAGAATTTCAAAGGTTTCAAAATTAGATCAGTGGTCTCAACAATCAATCAAAGGCAGGGTTCCTCAAGTGTCAGCCTTGGTTATAAGTTCAAAATGAACCTTTAAAACAGCAGGTACAGAGTCCACTCTTTGTGGACTATGCAGGGGGGGACCCAAGCTGTGGAAAAAGCGAATAAAAAAATACAAGCACAGAAAAACAGGCACAGCAGAGATGTTATATTACATTAATCTTCTCATTTTTTGTGTGTTTTTTAACACACTCCATCCATATTCAGTAAGGTACTTGTAATGCGTTAAAAGGAAGAAAAAAGGCAAGCAAATTGCCATTTCATTTACGGGTCTAAGTGTCAAAGATGTATTCAAAATTGATGCCAGACAGAGCTGGTGAAATGGACAGACTACAACTGTCAGCCAAGGATGTTTTAAAGTAAAAATTTACTTTGGAAACTTTTTAATGCAGTATATATAAAAAGTATGTTTGTGCCCTGACTTTCACCCATGATACACATAATCCTGTTACCGACTACTGAAGATATTGAGCTCTGCGTGATACTTAAGTGATTAACCAAATAAATATTTTATCCAGTGTAAAAGCTAGGGATTGAATAAAGCTGAACATTAAAACACTGGCCTTAAACTCGCCTGTTGAGAAAAAATGTGATAATAAGGAGAGAAATGGCGGGCGTATAGGTAATCCCACCAACAGAGTGCTTCCCCTGTGAAGGATTTAACTATTCCCAGCAACTAGATAAACCAGATATTATATTGCAGAGCAGAGTATGTGTTGGTGTATGTGTGTATGCAGTTTGCAGTACAGGTAAGGTGTGTGTGAATGTGTGTGCTAGAGGGGTCATAACCTCGGTCTCCTGTTAGAAATGCTGTGATGATGGTGGAGAGGTCTATAATTTGCCCAGGAGGATTTTGCGCCTTACCGTATTTTGAAATCAGCTGCATTAACTTTCTGTCCATTAAATACTGTATCAGGATATATAATTCCTTTTCTATTCCCTTTTCTCAACCTTTTGGAAAAATTTCCATCAATCTCATTTTACGCATGATTACAGTTTTAATGAATGATGGTCAGTGCTATTGCTGGGGTTAATCTCAGCTTTCTCTTCTTAAATGCTGGTAACTGGGCTAAACACTGCTGATAAAACTCAAGACCTCAAAAAAGCAATTTGCTTTCTCTTAAAAGCATTCTTACATTATTAAAATATTTGGTAATTCCATCACATGAATGATGAAAATTTAACAGTTAATTGCCTATTACATCCTCTGATTTATCAAAACTTCAGATCAAACCCCGCCTGACGAATTTCATTAAATGTTAAAATCAATCCATGATTGATCTCATAATTCTTGCTCAAAACTGTCAGTTAATAAACAACCAGTAAAGAACTAGTGACTCAGTTTGGGCTTGATCTGGCTTGATGCACGCAAGTCCCTCTTTTATTTTTCCACAATATCAAAAGGGAGATTTGATAGTGTGCACAACCTCATCATCATGTTTTATCAGGTCTAGGTCTATTGTGTGCCTATTATTGCTGTAACTCTCCATATCTTAATATGTCTTGTTACTTTCTCAAACATCAGCTGGGAGCTTTTTAATAGCTAGTAAGTTAATCAGCGCAGTCAATTACTGATCTCATCAGGTAAGCTAAAGTGGCTTTAACTGCAATATTTGAAGTGGGAGGACACATTTTGCAAGGGGGCTATTAGAAATGTATTTCAGTGTGCATTTAAGCAGTAATATGATTTGTCTAAGAGTTAGGAAAAGAGTTTGAAGTACAGTAAAGTAAAATATCCTTGAAATCAACATTCAAATGCTCGTGCAAGATGAATACTAATGAACTTTAGAGAAGGGACTGCTGGAAGAAATTGGGAATGGGGCAATTAAAGAATGCCTGAAGCAACTTTACAGAGGACAAAGCATCCAGTCTTTCTAATTAAATTCTGTGGCAGACACCTGGCCTTTCACCTCCTCCTCCATTTCCCTGTGCTCCCAAGTGGCAGTCACGAAGAGGGGCGTCTCACAAGCTTCATACTCCTCTTCTTCACTCAGGCTGCAAGAAAAGCCCATCTTATTCATGGACAAACGCTCCCAACAGATCTAATCAGCGGTGGTGGACTGGGGTCATGTAGTAGATGGATATCACAGTTACTATTTACCACACATCCCTGGCTCCCTCAGGATTATCCCAACACAATACGTCTGACGCAAAAAGTCAGCAGCTAGTAACAATGCAAACTAGGCTAAGAGCCCTGTTTTGATCTTTTAAGAGGACCTACCTCATGTTACCATAGAATGTCTCTGTACAGCTGAGCAGAGATCCACAGGGGGTAAACTATAGTTTTGGCTGGATACTTGTGTCAGCTCTTACCCTAAGTATGGATGTCACGGAGGTTCATGCAAGGGCCCTCACATCTGAAATCTGAGACTGACACATACACACACACACTTTTGGCACGAGGCTGGAGAGGGCTGGGGCACAGTGCTTGGCGATTAAAGGGAACACAGAGTACAGGATAAGTGAGGTTTCACAACCTTGCTCCCGCAGGGATCTCTTAGAAGTACAAGACAGTGAGGAGGAACAACTGTCAAAGGGAAGCTCCCTGGTAATGGTACGGAAGTTAATAAAATGAAGGCAGGTAATGGAAATTGGTTTTAAACCACTGGCCACATTCCTCCTGAGATAGAGATGGCTTGGGCTAATGAACCCTGACAGCCTATTCCACAGCAGTTCCACATTTACAGCACATTCACCTCCAACACCGTCTCCTCCCACCGCCAGGACAAGCCAAGGTAGAGAGGATAAAGTTACAACTTCACATCGATTAACTACTCCCCGTTATCTAGTTATTTAACACTCAATCGAACTTGAAAGTGTGCAGCGGCAGCATGCTACCTCTCACATCAAATACACTGACACTCCCTCATTCTGCACAATTAACTAAGTTTTGCTCAATCCAAATGACAACTTTACTTAACATTAAATACAATACTACAAGGCCAGTTTAATACTACAAGGTTGTGCCAAGACCTCAGTAACCAATAGTTATCTTTGTAAACTTAAAGAATGTTAATATTGCAGTATACCACCAAGCCTGAACAGCAGGGGTTCTTAGGCTCTAATTTCTTTCACTACAGTGTACAAAAGGGGTAAACTTTAACCAAATGTTGATTTGTGTATTCCCTTTTTGACTGTTTTTAGGAGTGATGCACTGATCCGATATAGTGGATTGTTATATATATATATATATATATATGTGTCGTATCCGACCTTGTTCTAGCGATTAGGTATCAGCCAGACTTGACTGATTCACATTAAATACAGTGTCTTAGTCATGATGCTATAAAACTGTAACAAAACTATTTTAAACACCTCTACTTCTGTCAGCTCCACACAGTGAGGTGTACAGATTGAAAAAGAAAAAGCAGCACTGGCGCCAGATCTGCACTCTGTATCAGACAATACCCCGAGTTAAGGTATCAAAATCAGTGTCAGGAGAGTAGAACTGATAAAAAAGAAATTATCACAATGATCACTGTCATAGACATTTTGTTACTAGATTAGAATTTCCACGCGATATTCATTAGTGATTAGTTCAGACCTTAGGTGATCTATTTAACGTGGAGATAACTATTTTTAGACAATTAACACTTAAGGCTTACCTAATTTTTCAACATTCTTAGGGTTAATTGCGTTGGTGCTATTGTCTGATAGAATAAGGGCAACCATGTCAAGGAGGAAGAAAAAGACTCACACATCTTGAAGTGAATCTGAAGTTGTATAATGCTTTTGTAGGTTGTGGCAGCAGACTGGGATTATGGATTACCATACAAAAGATTACCTCCAAATTAAACAACAAAATCTGTTGTATGTCCATGCCCTCTACAATGACATATAGAAGTGTTTTCGGCAGGACAACATCATTTGTCTGTGCCTTCCAGAACTGATACAAATCGCTGCTGAAAAAGAAATCTGATCAGAAAATGATCACAAGAGCTGAAATACCTGTCAGACATTAAAACATATTAGCCAGGCTTTGTAGTTTGTAAAAATTGAACACAGAGCTTGAATGAATATGAAATGGTAAGGACAAGACAGATGGAAGAGATGGATGAGGTTCAGTTAGTCTACATCACATGGCAAAAGAACACAAAAGTCTTTGGAGGACAGAAAAAGAGAGAGGGGTGCTGAAATATCCCTGCCCACTAATACCCCACAGGTTCCCTCCTGCAGTGGACTTCCTCTAACCTCTCTTCTTCCTTCTTCTGATTCTGTTCCAAATCAATGTGGAACTAATGTGTTGTTTATTTCCACCGAAAGATAGTGTCTGAGGTGTTCTGCTCACGCAACCCGTCCGCAACCCGTCTTCATTTATAGACAAAGAGTGATTAGAGAAAGGGGTATGTGGGGCTGGGTCTAGGAAAGAATGTTTTACAATGCTTGAACAACTTCTCCTCAAAGTTTTGTTACAAGTTATTATTGCATGTGTATTATATGATAGACATTAAAAGCATATTTACTGGGAAAAATGTATTAAAATTAAAATTATATGGCAAAAATAATTACTTTCAACTATTTTTTAAACAGCAGATGTTCTTCACTCTGATTTCAAAAGTCAGTAAACCAAAGCTTACTGAACGACCTATTACCTTTTTTTTTTTTTTTTTTTTACTGGTTACGAAATAGTATCCCTTAACAACTCTACACACACCTTGTGACACAAAAATCATTAACATCAATTAAATAATCTTCAGCCCTTCTGTCTAGGAACTGTATCCTTCTGCAGTTCAGAAAGTGGCTGTACCTTTGTCTTGATGGAGTGAAGAAAAGCATTTATGAGACAGGGCCAGTCAGTTGCTTTAGGCACAGACAGCTTCTTTCATAGGAGGTAATGCATGCTCTTTCATGATTTTCTTGGTGATAAGACATAATCTAAGATTGCATACGCTGATAAAGGTCCTCCTGCACACCCTAGTGGAAACACAAGGGGAATGTTTGAAGTGAAGACATTGGGGATACAGCAGTCCCCTGCTACTCAGAGCATCAGAGACAGAGAGAAATATAATCTAGGCCCAACTCCCCTGAACTTTCATAAATAAAATATCAAGTAACTGAGACCCTAAGACAATCACCACCATGCCACAGTGGCAGGAGAAGCAAGCATGACTGGTCATGAGGAGGGCAGCCAGGGGAGAGTTTGAATCCAAGCGGTGTTAGATAGTTATACCTAATGAATTGGAAGCAGGAGCAGTCTTGCTGGGTCCCTGTGCCCCAGGTTGGCCCCGACTCAACCAGACCCAGCCTTCGGAGAAAGGTGCTCTGTCTAATCTGGCCTCATTTTATGCCTCTTTAACCATGACCAATGTATTTAAATGGCTGTTTCTTTGACAGATGCTCAGTTCAAATTATTCCTAACTCGAAATTCGTAGGAGTGATATTAAATATCCTTCAGGCCAGGCTGCCTAAAGAGAACATAGGAACATCAAAAGGCCAAACACTTCAAAAACTGAAACTAATGATCCTAGCCCACCTCCAGGGAGAAGGAGGGCTTCAACTTTGTCCAACATCCCCCTAGCCACAAAAAACATCACTCCTTTAAATGGAGATTTGACCATTCCCCCAACCCTTCTGCATTTACAAGTGATTTAACATGAGATACATAATGTATATCTCCCTATCACTGAATCCACAGGGGTGCAAGTTGGGGTGAATATGTACCATCTTATCTGACACATCTATTCCTGTCTTTGCCCAATAAAATCTAATATAACCCTACAAAATTAGACACTACAGAATTTCCTCCCTTTCATCTGTACTGTAGTGTGCTGACTGCATCTTCAGAGAAATTTAAGAACTTGTTTGCTGGGTCTACAGTAAAGTACTCACCACTGAAGGAGCTTCTCCACCACCATGAGGCCACTGCATGTGGAGCAAATCTGACAAGGAGAGAAAGAGCAAAAGACATGGGCTGTGGTCAGAATCGCATACTAACGCACTATTCATACTAAGTATGACGTCAAATTGAGTATGTAGTGCATTCCAACTGCATAGTATGTGATGCAGTCACATGACTGTCTTGCTTGAGTATACTTCAGTGTGAACAGCCTGCTGATAATGGCAAACTTAATCGTTCATTTAGTATGCAGCATGCAGTACATGTGATTGAGTACAGGCAGTATGTTAGTATGCGATTTTGAACACAGCCATGGTCAGAAAAAGAGAGAAATAATGACAGCAGGGAAAACAGCTGGCAACATTCATTTTAAACCCTGATGGGAGCCGACGGCGGCGATTAAGTAACAATAAACTCCAACCTGCAGCCGTGAGTGGGGTGACTGAACAGACACTCCTGGTCAGACATTGCAGAGGTGTGAGGTGTGAGAGAAGTGAAAGGGGTTAGAAGCAGGGAGGGTGAAGTAAAGACACACTGCCATGAGTCCTACATGCACGGCTGGATGTTTAAACTAATATGAGGTCAAGGACAGCAGCCTAAAAAGTGAATTTAAGTACTTAATCACTTTTGCTGTTGCAAATAATACATTGTATTAGTTTCCTATATCAGCACTGTAATCCAGTACTAAACGTTTTTCATCTTTAAGGAAAAATCTCTTCTCTGTCCAGTGGATACTGGACTACACACAGCACAAAAGGGGTAACCATCAAAACAGATTTTTTTTTCCCAGTGGGTTAGGGTCCATTTTTGTGTTTAAGCATTAAACATCGCACTGATAACGATAAGTCGTCAGGGTTTTACTCTAACATGCAATTATAAAATCAGAAACAACAAATGCTACTTAATTTCAAAAATGAATATTCAAAAGTACAAATAAATCATCTTATAATTAGTAAATGCTTTCAGACAGAGAACAGTTTCCTACATTTATTCTCACATTTTTCTGCCCATAAAATATAAAACACCAGACTCTGCTAACACTTAAAGACTATTTTCTTTGATGGATTCCAAGTACATGTCATATAGTACTAAGGCAGAAAAAACTGAAGCATTGCAGTAAAGAATAACCTATGCACATTAGTGACATTTTGAAATATTAACAGTGAAATGAATGGGCACCGTATGTTTTGCTGAGTATTTTTTTTTCCTAATAAAGTGCTTTCTTCCCCAGTGAAAAGCCATATTTTCATTCTACAGGCTGTGCGGCTAAACAAAAAGCAAATGTTAAACTTAATTTCTGTGAAGTTGTGCCTGGCTTTGAAAAACAAAACCTATACTCTCCAGCCTAGAATCACCCACTGCTTCATGAGTCAGAACGAATACCTACACAGATTAGTGCAAATAATTTATGACACAACTACTTTAAACACTACTGACATGTTTTTGTTGCAACAGCCAAAGACCCAAGAGAGGCAGAGTGTCTGACAGTAATATTTCAGGCAGCTATTTCGAATAAACAGAGTAGGTTGTTTCAATGGAACCTGGTGAAGGAAGAACCACAATCGGCCTGCCCAGCCAGTGAGCTAATATTTAGTTAAGGGATGCCACACAGAGACAGACTTAACACAATGCATTCCATTTAGTAACTCCCAGCCATTTTATTTCTTACCAGTGCCATTGCTGTACTACTTCCAAAAAGGTCAGAAATAGAAATACATACATGCAATTCAAAAGAGAAAAAATCTATTGAATTTCTTGTACTATGGCAAAGAAACGCTACAAACCTACTGCCAGATTTCACCACAAAAAAAGCTGCCAAAGTACAAAATTTTTCTTTATCTCAAGTTTTTTCATATTTCCAATTGAAGTCCATCCAATGGCTGCAGGCCATAAAAAAGACCAAGATGTGTTATGAAATACTACCGTGTTACTTATTATGGAACAACATTTCAGAATGTATTTGCCTCGTGATACTTTTCTCAACGCTGACCACTGAAGGACTCTTACATAGGTAGTTTTTTATTTGTTTGTTTACTTCACAGGACAGAAAGAAATCTATCTAGTGCTGCCATTGTGTGTCACTGAAAACTTCACAAGCACCAGCTGAGGGCACACACAAAGCCACAAGTGAGCATCAAGTTCCTTCTGCCAGTCATCTACAATTCAAGTCTTTTCAGCAATTTAAAGTAGAACCAGTTGGCACTCGTAGACTAAAATGTTTCAGGCCTATGCCTGAGAGACTTGGAACTCTCTGGGGCCATGAATCTGTAAGAGTTTGGTTTCATCCAACCATTTAAAGTCAATCAATTCAACAGCCAATTGTACTGTATTGCAAACTCCTGACCAATTTTAGGGAGGCAGGCCATAGATATGCAACAAAACTAAAGTCAGTTTCCCCTGAAGGAAATTAAAAAAAATCTTAGCTATGGCTGGCTGGATGTAAACCTGTAAGCATTAACCCGGAACAGCTGTCCTCTAGCCCTCAAGAACTCCAGGGTCCACCATCAGAAGAATAAGCCCACAGTCCTGTTAGCCACATGCCGCATGTATTTAATTTTCAACATCTGCTGGCTTCATGCTTCTATGCTTTCCATTCCCACTGCACATTCTTCACAAATTCAGTAGCTTCCTTCTTCTGCATTTGTAAATGTTGTTGATTGTGGAAACCATCCATGTTTACTTTGAATCCCTGGCCATTTCTGGGCCAGCTCTAATTACCTGCAGCTGTCCACTTTGCTGCTTTCATTGGCTATATTCTTTAAACACAGGGTTAGTATTATAAAATGTAAATTATACATTTCTAACACATTGAATAAAAAAGTCTGATTGTTACAAGCACTCACAGGATGCAACCTAGTTCTAATCACGGTATTTTCCTATTATATTTTGACAATTATCACGATTGGCACACATCCACAAATGTCAGAATAAATGTTCCTATCATTTGTTTTTGCACCCAGCTCTAGATACTTGGTTGACCTCTCATAAATCAGTATAATGACTGAGTGAACTAACACACTGTCAGTTTCAATATACAGTACGTACATTACATGCTTTCACTGCCAATACAATGTCAACATCACTGTTCTGTACAGTACAGAAAATTCTACCCTGCAGACATCATCTGTGCGAAAACTTTGGTATTTTACTTTGATTGTCGGACTATTGAATAACATATTTATTTATCCTCTCATGCCTCTAATGTCTAACTGCAAAGAGGGAAGAGAGAGGTAAAAGAGAGGGAGAGAGAAAAACTCTTAAGGAGCAGTCAGCTGCTCTTTGCCTGAGGACCTTGTCTGCTCTCACCTGCTCTGTTTGGCGGCAGTGTAACAGCAAATTTTACACCGTCTGGGACACAAATTGGCATTCTGAACTCTGGTTATTCCTCCAGTATAATCTAATTAAAAGACACTGCCAGTGGGGTCGAAATCAGAGCATTATAAAGTTTGATAGACAGACAGACATAAAAGTGTTTGCAATTTCACAACATACTGGGCATGAGTGTAAAACTTCAGAGCCTTGGCTGGAAGAGGTTTGGACTAACTGAATTAGCCCAACTACACGCTCAGTGGTGAGTATAAGCACAACATTAGGTACTGAAATGTGATTTTACTGTATTTTTTTCAGCTTTGAAGTCCATCCAAAGATTTTGTGACTGACATTAGATATCATGCTATGGAATAATGAGTGAACTGGGTGCACTGTGTGCACCAAAGGTGTTTTTATTTTCTTTAAAAGCATGGCTAAGTATAGGGTTTCCTGGTCACATTCCAGTTTTGACATTTTTGAGTGAAAGCACAATTGAAAACCAACAGAGAAATGCACAACATGACAACTTTATACTGTAGGAAAAAGCTTTAAAAACGTACAGGGTCAAGTTGAGAGATTGTCTTCGGGTAATCTGCTGCAGATAGTACAATCTATTTTTCAAACCATTTACATCCATTTTAGATGCTTTCTTGCCAAAAGACATTCTTTTAGTGTTTTTACCCCCATATATTTCTATTCACAAGGTTACAAGGGCTAGAGTCTAGCCGATCTGACAAAAATAGGCAATCACTCAAAACATTTGGACAATTTCTTCAGGTGAGTCTCCAGCTCACCTGACTAAGATGATGTTAGACTGTGGAAGGAAATTGGATCACCTGTTCAAACATAGAAACATGGCCAAACTCCAAACAGATAAAGTTTGAGGTCATGTGTTAGGGTTAGGGTATGAGTTTTTCCATCTACAGTCACTTCTGATTGGGAAAAATAAATAATCCTAGTAAAACATTGTGACGGTCAACCCAGGCTGATTCACTGGATGTGTACCGCTGAGAAAAGCCTCCCAATGGCAAACTAGTGCATTCTGCTACCTGCCGTTCCGGTGTCCAATGCAATTTTCAATGAGGAGCAAAAACAAAAAGTGGTCAACATAGCTAGCAAGCTAAATGCTAATTATAGAAATAAGCAATAGCTTCCCCCAGCATTATGTTTACCAGACTACCAGCCAGCTTTGTGCAGCCAAGGCCTACCTTTGATGATCCTGAATGGTTTTTTTTTTTTTTTTTAATTAAAAAAATCAACCCAACTAATTTTCTTTTATCTATTGCAGAAAAATGGTGGGTTCAGTCAGACCTGTCTCCTGCGCTGGCACAGAACAAAGAATGTGGAGATAATGTGAGTGCAGGGTCAGTCATCCTATTTTTTCTTGTTAATTCACTCTCAAGCTTGACCCAAGTGAGGCTCGGGACAAGCTCTGTTGTCTCTGGCCATGGAATATAGGAATGAATGCTGTCCTATGAAAAAGACCATAAACCAATACAGAAGTTCCAAATTACATTCAAAAACAACTGAGCTTGAATTACAATCAAACTTCTTTAAAAGGTCTAATAGAGCAGGTATGTATTGTCTTATCACAGCTACTCTACAGTATAAATAGAAAACACGTCATGCATTGACCATAATCAAAATTTTCATCAAGCAGGATTGAAAATATGTCTATTAATCTTCAGCAAGAATACATTTGTTTAACCATCTGAATTAGTGATCCTGGTCACGCCAGAGATTGATCTCCGGTGTTAACTATGGGGAAGGCTAATCTCAAGCACCATTAAAGCTACCAAACTTTCCAGCTAATCTGCCCGTGCAGTTACATTACCAAAACTCATTAAACAAAGCGCCCCGGAGACAGATGCAGCTCACTATTCAAAAGAACAGAAGCTTAGAGCACTTTAACCAGTTTTACCAGAATACAAACCACTTTAAGGACAGTTGTAAAGGTATATCTAACATAAAACAAGAGAGTAAATTCATTTTTTTCCCTCAAACTCCTCAACAGTTCAATCTCTGAGAATTAAAAACAGAGAGGGTAAAAAACCAAGAATTCTAAATGAGACAACATATTATAGCAATAGCCCACAGCACAATGTGGGACCTCTTAAGAGACCATAAATAATCATAAGGCATCCCAAAATGTCAAGGACAGCTGTGTAAATTGTTAAAGGCAATAGTAAAACAAGGCAAGTAGGCCAAAGACATTTTCTGTAGTGGATAAAACACAAAACAGTGTAGTAAGGAAGATGCTTCACAGAGCAGGATACAGTAAATCCTACATCTCAGGAAGCATGAGACAAAATCTGTCAACGTAAAGAGGAAATACCCATCTCATATTTTGCCATAAAAGACAAATGTGACCCCTGCGATTGGCCAAACAATGAGAATACATCACTGCTCCAACTAGCTGCATACAGTACAGACTGATGGAGGAGCTGTTTGATTTCAGTGCTAACCTTGGATAATCACATTTGACCTATACATGTATTTACTGATCTGCACACTATTCCCTTAATCCTGATGGTTTAAGGTTAAGATGTTTGACCACATTGCTGAAGTGTGAGGCAGGACCAAAAAGAGGAAGCATCAAAAATAAAGTCTCATAACGTGACAGATGGTAAATGCTAATAATATTTTAACCACTCTGCTTCTAACTTAACTGTTCTGACAATACTATTATTGGAGGATGTATTTCTATCTGAGTACAAGTCTTTCAAGGCAAGAATACAACTAGTTTAATATCATGTCTAGTCAATGTTTTGACACCATATCAATGAAACTGACTCCAAGTTAAGATGCTGTATGTTCACTATGGGCAATTTCTAGGAACTGTGGATTGGACATTTTGTAAACTAGGATTTCTGGTGGACTGAACACTTCCACAGGCTGGGGGAGTCCAAAGGTTGAGGCCAAAAACAACCCACTGGCATCTCTTCCCAAGAGATTCCTTGAGAATTCCGCAAGATATTTATTTTCAGAGAAACCTCCTTCAAGACTAGCACCAGTGCACCAGATGATGGTATAATAACAATGCCATGAGCCAATGCAGAGTGAAGCCAAAGTGAGGTAAAAATGGAAAACTGATTTGTTTGTGGTACACTGCTGATGGTTATGCAAGTTGGAAAACAAAAAACAACTGTTAATAATGCATGTCATTTTGTGCAGTATGTATACGTTAACCGGAAGTTAATTGGCATTTCAAAAGGTTACTTTTTAAAATGTGTGCATTGTATGCGGCATGTGCTGGGGTTGGGTTGCTTTGGTTTTAATCTCAGTTCTTTTTGTTCTATCAAGGTCTCTTACCCACTGGGGTCTAACTTTTTGCCACAAAAATATAATGGAAAAGATTCCTCCTTTTCCAAATGGTTTGGAGTCCATATCTCCTGAGGTCCTTTACCCTGGTCACCTGTCATTCAAGTCAAATGCTCTAGACAGACAATCACAGTCCATCATTTGCAGGACTTAGAGGGATTCAGAACAGGCTTGCATTAAAACAGTGCAGGCGGCTCAGCGTTGGTGGGGGCGTGTTGTTAAAGGTACGGATTAGACAATGAAATACGATCCTGGAAGTCCAGTTGGAGTTAACAGATTCATGAGTTTGAAGGCTTATCAGACACCAAAACTTTGACAGGACTTTGCAACTCTGGAAAGTTATCACAATGGCAGCTATTTTATCTTTCTTACCATAAGATTATACCATACTGTAGGTTAGACAAAGAATTCTACAAAATCTTAACGGATAGATCACCTTAATTAAAAAATGTATTATTGTACTGTTGGTTTGAGTCAGCTGTGAAGGATGACGATGTAGTTTGCATTCTCAGACCTTTAAGCTTAACCAAATGTGATCAGATCTCTTTTCTCTGGCTGAGCAGCAACAATAAGCACATTCAATTTCTGTGTACACTGTGCATGAATATGAGTGTGAAAAACCCTGAAAGTAATTGTGTCTCCATTTACTATCCATCAATATCTTGTAGACATTGTGTCCCTTTCTTCTTTTCATAATTCCACGTGGTAAATTTCCTGAGACTCTAATGAGAAAGAATGAAAGAAAAGCAGAGCGTGAAAATGGCTACCGGGTTTCCTCTCTGTCCCATTCTCCTCCGTCTATGCTAGCGGAGTTTTTTATTAATTTTATTTAATTATCCCACAAAGCTCTTTTTTTACACTGGGCCATCTCTGACTGTGTCCTACTCCCACTGTGTGAGCTTTGTAATTTAATAAAGCTTCATTTAAGAGAGAAGTTGATTAAAAAATTAAGCTCCAGTGATCACCACAGCCTCAGCCCTCCCCATTTTATGAAAAGATCCAATATTTCATATTATGAACATGTCGGGCAGAAATTATCACCGCAGGACAAGTTAATGCTTTCCATACAATCATATGACAATGACAGCAAACCCCACTACGGAGAATGTCCCACTAAAATGTGGAGAATTACAGGAGTTGAAACAATGTCACTCATTTACTGTACAGTAGGTCATACATTTTTTCTTTTCCCCTTGTCCCTGCTGTCTGTCTATCATCTGTTAATTTTTTCATTCATAATTCATATTTTTCTACTTCTTCTGACAGCAGGCGACTGCCAAAACTTGCCTTACACAGCTGTGGAGATTTCTTATATTTCTACCTCTTTAGAGTGAATGATGACACTGTACTGAAATACTGGATTGAGGAGAAGGAGAAATTCCAGCCTACTGCCCTCTGCTTGGTTTCACTGTAGAGAATTGCACCAACAGCATAATTACTTATACTCATACAGACTCTTTGAAATACAATCTCCCTAAGTTATCCCATCTGTGCAGCAAAGTGTACACAGGCACACAAAGTCACTAATACAGAAAATGTGCAAGCTGTCAATTCCTATTGTAAAAAAAAGAAAAAAATTAAATGATAAATGCAATATCTACACTGCAGCTTAAAGTTAAATACCTTCTCAGTGCAGGAGAAACATAATCCACACAATTAATGCTTGAAAATTATAGCCTGGATCTAGTGGCAGTTTTGAACCATAAGTTATTGATTTGGAAATGAAAACCTGTACTCTTCAAGGTTAAATCCAGTCCACCCTCATTACTGCTCTGTCCTTGAGAGGCCCGCACCAGGGCTGCTGCAAGGAGTAGAGAGGACTGCTTTAATGAAGGTGAATTTAATGGGATTTAATGTAGCTGGGGGCAATGGAGCAGCAGAGATATGGTTTTAACAAAGAGCAAGGGACCAAGGGTACAGCCAAGAGAGAAGCCATTTTCCTTTCTTTTTATTTATTTCACATTTGGCCGAGCAGAGTAAAAGCACACCACATTTTCGTCTGACTCAGCCCCAAGAGTCAGTGGTTACACTTCTGTAGTCAGGACAATACAGGCCTCTAGCTTTCCATCTTGGCATTCACACAGATATTGTATAACATGGCATCATTTTAACAGATTGGAATAATCTGACATGATGCTGGAATTAATTTTTAAAAAACATTTGAGTTTTAGATATTTTTTTTAAAAATATGTTCATTTTTGTTTCCAGATGATACGTCAAATATTTGATCCTCAGTATTGCTTTCAGCATTAAAACACTTGTGGTGGAGTGTTTTAATCCTGCAGGAAGAAAAAGCGAAACACTACTGACTGAGTACTGGAGATAATGTGATTCAAGATAATGTGATGACGCAGGCAGTATCCCACATTCACGATCATGCATAAACCAGCCCAGCAGGGATCAGAGTTAGATTTTGGATCATTCCTACACACAACTTACTAAGCTCTATTCTCTCTCTCTCTCTCCTCTTACTGAGCAAATGTTTTGATAGACTAAGCAATTGCGTCATATCATGCCTCTCCAGTTCAGCATTGTGCAGGTGCCTTAGGCTGCTTAACACAAAGCTTTAGGACAAGTACTACATTTTTTTATTTTCATAACCTGGTTCTATTATTAATTGTGTGGAGCTCTCACAAATCCTGAATCCCATTTGCCTCATGCAGCTTGGCCCTTCAGCTGCAAGGTCACAATCACATGGCTGTGCCTTCAGCTTTTGTAAGCCTGATGTGAACAATGTGTGCTTTCTGCAAAGTACATTAAATGGCCCGCTCCTACAGTAATGCCCCATAAATATGCCAAAATCTGGAAAAGCAAAAAAAAATTACTTTCATACCTGGTTTTGAAACCCTTGCACAGTCATTTCTCTTCTTTTTTCCCTCCCTTCTCTTCCCTCTCTGAAACTCTGCTGGGGAGCTGACAGGGTGCTACTTCCCAAACAGAGAGAGAGGGGGGAAAGCAACGATGTGATTACAAATGCCAGTGCCATGATATAATTCATACAGTGTGTGTTGCTATCAGTAGCAATTCTTAATAATCATACTGGGCCAACGGCCAAACTCATTACTGATCATTGCCTTCCCTTCCTCTAGAGCTGGATGCAGTATAAAAATGAACTGCTCTTCCATCCCTCTTTTCTTAAAGTCTCTCATCAAGACACAAGCAAAAAAAAACGTTTTTATCTTCTGCTTTAGTTGAATAATACTCTTCACTGCATTTTAAATGCTGAATCACAGTCCTGATACACCACTGTAGGTGGTAGGTTTAAAAAAAACAATCTCAGAAAGATCAAATAAGGAGCACATATTTAAAGACCTAAGGTACATGCACCACCTAATTAAGGTGTGCTTTTCAAAAGACACTGACCCTCTGCCAGGTCCAGCATGTGTGGATATGATATTTGAGCGGAGGGTACTAGGAAGTGAGTAAGGGGCAGAGGCTATCCAGTCTGCCCTTTTTTCTGTCCTGAGACATTTGAGAACATTTGAGGAAGAAGCTAAGAGGCTTGAATGACAGGGGCACTAACCCTGGATCAAGGGTCACTAACAATTCACAATGCATACAGACAAGCTACAGCACATTAAACCACAGGGTCATTATTAGTGTGTTTGCATCCCATATGAAAGTTCTTCACTAACCAGATGATGAAATGTCTGCCTGTATGATCATATGCCTGTATGTCATTTTGTGTACATTTTGTTTCAACTTAAAACGTTTCAAAATAAGTGGTCTCAAAAGAATATCATGCCATCTTCCATTATAATAAAGACAATACAAAATCATGTATGAAATACATGGATTAGTTAATAGCCTGACTGTTTCAGGTTTTATTGGGAAGTGCTGATAATGTGATTGAAAAGGATAAAATGTTTTCTGAGAAATCCTTCAACTTCCTTGAAGAGCTACCCTGCTGACCTGCAACCAAGAAACCCCTTCCAGATTTTTCTTTTTCCAAAGAATGCCATCTTTATTTTTAAGTGGACTTAGGGAACCTTGTCAATGCCAGTTAATTTTTCAAAATTACTAAAAAGCAGTGATAGCTATAAAACAAGCCGCATTGTTCACACATCTGCATTTTCCATTTAATCTTTGACTTTCATTGGTGCTGTCTCTAATCCCTCAAACATGACTAATGGGAAACATTAAGTACAGGTTTGGGAACAAGTGGTTTTAATTAAAATGCTGGTTCACAGAGGACCTTGAAAAAAGGAAGTTTTTTAATCATTCTTCACAGTACCCTGTATGCTTTTCTTATACATGCAGTCGTGGACACACTCAGACCTCAAAAAAAGGAAAAAAAAAAATTACAAGCAGGAAAAAAATGATAAGATTCATCTACACTTTAGAAACAACAAATGTGCTAAGATACAGCTTCAAACTGTTTTTAACCCTGACGCACAAAGCCCCAACACTTTTTAGGATGTTGGGTTTCCTGTTTACATAACAAAAAAGTCCTTAAAACAGATGGGTGGCATATGAAAGCATCTTGAGAAGGCCACACAAAGATTTGCTTTATTAATTCTGACAAGGAAACAGGCAGAAGGGGTTCTCCACTTGAGCCATTCTTTAACTTCTGTTAGCAATAGTCTGTAAGACGCACATCTCATCTTACTTAATCAAAAGCACTTAAAGAAATCCAGTCTCAAGGTCATAGTGACACCATGACCTTGAGACTTTAAAGGATATTATGTAAGGGCATAATCACCATAACAGCTCTGACTTTAGGGGCCATTAGACTAAAGCTCTGGGTTTTGATGTCACCAACTTGTTTCATCATTATCAAAGAGTGGCAAAAAGCAACTTAAGTCAGCAATATTGTTCGTGAGGTTTATATTCGTTCACATAAACTGAACATTAGTGATTTATATTTATATTGGCAAGAGTATCTGCAATATCCCATGACTATAAATAAACAATTTTAGAGAAGGATTAACTTATAACCAATCTCTGGTGAGTGCAGAGCCACATGCAGCGACTCCATGGGATAGAGACTCCAGTTAAAGGAACAGCTCAACATTTGGGGAAATATGCTTATTTGCTTTCTTGCCAAGAATGACATGAGAATCTGTGCGGTATATATGAAGCCACAGCCAACAGCCAATTAGCTTAGCTTAGCATAAAGACTGAAAAAAGGGGGAAACCGTGAGCCTGACTTCGTCTAGTAGTAAAAGAAAAAATCCACCTATAAGCACCTCCAAAGCTCACTGATTTACACGTTATAACTCTTGTTATATTGTTTAATCCGTACAAACACTAAAGTGTAAAAGCTACATTTTGTGGTTTACGGGGGGGGGGGGGGCGGTTATGAGCCGGTCTATTTCTTGGCCAGGTGCAGTTACTTCCTGGAGCCTCTAATGGTTGCCTGGCAACAGTGGTGAGACTTTAGGGAGTGACCAAAAAATAAAGTTTATGACAGTAGACAGATTTTTATCATCTCACGGTTTATATTATCACCCAAGCATACTCCCAGTAATGAAGACAGCCCTTATTTCCCTCAGTTTTTCAGAACACTCATTGGTCCAGAAAGCCCTTATTCGGTCATTTACACGTCAAACAATAACTAGACATTTAGGTCACCTTGATTTAAACTGGGGTACATTTGGTTGAAAGTTTTTATATGTCTAGATAATAAATGTTTCAACAGCATTCCAATGACTTTATTTATGTGTTAATATTATATATGAGGGCATGCTTTACATTGACAAAAAGTCATCCTGTGCTGTTGAAACAAGATTAATACAATGGATAAACTGTTACGAAGGAGCAGGGCAAACATTTTTTACCCACATCACCTGCAGCTTGATACTAATCCTGTCCAAACTGATCTTTTGTTGTCTTCAAAAAGTTCCTACTGATTTACAGAAAACAAAGACCCTTTCCCCACAGCATTTTGACTGAACTGACTTAAGTTACTGAGTACTCACTTTAATTTCCCTTTATTTACACTTTTGAGCCACTGCCATGTTTATTTTTTTTTTCTGGTAGCTTCATTTTTTAAGTTGGGGTTGTTTTGGGGTTTTTTTGTCATAAAAGCTGCATTAACCAATTTCTGACCACAGTAGGGCAAATACATAAAACACAGCAATACAGCCCTTTGTATAATAATGGGCTAATCACATGGCTATAGGAGAAATGAAATGCCTAATTATCCAACAGACACAAAATGCCACATCAACAGTTACAGTGTCATCCAATTGGTGCTGTGTTTGTGGCACACCTGATGAACGGAAATCTGGACCACTTACCAGTTACCTTTAGTCTGGTTTTCTAACTCTTTGGACAAATCTATTGTCCTTTAACTTCAGTGTTAGCCTGCTAAATGCCAGTTTGAGTTAGGGGTTTACCTGGTGATTAATGCTTATAGCTCCGATGTGTGTCCTTCAGTCTCATGTAACGTTAATCGTGGTTTATTATTATCGGATAATTTGCATTGATGAACAGCGTCATGTTTGAGGCGTAGAACTAAGCTAGTTAACGTCGTTAAGCATCTGGGGGATTTTTTTCTGAAAGTAACGTTAAAAGTTCAACTTTTAAAACCCCCGCGGGTCGTTTGGCAACACTTACCGCTGTTTTGAAGACATTTTTCAGATGTCTCAAAGATTTGGTTTCCCAGCCGAAACAAAACGTGTTGTCCTGCTGCACAGTAAAGAAGATTTTTAACCCCTTAGCAAAGGTGCGACTGTTTCAATTAAGCCAAAGTTGACAGCCAGAAGTTTTTGCTTGGTGCTTGATGAAAATGAAGCACCAAAAATATGGACGTTACTGTACATGAAAATAAAAATAATGGAGATGAATGTATATAGCCTAAATAATCACATAAAATATTTAAATAGGAGATGTGTCACATTCTCATTGTTTGGCTAAACAAAAGAATCTGGGAAACAGCTTATTGTGCAGCAACCCACTGGAGATGTTTCTTTCTGCTTGATTCAACGTTTGTCCTTGACAGCTTCTCTCTGTGACTTTGCAAAGTTGTAAAATGTAAAACTTATGATTACATTCAACTAAGACCAGAAAACAAAACAAACAAAAACGCTGAGCTGAAAGTAGCCAACAAACAAGAGATGTTGTTAATGTCACTTTTATCTGGATTTTTTTCAGGCACCCTGTCTGACTTGTCAAGCTGGCTTGATGTGTACCTGAGAGAAAATGACATTCATGAGAGATGAACAAATCCTTATATATGGTGACGTGCAGTTTTGCTTCTGTGGTTCTTGTTAGTTTCTTCAGCGCAAATACCCAGTAACACTCTTCAGTGAGGCAGCTGCAAGGTTTAGTTTGACATACAGAAGGGATGTGTCAAGGTGTTGATAGGAGGTAATGGTACCTCATGGAGCTTTAAGTCGCCAACATGTATTGGTTTCATTAATTTTTTTCAACAAATGATTTTGTCAAAGGCTTTGTCTTTTTGGTGTTTTGTTCTTTGTTGCTTTGTCATTGGTGCCTTACGGATTACAACTCGGTGCAAGACGAATTTGGGTCCTTTTTCAGAGACATTTGCAATTTATTGATGAGGTTCATTGTTTTCATTATATTCCCCTGTGGCGTTACAGTGTACTCTGAAGTTACCACAATAAAGCTTTTTCTGTTCCCATCATCTGGTTCTGCAGCTTTAAGTCTTCTTAAGTCTGGACCTCTACTTTGCAAGTGAAACATCCATCCCTCAACGCTGCTGTGACAATGGAGTTCCAGAGCGGCAAAGACAAAGCACTCGTCACCCATCTAAGGTCTGTACGTGTCCATCTGGAAAATACATTGGAACAAACAGTCTCACTCTCTCTCTCTCTCTCTCTCTCTCTCTCTCTCTCTCTCTCGAAATGCCTCCCAGACCTGGTGGTGTCTGTGACAGGCCCTCTCCTGGTGAGCTAGCCTCCATGATGAATGGCCACCTTTCCACTCTTTATCGCCCCACTAAATCATGCGCTTACCATGCTTTTATGACCAATTTTTGCTGCTTTGTTTTACTCCCCCCCCCCTTTTTTTTTTTTGAATGAAAACTCTTAAGGCCATGGTTTCATTTTTTTTGTACTGTGCATTCATCTTTGAGGGTTTATCATTGCATTGGTATTCAGGTGGAGATTTCAGATCTAGCTTTATTAATCAAATTCACTGAGACAAATGTGTCAGACCACGTTTGGCCTGGAGAAATGCTCCACAGAAAATGCTCTTATCTAAAGAGCAAATATTTCCAGAATAGCTCATTTCATTTAGTGTTGTCTAGCCTGTATCTGTTATGCAGCACTCCTATCTTTTATTTGTATTGTAAATATGGAAAAGCATCAATTATTTATGTGAGTGACGGTCATACTTTAGGAGTTGGTCAGAGCCCAGAGATTGACAGGCAGACAGTATGTCAGGGCAGGGGAGAGGGCCTGAGAAGAGACTAAATCTCTTTCTCCTGAGGTGTGATAAATTACTAGACAAAGGAGTTTGCTCTGTTTGTAAATGTCATAGTCTTTATGTGTGCCTGCTTCTATCTTCAAAACTGCATTCTGTGATGAATCCCCAAGACAGCTAATGGTGTAACTTTGCTATTTACACACATTGCAGGCTTTAATATTTTATTTTTATAAAATATAAAACAAAATGAAAATGAAATGTTATTTTTGCTTGTAATTGTATTAGAGTCAGACCTTAATCTTTAGCGTTTGCTGTAAGATTGGCAACACTTCATATATAAGGTATTTTCTGTAGCTGCTAAACACATTTGTGGTAAATGGTACAGTAGGACTGCAGTGGATAAAAATCTTAACTGTGATTAGTTTTTTATTATTGAGAATAACTCTTATTCATCTAATACACACGTATAAAAGACAAATAACAAGTCTACATTAGAAACTTGGTTCCTAGATAGTTTTAACCCAAATACAGGGCATGCTGGGAAGTAAGCTCATAAACTAACTCTTTTTGATTAGTATCAGTATAATAGAAAGGCAAAAAAACAATGCTGTTTAGGAACACACAAGTAAATACCAAGTGGATTGTACCTATAAAAGTGTTCTTTAACTATCTTGATGATGCAGTCCTTTAGTGAGCTTTGGTTCCTGCACAGATTCAAATTGAGGCATGTTTGGCCAGATATGGTGTACTCTCTCTCCCCCTAGTGGACATAAAAAGTCCTGTCTTGCCATTTTGTCCTGAATGATCTGTATGATTGATTTCCTCATCCACAACGAATCGATTAATGTAGATGGACAGAATTAAATGTAACATTTCTTTGTTGTAATTGATTAATATTATATTTAGTCAAAACAAACTGTTCAACAGAGTTTAAAAGGAAAAATGAAATATGTAAGAGCTGAAAACATTTGTAGTTTATAGTATTTATATATTTCTTTATTTTGAAAGTGATGTTTTTAGATTCACCAGCAAGACAATCAATATTCATGGGTCATTTTTAACCCTTTGCTGATAGAACGTGACAGCGCATAGAAGCCTATTCTGCAGTCCTCTTACACTTTGAGGTTCTGATGATCTATCAATCACTTAAACAAAGCTCGAGTGTGCGAGCCACTGCCAGGGGAGGTCTGACCTGCGGCCTAGTGTGACATTCAAGGAAGGAGTGCTACTCACCCAGGAAATCCCATTACACCAAAGTATGATGGATATCAGTACTGGGAGAGCTCATATGTGGTCTGACATATAATTTGTTATAATTTGTAAAAAATGGTATGACCACGTTCACCTTTATCCCTGTCTTTCACTTTTTCAAAACTCTGTCCCAATACACACACGCTAATTCATATTCCTAACATCTAGAACACAATGTACATCTGTCTTGTATTTGAGATCATATAGGCTACTGAGATAGTGGATTGGTCATTTTAATTAAATAAGATGTTTTAAAAATTGATTGTACAGCACTAAATAATTACACCAAAAATGAACGTGTAAGCGGGCATCTAGAAATTAACCATACAATATTTTTTTCTTCCTAAACCTGACCATATTTTTTATAGTTGCCATGGAGTTTACTCTCTTTATCACAAAGAGAATGAATACAAATTTTTAATAAATAAATAATGAATGCAACGTGGTGAATTATCTATGTTTTCTGAAGGACATTTCTCAAATGTAACATGGCATTTATAACAATGCAGAGCGAACAGTTTTGCTGACCTATAATGACTTTTCTGAAGTTTCAATACTGAATGAAAAGATAGCCAAACTGTCTTGCATACATGTGTTATCTGAATCAAAGAGGTATAGATGATCAATAACACCAAAGATATGATGGCATGCTACTAATGGTCAAAGGTGAACAGCAGACTGAAGTCTCTCTCTATCATGAAAGTAAAATACTCTTTATCAGCACTGTGGAGACAAAAAAAAATGGCTGTACACTCTAAGTAAATGTCACCTGTGCCCCCTGTGATGAGGCCTGGTATTGTACAACATCACTTACCTCAAAACTAATAGCAAAGGTTAATCAGGCACCGTCCGTACTCTTATCAAAAGTCTCTTTGTTTGTGTGTGCTGTATCACTCTTCTGTGCCGTATTGATTGTCCACGGTAAGAGAATACCATGTAAATTTTCAGCTAAAATCTGATAAAAGACATCCCAGCATGCAACCTTTTGACCTGCATTTGACTTTATTGACTTTTTTGATGACATTTATCTTCCTAATAAAATTAACTAGTCATGAATATATTTTAACACGTCAGTCACATGTTTTTCCTCAAAGATCTTATCTGTTTTTGGTCCTCACAGTGAGTTTTGTTTACCTGTCTCTGAACTCTCCCCTACATAATGCTTTACCGATAAGGAATAAGCAAACAGACAGTGGGCCAGATTTCAGTACTGAGTAGTCACTGGAGTGGCCCATCAAGGAGCAGCTATTTAACTCACTACAAAAACGTTAAACGTGACATTTTGAAGAAGTTCAACACCTAGACAGCTGATCAAGAAGACAAAAACAAAAGCTGCCAAAGACTGTGAAGAAGGAAAGGTACTGGGTCCACACATGGGATACCTGTGAGGAAGAGGAACTGAGCTGATTGCATGATCTGGAAGATATGGTGGAGTTTTGCATATCAAAACCTCAAAACCCTTCTAACTGTAGAGCCTCATCAGAACCATGAAGCTTACTGGGACTAGCCTTAAACTGGAGTACACCCATTCCAGCACAGACACTGAACATTTAAACAACATGACGATGGTACCACTACAAACAGATACAACAGGTATGATGACAACAACTTCACCTAAATCACTCCTGAGTGTCATCAGCTGTCTTTCCATAAAATGCTGAAATTGTAGCCATGATTATTCTCAGAAAGAGATCCAGTGTAGGGTTGCAACTTGTGATTATTTTCATTATTGATTTATCTACTGATTGTTTTCTCGATTCATTGATTGATCTAAAAAAATGTCCACAGGTGGCCCCTCACAGTTCCCCAGAGTCCAAGGTCTTTAAATTGCCTGCTTAGTCCAATCAATGGTCCAAAACCCAAGGATACTTTAAAGTGATATAAAACAAAAACAACAACAAAAAAACAGCAAGTCATTACAACTGAGAAGCTGGAAAACAGGCAATGTTTGGCACTCTTAAATTAATTAAAATGATAAATTGATGATCGAAATAGTTGCAGATGAATTTTCTGTCCTTTGACTAATAGTTTCAGTATTCTACATTAGTTTACATTCTGATCTAATTTCCTACATAATCTTATCCTCTGCAATCATTATAAGTAGGGCTCTGTTGAGCTGAATCAGAACTCTTTCCTTGCCACTTTAAATGAAGAAGCTTTACCAACAGACCGCTCTTCAAATCCAGATAACTGGGAGGCAAATGTATTCTAATCTCATAATTCAATCTAACTGATCTTTGACCACAGAACGCATTTTCCTTGTTAAATTGTAATCCCTAGCTGCTTCATCTCCCTAAACTAAATATGCAATTTACATACATTATAGCCTGCGGCCTGTGCAGTACGAGCATCAGTGTAGGAACACTGCACCATGAACGCGTATTTGGCAGTCAGTGCTTTTAAGAGAGACAATCCTGCAGCAATCAAACACAGGCAGGATGCAATTTAGAGCAACATGGAAGGAAACGGAATTTAAACAGAGCGCCCAATGTAAAATTAGCCAGAGGAGAGAAGTGGACTTTGGCTTGCCACTGACCTCTAACTGCTTTAATTAAATGGGGAGTTTCCTCTTCCTCTTGAGTAATAACTAGCAGTGCTCCTCCGAGGCCTATGGCACTGGCAGTCAAATAGAGCAGTGATATCTCTACCTATAACCTGCTTTTATTATCATCACCGCCGCTCCTGCCAGACCTATGAAACAGTGCCCACGTGATTCCTAAGGGGGCGTAAGTTCACAATCAACACCTTGCTGCAAAGTTCTGTCCGTGTACAAGGTTATTTCTGTGAACAGAAGTGAAATAAGATTCATTACGTGCCTTCGTTGATGAAAGGGATCGTGAATGATCGTCTCTGTCAAGGTGCCTGTCTGCTCTTAACAAAGCTGATGTTCTCTCAGCTATGTGATGTGTCTCAGATGCTTGTGGGGCTTATTAGATTAGACTCAGAGATATTTACTTATTCATTGGCAACCAAATAAAAGGGATCCATGTCTTAAAGGTCATAGAGAATCCCACTCCCCTGCAAATGTCTATCACTTGTCTCCTATTCAAACTTTTCCTCAGGCATTTTCACTGTATACTGTATTTTATCAGACATCTGTTTTTTTTTCAGTGTCTACTATCTTTTAATTGACAGCCTCGACAGTGTCAGCACCCACCTCATCACTGTCACAGCCTGATGGAGGTAGGACTCAGTGTTCCATATGCGCAGACAGAGCCACAGGTAAACACTATGGTGCATCCAGCTGTGATGGCTGCAAGGGCTTCTTCAGGAGGAGCATTCGCAACAATCACATTTACAACTGTAGGTGAGTCCCATCATAGATCCTCCTCAGTACTACAAATCACTAATCAGAGTCTTTGTATTATTTGTATCCCTTAATATCCATCAACATATTGAAATAAAATCTTTATGTCATACAATATGGGCTAGAAGCACTGATAGTAATTTTTCGTTGAAGTTAAAGTGAGAAGTTATTCTGTGGTGTTAAAGTTATCACACATTGTAGAGTGCTTTATATCAATGAAGAAGCCTCACCTAGAAATAGAAAAGCAACTGGATGGTCATAGACGCTGGAACCAGCCCAGGCACGGAAACAATATCTTACATTTAATGACATAGAGGACTCTAAATCAATGGTGAGATATAGCTGTGGGATAGAACCATGCTCTGCAGACAACAGATTTTGTCATGTCTTGGCTTGCATTAAAAAGTGTCAACAACAAAATATGATCAATTCCTAAACCTCCGAATATTCAACATGTGCACCTGTGTCTTCCTCTGACAAATATTAAAGAGGAACTCCACTGATTTTACACATTAAAGTCTGTTTACAGGTCTACAGGGAGTACTACTGCAAATGTGAAAATAAAAGTTGTATAAAGCCTTTTGTGGCTCCAGAGGGAGCTGCGTGAAATCTGATAAATTGCCTCAAGTGAAAAAAGTGCAAAAAATCTGGGGGTGTGGAGTTAGAAAGAAGTGAGCTTAACAGACCTCTGTAGCCCGCTCCTCATCTCTGCTCGAGGCTACTTTAGCCGCTACTAGCATAGCGCACCCGAACTGTTGGCGGTCGAGTTGCATTGTGGGTAATGTAGGCACCAGGTTTTGACAAGGAAGAAGAATGTGTGGAATAAAAAAGGCAATATCTCTGTTTCTGCTGCATCAATTTCCGACAGTGTTATAGGAGTGCAATGCTAAATTGATAAAGTACTCTTAATATAAGCTTACAGCTGTCTTGAAAGGATTTACAGCATGTCCATCTGTGCTTATATATTGTACATGTGTTTTTTTAGGTTCAACAAACAATGTATTGTGGACAAAGACAAAAGGAACCAGTGTCGTTACTGCAGACTACGAAAGTGTTTCAAGGCTGGAATGAGAAAGGAAGGTCAGAGGAAATATTTCAGTTTTCTTAAAGAGTAATTTGACACCCAGCTGAAAAACAGTGTTTTGCTGCCCTTCCTGGTTAAAAGACTTGGTTTCAAGTCTTACCTCTGACCACACACAGCATCACTGATGGGTGTGGTCGGGTGTGGTCAGAAATGTGTGCTCTGTTGCACCCATAACCACACCCCACAGTGATGTCACAGGGTCCTGGAGTACACCTGTATATCACTGCAGGAAGGTGAGAATTAAACCACTGGAGGTCAGCAAAGTCAAGATTTTCAGGGGGTGTTAAGTCACTCTTTCCGCAGCTTTCTTTTTTCATTTAATACAGTGCACCTTCTGTGTTAAACTTCACAAGGACCTACATAAATGGTTTGGATAAACAATATTCAAAACCTAAAATTTCACCAGTCACAACTTGTAACACATCATGTCCACTGAAAAGAAAACATGTTTACGTTCATTTCTACGTGTGTGTTTATGGTCACCCTGTATACTGTTGGCCTTATCTTCCATTGAGTCCCACAGATAAGCAGGGAGAAAAAGATGCAATCAGAGGAGCCATGAATAGTCTATGCACATGAATAATTAACATGGCTGAGCATAGGCAAATATTTGCTCTGTAGTTTTCTGGAAAGATGTTGCTCACCACCCCCTGAAGTGAAGGCCAGGGCTACTAATTTAAATGTTTACTTTTCTAATATGTCTGGTCTGCATAAAATGCTGTAGTATCACTTTCAAATTAATCCAGAAGTACAGCTTTGGTGGAAACACACAAGTAAAGCATTAAACAAGACTCCTCAGGGCAGTCAGCCCTTTTATACTTGACCTCTGAGCACGCTCCCTGTAACTGTTTACTCCAAATCCAGACTTAACTGATGTTCCACAGAAGATTCATTTGGGACATTGTCATGCAGGACCATGTCAGTGAAGCACAGAGGGAGCCTCCCGCTCCTTCTCCTCCTCTAGTTTGATTAATACTCTCCTGATTGGTTGCTGAGAGGACAGCTCTGATGACTGATTACTCTGACACTCGGTCCTGTTGTCTGACTTTGTAGAGCCATATTGGAATCAGTCTGAGGCTGTCCAGATTGCTCTGTTTCTAATGACTCTCACAGAGGGGTCATCAACATGTGATGGCATCTCCTCCGCTAAACATAATCCACACCATCAAGCATCCGGGCATCCACGCCCACTTTTTATTGTCGGCGGCAAATATAAGAAGCTGTGGTCAACATCGGAATATCAAATCAAGATATATCAAATCAAGATAGGTCCCCACAACAGGATTAAAACATTACCTTCTACAACTTTGTTGCCATGTACTACATACTTCAAAGGGTGTTTCAGAAAAGGTTTTCTCTGTATTTGTCTTCTCTCTGTCTTCACTACCCCTTTTTTTTATCAGGGAGAAACTTTGAGAAGATAAGCAATAGAAAAGAGGAGATGAAAAAACAGACAGAGGAGAGGAGAGGGAGAAATAATGTTACAGATTCTTTACATCACTATTATAAATAAGATTTCTGGTCACTGTTTTTTACTCTTTAGTCCCAGTATTTGTACGCCCAATATACAACATGTGTTTGTTTTTTTAATGTTTATGTACATTAATATTCAATTCAGTTTTATTTATATAGCGCCATATCATAACAAAGTTATCTCAGGGCACTTTTTAGAGTAGAGCAGGTCTAGACCGACTCTTTATATTAAAATGCTCAAGATGTACTTTTCTACCCATTCATATCACATCACATCAACTCCCCAACTATTTCACATCAAAGACTGTGACATTTAATTACACCATACTACTTTACATCCTGAAATAGATACACTCGAGTCTCCAAACAGAAGGAGACTTCAGGAGACTCCTGGGGGAAAAAATGAGATTTTTCTTTAATTTCTGCCACATTTGCAAAGTAGGCAGCATTTAGCTAATGTTGTTGGCGTGAACAGCAACTTCAATGTCACAGAGGATAGAGGGACCTTGTGGAGGCAAAGAGTAGGTCTTTTCTTTCATGAGATGTTTGCAGCCGAGGTGAGTGAAAAAGTGGAGAGCAGAGGTGATGTCTGGGGAAGCCAAGAAACTTCTCTGATGGTTCTTTCCTCTCTTTAATCTCCAGCTGTTCAGAATGAGAGAGACTGCATCAACAGTCACAGAGCCAAGGGACAGACAGTGGGCACACTGTCCATCAGCGTGCTGCTGCGGGCAGAGGCCAGTGTGCAACAGGTAACTCGCCATTGCTTAAGATATCAAATACAAAGTTCTGTGACAGAAACAGACACTTATATTTGTCATGTATGCCAGCTAAAGGATCCCTTCCCTATTTCTGGAAATCATGTAGATGAAGGCCAGAGAGATGGACAGGATATAGGTTAGACAGGCAGCCATTCAATTCTGTGGAGGTTCTAGCTGTAGGCTGGATTCAGTTACTCCTTAGAAATGACAAAATTGCCGAGGGACCCCATCTAATCATAGCCCATTTAATTGCACCATTAGGTCTGGGATTGTGTGCCGATGTTCAATTACCTTCAAATGCATAATAACAACCAGATATACGCTTTTGCATGTAAAAGGAATGCACTGAAATAAATGAGATGATTGGCAAATGAGCTAGTACGGTATATGCTGCTGGGGTGTTTTTTCAAATTGCTCATCATGTGGTCTCCATCCAGCATTGTTTAAGAAAAATAACCCCTCTTCTACCTGCCTTGTCTTGCTTTAACTTTCACAGCTCTCCGAGTGCCAAAGCATTCATACACCTAGCAGCATCATCACCTTCCTCATCCCCCACTTATCTCCCTCCCTGCATACACCATCACACATCTTCTCTAAGGTTCATTCCCACATTGCAGTATCACCTGAGCCCACTGTGAACTCACATTATGCTTTTCTGCTCTCAGTCCCCAGCTCTGGTCTCACCTAGGAGTCATGACATCAACACCAAGAAGACAGCCTGCCTGAGAGACGTGTTTGAGTCCATGAAGCAGCAACTCCTCCTGCTGGTGGAATGGGCAAAAAACATCCCAGAGTTTTGTGGCCTCCCGATAGATGACAGGGTGCGAAGGGGACTGAATACCTACAGATCTTTTTATTCTAACTTGTGCCTGTCAGTACAGAATAATATAACAGCAGCTGACTTTATACTTTGTTTCACAGAGTGTTTACTGTCACTTCAGTTTGATGCTTTGGTTGACTAGCCATTTTGCATGTATATGTGACATGAATCCTGTGTATGTCTGTGTGCAGATAACCCTGTTACGAACCCACTCTGCAGGACATCTCATCCTAGGGGCAGCAAGGCGCTCTTTACCTTTTTATAATCTCATCCTTCTAGGTAGGACAGATAAAACCTCCAACTGATTGTGCGCTTTTTTATTTGATTACTCAGTTATGTGCAGAGGGGGACAATTTATTTGAAGTATTACATGTATCTACAGCAATCTTCATGCTAAAATATCTTGCATATGAATGGATGTTTATTGATCAGGTAACGACTTTGTGATCCCCCTGAGAGGTGCAGAGGTAGAGGTGTCCAGAGTGGCTTTCAGAATCCAAGAGGAGCTGGTCAAACCTCTCAGACAGCTGGACATCACGGACAAAGAGTTTGCTTGCCTCAGAACCATTGTCTTCTTTTCCCCAGGTCAGTCCAGTCAGTCTGTACTGTGGGTTGTAATTTCTGTTCTGCCACTTGACCTCATCCATTGCACCAGACAAAGAATAACTTTTTTTTTTTTGGATGTTCTCTCTTGGATCTGTTTATTTTCTTGACCTTTTGCATCTGTAGTTTAGTCTGAGTGAGCCTTTTTTTCAGGATGTGGTGAAGTGCTTGGCAGTCAGGCAGAGGTGGCTGCCTGCTGAGCTTAAAGTTTTTACTTTACTCTTACTGTAAAAATAATACTAGGCTACTGTATTATTTTCTAATATGCCCAGTATACCCTGCTGTTAAAGTAGTCTTTAAATAATCAGATCTGTCAGATACATATCATATCTGACCTGATCAATATACAGTTTCCTTATGATGCAACATACCAGACAACAAGACCTATAGAAAGATGGTGACCTATACAGGGAGACAGGGAAACCCCTATGTTCTTACTCCAATTTCTAGTAACAAGGCTTTTCCATGATATAAAAGTCATTTTTGTAATGGCTTAGAAAATAACAAACTTGAACCCAGAAGCACGACTCAAAAACAGGCAGGTTAAGATAATAGTTCACGTTTACTGAAGTCAAAAACCTGGCAAGGGCCAAAACCAGGCTGGCAGATAGAACAGGCAAACTTATCCAAAAAAGGGGTCAGGCAGTAGGTCAAGCAGGCAAAGTCAGACAGGCAGAAAAACATCTGGAAAGCTAGGGACGAAAGCAAACTAGACAGTCTGGCAGGGAATGAGTGGAGATGGGCAGGTATATATGCTGCAAGGCTGATGAGGGAAATGGGAGACAGGTGAGCAGGTGGGCGGGGATGGTCAGGTGATGGGAATGGCGGGAAAGGGGTTATTGCAGGGCAGGAGGGAGTGGCTAGATCTGAAATGACAGGAGAGTTAGTATTGTGGGAAAAAACAGAGACAACTGAATGAATACTAGGAGCTGGCTGGAGTTGTGACAGTCTGCACACCAACGGGACTATACTCTGAAAATTCACTGCTGTCCATTACACAGATTCAGTCTAAGTTTTATAATTTAATTTATGTCATTTTATTTAAAATTATATCAGGGTGACCAAAGAAACTCCTTTGGCTAGAAATGTAAAGAATGGCCTTACTGTGCTCTCACTGTGGGTGATGTTCAGTCAGCTTGAGAAAGGGGTCTAGGGACTGAAGCAGTGATTGGTTGGAAGGCATCCTTGCCTGTTACAAGGAAACCCAGTAAAAAAAAAAATCTTACATCTATAGACAGAAGGAACACCCTTATACATTTGATTTCACCAGATCTTGTAACTAAAGAGCTAAGTCCCATTTTATGAAGTAAAACTAAAATTACTCTGGTCTGTTTCCTACAGTCTGCCAGAAAAGAGCCTGAATCTTGCTGCCTTATTTTTTTCTCCTCAATAAAAATGCTTAAAGAAAATATATTGGAAAGATGATGCTGGATGTGAGTATAGAGTATAGAGATCTGCAGCAGGATTTGTATATCTCAGCTCATTAGTACATTATCTGTCACCTGATATCTTCTATGGAGAAAAGGATGCCTTACAATGGCATACTGGCAACCGCAAAGGACTCTCTCAACTTAATTGGCTACCCTGATACTCTGATTAATCAATGTAAAAACAAAAATGGTGCAATAACAGACACATCTCTGAACTTCTGCACCTGCAAAAACTTATACCTACTTTTTGTTGTCATATGAAATTATAATACAGTACAACTGAAACCTTATCTCTTTATTTCATTCACCTCTCTGCCTCTCAGTCAACAATCATACTCTTGTCTTACTGATCTTATCTACATGGATAAAGTCCTGCCCTTCTCTCACTTATTATTAATGTTAACAATTCCCTGATAAAACTTTACTCAAGTGCATGCATAGCCCTTTCTTTACAGTGTACTCTCTCCTCTTCAGCATATGTCCTCTTACCTTTGTCTCGCAGACTGTCCGGGTTTGGAGAGTCCTCAGGTGGTTCGACATCTGCGTCTCCAGGCCCATCTGCTGCTAGAAGAAGCAACCTGTGAGCAGCGAGGAAGGTTTGGGGAGCTCCTGCTGATGCTTCCTCCCCTGCAGAGTGTGGCCTGGCAGATGGTGGAGACTCTCCACTTAGCACAGCTGCTGGGCGAAGCCAGAATGGACAACCTGCTGCAGGAGATGCTGCTGGGGGAGGGAAGCAAAGATGGACAGGGACAGTGGACAGGTAGGAGACACCGCTACAGTATTTATTTGCAAGAAATGGACTTAAAGTATAACTATGTTAAACTCTGAACTGTATTGAGCTTGTACTAGCATCATAATTGAGACATTTTCATTATGTAGTTGTACATTCACACTGAGCTCCAGCATAGACAGTGTGCTATTTTGAATGTTCGTCTGCTCTCACTCTCAATATTGTCTGCTCCAGTTTCTCCTCTTCCTTCAGGCGATGGCCTGACTCAAGACCAGCAAAATGATCAAAGAGCTTCACCTACAAACTTCACCTCCGTCATCTCTCATATTTCAACATGTGAGCACTCACAAATCAACCTATCACAACAGTTTTTAACATGCACCTGGCGATAGAACAGCGTCAACAATGATGCTTTTATTCCATATAGTAGTCATATCAAGTCTTACTGTGTTCTACCATCAAAATAACAAATGTATTCACCTGCGTCTCACCTGACATTTGTTTTCATGAAACTGAAATGTATTGATAGACACTGAACCCTCATGTGCTAAATGCCATTGCTGATGTCTGTCTGTCTCACACAGCTCTTTCAAGCGGCTTGCCTGCTGCCCCCACAGACTGGCACTGAGGTGTACAGACATGCCGATGCTGCCAGTGTGCCCACGGCATACCAGAAGCACCGGTCCACACCGAGAGACACCTCAAGAAGCAACAACTTAACCGAGGAGTGGAAGAGTGTTATGAGCTTGAGACAGAATACAGACTAACATACACACACAGCCACATACTGTACACACATGCAATTATTCATACATCCAAGTGCGGTTATCTGTTACTGAGAAAAATAACTTGTTTTGTTTAATTGGTCATGCAAGAGTGATGTTATAATCATTCTTCATTTAATAATGCATCTTTGTATCCAGCATTGTTCATTTTTCAGAGATGGGACATAAATAAAATTTGAATTTTATTTGATACAGGAATACACGAAACACTGAATTAATAACATTCAGCATGCCGCAAAGGTACAGTGACAAATAAAAAGTAAAAGCTACATCTGGAAAGCATGTAAGATAAAACTGCTGACATATGCAAAGAGGTTAATATTGCACTGACGCATAATTCACTCATTCCTATCACATCTACAGTGTGTTTAATTCGTGCAGAGCTGAAGTGAAGGTCCTAGAAAATTCCAGCAGAGGGCGCACAAATCCTGTTCAGAAACACATTTGTTGGCCCCTGTGAGGCGAGCTTTTCTTTATAAATAAAAACCTTCAGTAGTGTTTTTGTGGTCAAAGCTGTGTCATGTAAATCTGAATGGAGAAATTGTTATATTGCAGGGGTCAACTCACTGGAGGATTTAAGTTAAAAAAAAAAAAAAAGCAATATCACAACCATTTTGATTTAAAGAACACTAAGTGGCGTCAGTCATAAGTAAACATTAGCTACCTTGAGGAGCACTGGTTGTGTCCACCTTGATGACCAGAAAGTTGTCAAGTATTATGTCCCAGTGAGGTAATGAGGGATGAGTGATGAGGGGGCTCAACAGCACAGAAGCTCAGATGGGCTGCAATGACTCAATATAACTTGACGACAAAAGTGTGTTCTGCATAATGAAACCCTTTGTCTTTATAGCTACTCTGTTTGTTTTCATATCTTAATTGCTGAATCCCTACAAAAATAGAGAAAGAAATCTATCCTTTATTTTCCCCTGAAGCCGGTGGGAACCATTTCCACAACAGTGGGTATAATCTAAACAACATATTGGTTGTTAATTCCTCTGTTCTGAAGATTGAGTAGTCACGCTTTCTTAAAAAATACTCATGCATCATAGAAATCAGGTTAGCTAAATAGTGACGTGTTCTCTTTCCATTTGAGACAGTATCAGGTCTGTGACATTTAGGCTGAACCAAATCAGTGGAGGAATCTCTGATGCTGAAAGAAGTTATATAATATATATAATCCCATAAAGCTAAATGGTCCAATGTAATGACAGGGGGGGGGGGAAGCTTCTTCTCCACAGACGGTGGTCGTCTTCTCAAAGTTCATATTTCACCGACTGACATATACAGTACGTGATTGGCTTACACTCGTGTCAGCCACATACAGCGCATTAGCTCATATAGACCAGCTAGATTCCTCTCAATTGAAGACAGACATGCGGCTGTAGTAATAGTTAACATTGTGGAGGACAGCATGGACAGATCAGGTCAAGATGAGTTATACAACTACAGCAATTGTAAAGAAAACATCCATATAAAAGTATGAACATATTTACAAGGGATGTCAAAGAAAATGTATTTTCAGCCTTTTCATACAAAGTTGGGATATTTTGTCTCTGTGTTTGTTTGGCTTTCTCTGGGTGCTCTCCGGTTTACATCTACAATCCAAAGACGAGTAATTCAAGTGGATTGGAGACTATAAATAGCCCATGCTGCAGGTACTATATAAATATGAATGTGTGAGAACATGGATGAATAACTGAATGCACTTACTGGACACAGGCACAGAGGCCCGAGGGGTCAGGGGGCCCCAAAGCCAGTGACTCAAAAGTGCCTGTTATTATTTCTCTTTGGAGAGTCAAAGAACTCAGTCAATAATTGGGATGCCCAGATCACATTTGTTTGATCCTGATACTTTAACATTGAGTATCTGCTGATACAGAGTCTGGTGTATTTTTATTAGCCTATATTTAGTTTTTTAAACGTAATACAGCTGCACAGTGCATACTTAAGCTACTTAAGCCTCAACAACATACTGAACTTCAGGTGCAGTTTTTAACAGCAGCAGCACTCATGGTTAACCTTCAAACGGTTGCTGAAAAGACTGTGAGCGAGGGACCTTTTAGTGTCTCTGCCCAGGGGCTCATTGTCTTCTAATCCATCCATGTGTGAGAATGTCCATCTGTCGGTGTTAGCCTTGTGATTGCCCTTTGACCATACATATGTGCTTCGCTGCTGCCTGCCCAGTGCATGATCACATAGGCTCCATGCGGTCATGAGCTGTCATCTGTGTTGTACCTTTGACAGGTACAGGTTTACAAAAGTCCATATTTTCCATCATGGTTGATGTGCATCGCTTACTCATGTCAACCACAACAGAAGAAAAGCTATATTTTGACACAGTCCTGCTCTACTTGTTGCCCTCAACTGATGTAACCTTCCTGTTCCATGTGCTACAACTGGCCTTTGACATCACTTTCCTGGATTCAAATTAAAAAATGAAAACCAGCCTTTTTAACTTGCTCATCAACAGCTCTGTCTGAGATTTAGGTTAAGAGATCTGTGTTGACCTGCATTCAGCATTAGCAGGAGAGGGGAGGATTAAGAGATAAAACCCCTTCAATATTTCATCCTGTTGGAGGAAACTTGGAAACAAAAACATGACTGGAAGCATGTGCATGATGGACATTCCTTCTGTAAACAAATTTATGCTCCATGAAATCTCTTTTTTTCACACTTTGAAAAAAAAGCACATCATGAAATGACATTTCAAGGGCAGGCCAGGGTTCCTTAGGAAAAAGATTTATAATACCAATAGGACTACCTGACTGAATACAGTCTAAATATTACACAGGTGAAACTAAGACTGGCGCTGTCATTGTGATCATTTTGAAGGGGTTAGGTTAGGGACTGTTCCTGCACAATCATATCTATCTGAATTGTCAAGTAATTGGCCTTGGATTGTTCATTATTGGCTAAAAGTTTGGCTTTGAACAAAGGTTAAGTGTCCTGTCAAAGATGTCATTGCTTTCTAGCGTACTGAACGTTCCTCAGATCACAGAACAGTACGTGCCCACTCACCCGCCACTCACTCTCACATCCACTCAAACTGTTAATTAGGCTTTTAAACAGGAACATGAGCAAGTTGAAAATGGGCTCCTTGTCATACTCAGGTTAAACTGTTGAGAGGTGACACTGCTGTGATGTTGGTCTCCTTCCCAGAGGCCTGCTGCCCTGGCAGTCTATTGATCTGTGAAGCTCAGCAGAGAGCGCAGTGATCGGTGTTAAAAGCTGAACACTCGCTCTCAGCTGTCAATGTCATCCTGGGTGGAATGAGTCCAGGGGCAGGGGTTATGTCTGTACTGGCATTGTTCTTTTACACAATAATATGCAAACTCTTCATATTAGTTCCTCTTTCTGCATCACAGACCAGCTGTCTGTTTTGAGTATTTGAACAAGGAGACTGCCAAACATCTTCTTGGATATCTGCTCGAGTATAAATATTACGCAATCTCCAAACGCTGGCCAGAGACCTGCTTGATTCTCCCTACTGAAGGGCATGAAGGGCTTAGGTATGCCACAGTATTATTTGATTATGCTAGTGTGGAAAGGCAGTGGGGAAAGAGTGGGGAAACGCTGACATCATCAAATCAGAGGTTGTTAAAATCAAATTTGCATCTGTCCAACTTTTGAAATCTTCTATTAAAGCCAAAAGAACTTCTGAACCTTGACGATGTGCACCACATGAAACAAGTGAATGGTAAACAGTATAGATTACTTGAAAACCATATTTCTAAACATACTGTGAATAGAATAAAAGAATAATGTGGTCAGTCACATTTTCAAAGCAGTATTGTGCAGACACACTCCCACAGCCCACAATAACAACGGAAAATATTTCACAGACAGCAGTTGAGTACACCTTCTTGCTATTTTCAAAGGTTCAAAACTTTACACAATGAGGCTTACTTTCCATCTCATGGCAGTTTTCCCTCTTTGAGAATAATATGACTTACTGAAAATCTCATGACTTGTAGAAAAAGGTCTATTATTTCAAAAGGGAACTTCAATATTTGTTCAAGTGGATCATTATTTGCATTTGATTTTGTTTTATTTGTAAGAGGACTGAACTTACGAAGGGACTTCACAGAAAGACCTAGTTTCTATCACCTGATTGGTTTTAATAAAATTTAATCTCATGTATCCTGATTTAATAAAATGATATAGTTTAGATCAACCAAGTTCAGCGTTTATGATAAGCAGACTTATCTACTTACTAGAGGAAGTAAAGACTGAACCTGTGAGAGAGAAAACAGAGAGAGTGGATCAACATTTTCTGCTAGAAGACTGAAAGCTTTGTCAGTCAGGAGTGAATGATATGAATCCACTACTGTCACTGCTCCTGTCTGCTGCCCAGAAAAGGCAAGAAACATGGCTTACAACACCCCCAACAGTGGGATGAGACCTGATGCTGCTGAAGCACCAACACAAAGGTTCATTTCAGTTCAGTCAGGGATTTTTTCTATACTAAGTCTTCCTCTTTCTGACTGTATAACTCATATCAAGACAGCAAGAAAATCCAAGAACCTTTAAGCTGTCATAATCAACATTATCGTGTCACATGGCATTATGATAGGTGAGGAAGTTAGCATTGCTAATGGTCAAAAATATTCATCCTATAATCAACACTTCTGTTAGCTTGTAAGGAAAGACAGTATGCGTCTTTCTGTCCAGTCAGGCCAGTGAAGTCCACCATCTAGATGTTTTCACTGCCCCCTCAGGTAGCAGAGACAGACAGCAGTCTTCTTTGTGTTATGGATTTATGACTGGAAACCGCTCCACCTAAATATAGCCTTGCAGAGAGCTGCTTTCACCGTGGTCTGAATTTCAATCAGGGACCCTGTGAGGAGAGGTTGCACTTCAAGTTTGAACTTGAACATTAAACCGTGGGCAAATTAGTTGAATTATTCCAGACAGAAAGAAAAAAACTCTTTTAAAAAGAAGTTGCTTTTTGAAGTACAAGTATTTGCTGTGGCAGGAAAATTGGGCAAGATAAGATCTGCTGTCAAACCCAACAAATCATCCTCTTGAAGAGAAAATGTGGTTACGTTTTACCCTTCAATCTTGAAAGTAAAGCCAAACAAAAGAAAGGTGCCTTCAACCCTGGAGTCAATCAATCCGTATTGTTTGCAGACTTGTAGACTTAACCAGGACAAGAACAAAAGGAATGTCTGCTTCGAGTACTCTTAGAAACGTAAGTGGACTGTACTGTCCAATAAATTTTGTATCACTTAAGCGATGGAGACAGACAAAAACTGGGCCAGTACTTATGCAGGCTTCAAACAGTACTCCATCCTTAGATCAGTGAACTATAAAGTGCAACTATAAAGTGATCCTTACTAAAGCTACACAAGCTCTGTGGTCCAAATGCAATTTATAAGATAGCCTCAAAGCCCCCTTATCTTGAACATACAGTACCTAAGCACCCTTTTATGGGACGTCCAAGTCTCTGCTTTAGGTGTATAAAGTTTCATGAGGTTCTTATAAATGTAGAACGTTTGCACAGACCACATTATACAACAAAGAAAATTAAGAAAAGAGAGTCTTTATTTTCCAGTGACGCCATAATACTTTTGAAGAGAGAAGACCCAACAAGTTTGCACTATTATTACTAGTAGGAGTAGTACTGTTGCGTAACATTACGTTTTACGTGAGCTCTGATTTATGTTGCTGTGATGACCCAACAGGTTAACAGAGGTCATTTTGGATCACCAACACTATGGTTAAGGTTTGATTTAAGGTGGATTTAGGTCTAGGCACAAAAATGACTCGGTTAGGTTTGGGGAAAAATTATGGGTTACAATAAGTACTTTGTTAAGGTGAGGGAAGCATTGTGGTTTGGGTTCAAATATCTAGTTCGCTAAATTTCTTCTTCGTTCTTCTTGGGAGGACCATAAAGACCATCAGATGAAGCTGGAAAGAAAGACGATGACATACTCTTGATAATCTCACTTTCCAATTAGAGTCCAATACAGTTTTCTGAATTTTCATAGTGCCTTTGTGCAGCTGTGGCTCATGACACACTAGAAAATGAGGAGAAGATGCAAAAGCAGATTTCTCTTTGAAACAGATGGTGTTATTTTTCATGTAGGTTAAGTCTGAAATAAAACAATGGCTGCTGTATTAGTGTAAAATGTCTCCATTGTGGATAGTGGATAACTATTTGTACCTATATATGTAATTTTCAGCTACCTTTGTTATTGTGTGTAGATACAACCAGAAATTAAGCTTGATTTTGTGTGTGTGTGTGTGTGTGTGTGTGTGTGTGTGTGTGTGTGTGTGTGTGTGTGTGTGTGTGGGCGCGCGTGTGTGTGTGCATGCGCGTGCGTGTGAATGTGTGTGTGCGTGTGTGTGTGGTTCAAGAAAGTCCTACTGATAGTAATGAAATAAAGCTCGACAGCGTTTTGAAGCTGTGTTTATGGGAGCAACTTAAATGTTATGTCATGAAAAACTAGCATCAATAAACACATTCAGTCATGAACAACCACACGTGTCAACAATTACATGGCGGGAGCAAATTATTCACTCTGACCTCATTGCATAGTAAACTGCATACACAAAAGGTGAAAACAGATTACATTAATTTAACTATGTTGTGATTCAAGGCTAATTCATGAGTCACTACAATTCCATCCTCCTATATGCGTGTTTACAGGTAGTGAATTTTATTATATGATTCTGATATCCCTGACAAAAGCATGTCTGGCACAGAGCTCACAGAAGGGAGCGCTCACCAGAGTAGCCTTTGAGCTCTAAACTAATAATTATTTTGCACAGTTCAGCATAAACTGGCCACTGTTGCTTTATTGACCTGCATGGTTTGTTTGGCCAAGGGAATTCTGGGCAGAAAAGTTCAGACAGAGAGGGGTGACGTGGGGACGGAGGAGCAGCTGTGTTTGCTAGGACGAGGCAGAGACGTGCGTTGAGCTTCTTGTTTCCCCTCCAAGAACTCCACAATGGAGAATCTCAGCCAGACTTGTTGCGCCGCTCGTGAATGAGTTGTACATCCAAAGCAGGGCAATCCACACACACAAAAACACACACAGAGAGAGAGAGAGAGAGAGAGAGAGAGAAAGCACTGGAGCTGTGTGATGCAGTTTAATAAGTGAAGGTTGGATTGGCGGCAGCAGACTTTTAGGGTTGTTGGCCACCATGACGCAGAGGAGCCTTGAGAGAGCACCTGCTTACACAGAGACACAGAGACACTCCAGTGGGACCAAACCTCAACACAACCCCTCGCAGTTTGGGTTTTTCCACCGCAGAGAAGCATATCATGAAAAGCAATGTTTTTGCACAATAAATGGAGCAGTTAATGCGAGCACAGATCATCTTTTCTTCACGAGATGTGCCCTTCGGTGTGTAAAGTCTTCCAGTAGGTGCATTTATTTCTCCAAATCAACATGTCATGTAAATTTATATCATGGTTTAAGATGGCTGCCAATCTGGTCACTGGCGGTGGATTTCTTGAATGTCAGATATGACAGAGCGAGTATTAAAACGTTGTGGTCTGGGCTCATCGGGAATACAGCTAGAGAACAGATGTGGAGTTGTTGGTCTGTTCATCACACTGAAACAGAGGATTATAAAGTCTATGAAGAGATAAACAAAATATAAATGGCTTCCCAATAGTTCCCAACACTTCCCAAAATGCCTCTAAGCAATTAAACTAAACTAAATGATTTTCAATTTCACATTCGGCCATGCCAAAGTTTCTGTAAACTTTTCTCTGCCTCAGCGAATAACATGACCTACGGTACCTTTGGATCTGGCTCACCTCTGATAACTCCATCTTTAAACAAACATACACAGTGTACAAGCTGATTTGACTACCCGCCTCCTTTCAACACTTTAGCATTGCCAACGTTAGATGGTTACCCAGAAGTCTTGGACAACACACACAAGGAAAATAGAGGAAAAGCAAGAATTTACTAGCTACAGCACACTTCACTTTAATCCTATCTGGCACTTTTTTGAACTTGGAGCTACATCTGGCCAAAATCTGGAAACATGTGTCTGACCTTTTGCAAGAGAGTGAGTTTTCTAATCATATAAATAATACCAAAACAATGGTCATATTCCACATTCAAGTGACATGTTTTCATGCTAATATTAGACTGATTAGACAAGTGAGTGAAAGAGGGAATTCTGTAAGATTTAACAGTTTGGTAAAGATTGTGTGAATGAGGACGCTCTGTACATGAGCTGTCTCACTCAGAACTTGACTTGACATTTTGTTTCCAGTGTGGAACAAAACGTTCCATGGAGACAAATCTTAATTGTCAATCAGATGTTTTTCCACGTGGGCCTCAGGAGCTTAGGCTGTCAGAATGAGTCATCTTCTGGGTCTCATCTTCAAACAGAGTTTATAGTCATGTTTTTATGCGGTGAAACCATTTTTGTTTTATGGCTACTGTATTTGAGTTGGATATATTCTAACTTTTTAATTTTGTTTTGAATTCCTGTCAGCCTTTTTACTGTGTGTCTGATCGTGCCTGAACTTTTTAATTGTTTTAACTGGTTGTCTCTGAGGAGGCACTAGCACCAATGGTAGCAGAAGTATCTGTAATAGTAGTAGTGCTAGTAGAAACAGTAGTAAGAGCAGTAGTGGTCGTTTACAGAGGACAGAGTAGAACAGCACACAAACATGCAGTAAGACTTAATTTATTCTTGGCAGAAAAATAAAAATAAATTTTGTGGGAAATAAAGCAACATGTTCTCTGATTGGAGCAAAGTCACACTGAATTGTTTACTGCCTTCAGTTCCGTGTTACATAATCGCTTCGAAGACCCATTATTTCTAAAGGGGGGGATGATGATAGATGGTGCTGTGATAGAGCACATCCAGGACAGTAAAATCCACAAAACTATCAGAGCTGCCAGTGCTAAGTAAAATGTTCTTTTTCCTGAAAGGACTTACAGCTGTGGAACAATGGACAGACAAATGTAGGAATGACAGACGTTGAAAAACAGAGACATAGTGGGGTGACATGATGTTCATCATGTGTGCATCAAACTAACTGCCTGTCTTTTTAAATCTGTATGTCATAGTTTTAAGGTTTCTTACCACTAAGGGGGTTTGAGATGAAAACAACGGATTGGCGCCCTCTGGGAACAGAACAGGTTCATGACCTCCCCGGTGGGACAAGTTTCATTTCTACCTACGTGTTTTTTTTCCCTGAGCATCTCCCCCGTAGCGATTGCTCATGTCACTCCATCCTGTAGTGGGGAAGGTCCGTTCTGTCACCCACAGTATTTGATTTCTGCCTCTGGACCTCCCAAGGCTCGTCCTATTGAGTCTCCTGTGTTCCTGATCCTCTTGTGAGACTTCAGCTTTGTCTTCTTAAAGTGCCGGCCCACCACTCGACCTCAGCATTGGCCCTGTGCTAGTGCCATAGACCTGGTTAATTTCCTCTCTGTGGGAGATTTTGTACTCTCTGTGGCAGTGAGACCAGTGCCAGTAGAGAAATATATTGAAGAGGCTTTTGAAAGAGGAATCTTTCATTCCCTGGCTTTTTCAGCTGGAGCTGGTGTCGTGTTTGTTGAGAGCAGGCACAGAAGAGATTGCCTACTGGGGGGACACCATGTTATCCAACTTATTTAACACCTACAGCCTTGATGGCATTAGAGAGGGGGCCAGTAAAAGATGACGCCCTTTAACACTCACAGTAGGCATGGTCATGCTCATCGATATTGTGATGGCCCTCTGGACTGCTTGGATTTGCCTTTTGGTTTGCTGTTGCTGTTTATTGAGTAATTGATAGGCAGGACTATCTATTCAGTGAGACTGGGAGCATGTGGACTCAATAACAGCTGCCACCTCAGTCCTTTCCATGTGCTGTGCTTGGTTTCTTCTCAGCAACATCCACACACCATATTTCTTACACATCCACCAACCTACACTACTGATATGTATTTTTGCAGTTTAATTCATGCATTGTAAATAAAATATATTAGCAAATCTTCTGTGTCTCTCCCTTTATTTGCCAAAACTACTGTCTCCTATAGGCTATGGTCAAAATCTTGTGGGACATACTCACCAATTTCAGCTTTGTTTATCTAGATTGTTAGTCTTTTCCTAGTCCTGGGGTGAGCATGTTTAGCAGATATGGAGGCCCTATATACTGTATGTCAGGCAGCGGCGTCCAAACACCCACAATTCTTTTGCTATTTCATCTCTGTCACAGCTCATCTCAGTTCCTCAACTCAGGCTCTTCCAGACCCATTGCTGCCTTTCCGCACAGAGGCGCATGCCCTGAAGCTGTACTTTCTCGACAACCTCCACAACCAGGAGCTTCACCCCTGTGCCTTCATCTCTTTCCATCTCAACCCTGCTGAGTGGAACTACAACATCAGAAACTGGGAAGCGCTGGCTGTGAAGGAGACTTCGGAGGAATGAAAACACTGACTGACCGGGGCAAAGCATCCTTGGATCTACAATAAGACTGCAAAAAACTCAATTCTCAGAGGACTGCATAGACCATGTGAGGGTGTAGAATGACCTGTACCCTGAAAATTATTCCCGTATCAGAAACTGTGACCACTGGTTGTTAGAACTGACTTCTCTATGACCGAATCAATCAATCAGTCACAAAGACAGACATGGAGGGACATTTGCTGAGGAACACAATACTCTGGATGGACCCCTCCACTGTGACAGCAGTGTTTTGAAGCCAGTTTGTCAGTCAGACACAACTAATGACTTCCAGGAAAGCATCTTAGCTGAAGCAGCATCCATTGGTCCCCTTGAAGTTGATGTGCGTCAGCAGGCCTGTTAGGATGGCGTCACGCTCGTGTCAGCGGTCTGATCTCCTGTTACTGCTTTACTACTCACTGCAAAGAGACAATGCCACCACGAGTGAGTGAGTCGGTTAGCTCAGACGTCAAAGTCCAACCACCAGTCCCAAAACATAATTTATGGTTCTTGGAGAGACAGAAACAAGATCAGACCGGTCGTCTGAACCAGATTTCAAATATAACTGCACTTGTAAATACAGGCATCCACCCACTATCATAATTAATGACTATCAATTACAAAATGGAAAAAAGAAACACTTCTGGTTTATGTTTTATACCATGATAACATATTGGATGGCTCTCTTAACAAGAAACAGTGCATGACAAATGAAGTCCAGATACAGCTAGAGAAACATTCCTTTAGAGTGAAAGCTGTTCATACAAAATCATGCATAATTACACAAAAAAGCAAACAGGACATACAGTCATCACAGCTGTCTGAACCGTATGTGTAAACCTAAATGCAAGTCACTATCAGCTTTAAATAGGAAAACTGATTATTCGACAATGGCCCACATACTCATAAGCTCTGGAGTCTTTCACAGTTTGTGTAAAAGGAGATAAAATGTGGGAACTAAATAAATTGTTAATACAAATGAGAGTAGTTCCTTTGCAGCACCCAGCAGTCAGCTGTTCAAACCTTCAGGGAAAAGGCCACCAACAAGTCTAGAAAACCTGTCTCACACTCAACATTGCCTTTTCTGTCTGGGAACCCAACCTTTCCCAGAGACCCTACAGTACTGCTGCGCAAAAGGCAACTTACAAGGGACTTTCAAAGTCTGGTATAATAAACTCACGACCACAAGCTGGGATTTGGGCAAGGAGGCCCAGGCTGACATTTGTCTTGGCATGAGAAGTCAGTGCCAACGTTAGTGCAGATAGCCAACTGACATCAGCAACATGGGAAAAGTGGCCTCAGGGCACTCATTGAGATGCTGATTTCATTCAGCTCCATGAGAACCCATATTAATGACATAGGACTGGCAATGAACCTTATTTACAATGTTGCAGCTGCGGAGGATTTGTGTAAAGTGATAGCCCTTTACACATCTGTCATAACTGACTGATTCCATCAACAAATGTTGCAGCTACTTGTGCATAGTTCTACAACATGGAATACACAACACATCCCACAAATATATAAAACAGGTGCTGAAGTAAACATGAGGAATAATCAAAACAATAAAGTCAGCACACAGAAAGCGCCCAATGCAAAAACTGCTCTTCATCAGACTGATCCTAACCCAGTCTGACGAAGAGCAGTGCACTCATACCTCACCCAGCGTTCAGTGTGCAGACTGTATTGTTCTCGTTTATGCTACATGAAAGATTTGGAAAAACATCAGAATTTGAAATAGCTTGAAGAAGTTCTACAATGGAAATATTTTAACTTGACAGAATGATTCAATATAGAGGACTGGAGACTTTATTTTGTTTATGTTTTATTTATTTTTCATGTCTATATACAGTATATTTATGTATATATTTATCTTTCATTTTTTTATTTAAAAAATGTATTTTTTTCCTTACTAATTCAGTCATGTATGCAATGTTTTTTGTTTCTTTTCCTAACTTTTATCTTTAATGCTTTTTTATCCCAAGCACTGTGATGTGCTGACTGACTGTTAGGGTGAGGTTGGGGGCAAATGTGGTTGTTGTCTAGGGCGTAACCACGCATTCTTTGGGGGGGTCGTGTTTCCTATTTATTTTCAATTTATGTTGTTTGTTAAGGAAAACGTAAGTGTGTGACCCCCCCTTCCCAGTTGTACACTTGGTTGCTCCCATGCTGGTGTACACAACTCAAGGTTGTTTGATTGACACTGATAGCATGTTGTTGTTGCTATCAGTCTTCGCTAATGAAGCTCAGAATTAGATCTCCTAAAGTCGTTCTGTTCTGTGATGCTAATCTGATGGGTTTTTTAATTTGCTCAGTCAGTGGAGGTGAGCAAATGGAGGAAGTAACGTTACCTAAAAAGCTTAGAAAGCAGGACCGGCAGCCGGACATACAAGTTTTTATTTTATAATTAGTTCAGACAGTAAGTTACGAGCTACCAAAATATGTAACGTTAGGTTAGTAGATAAGACAATAGTTAACGTTTCAGGTAACTGTTACTACTGTACATTGTATACTGTTCTTTATACACTTACTATATAACTAGCTAAACAGCATGATTACATTAAAGCAAATAAAACTAGTAATACAAGCAGAATATTCAGTGTATCAGATTAAAATGATCATCAGGCTCATCAGTCATTGATCTTTAGGTAAAATAATGATATGTGGTCACACTGCAGGCAGCACAGAGAGACAGGGAGGGAGAGACATGCTGGAAGCAGAGGACCGACAGGGACATGCTCTGGAGATACAGATGATCAGGTGAGAAAGTGGAACGTGAACTATAATGCAGTTTAGTACATTAGCACATAGACAGTAAGTGTAAGAATCCAGCTGAATAGGTAGCTTAGTAAGGCACTACAGGTAAATGCATCTGGCGTGTGAATGATTGTGGTTACAATACTCCCATCTTAATTAGATTAAGACACGGGTGGACAAGTTGGGAAGAAGTTGCTTGTTTTAGCTTGTAAAACAGTAAACAGTAAGGAACTGACCAAAACAAATGAAGTGGAGGGGCAGCCACTATCTAAGAGAAATCAGACTATTCCGTCAAATGTGAATTCAAATGATCAATGGAGTCCTCAAAACTATGTTCTAAATTTTAAATTTTAAATTTTTAACATTAAAACTTCCGATGAACAGGTATAGTAGGCTCTATACAGGTGTGTGTCAGGTAACAGAAGTTTGATCACGATGGTGTCTGAGCATCTTAGGCGGTTATTGGGCTTTGCTAACTTTGCTAACTATTGATAGTAAGCGTGCTTTTCTAACAAGACTCTGCAGACAACAGATCCACAGAATCCAGAATAAATATGGAATAGTAGTGGAGGTCTAACCGGTTCATTCACCCCACCCCAGTTTAAGCCATATCTGGAGTGGAAACGTGGTCTGAATTTATGGCCAGATTTCAAATAATAACATGGCCCTCCATGTGCCCATTGCAAGCACACTGTCTCTTATATAACCTGTCCAAATTTCATCATTTAGAGTCCTACTTCTGCAACTGTGATGGATGCATCACATCTGTGCTGTGTGCTCTGTTGAATGCCCTATAATTAATGGCCGCTGCATTAAATTGAGGTTAGCAGTTACAGGTAGGGAATCCATTTTTCTCAGAATTGGGAAAGGTCAAATGACTCTGGGGTTAGACTCTGGCTCTTCATTTTCAACGTGTTTTTGTCTTCCATTGTTGAAAAGAGCTTGACAGAGACAAGGGGCGCTAGAGGGGCGATTTATGACCTCTTCCAAGATCCAACACATATTGTGCTCTGCAGTATGTGACACACGGAGAGGGAGGCAGTGGGGTTATATAACGTAAAGGAAAACAAAACTACGCCATGCACATGGAACACATGGAAACAATCAAGTTTTAAATGTGTTGAATAGTCTGCATTATAAGCTACTTTCCTTAAATTATTTTTCTTTTATCAACATTTTTATATTCACAGGAATATTGTCATGGCACTATGGCCTTGACTTCTGGTTTCATTTAGTTTTGCTGAAAAAATATGAGCTTATTCTACAGTTACCCTTGCTTAAGAAGAAGAAAGACACACATTATCAATGTTGTGAATTAAATTTGTAAGTGCTTTCTACAACATTATGCACCAGGACATTCATCTCACACTGCAGGTTTTTCTTGTATTTGCTGTATACCAAGACGATGAGCACTGTCACCTGTCTGACAGTTTCTAAATCCTATGTCCAGGGCATCTGCAATTCTTCTTAAATTTCTTTTCTCAAAAGGAATAATTGCTTTCAAGTCACATTCAGATTATGCACCACTGCTGTTGTACCCTGCCTCACATCTAGATTTGCTGAAGGTAAATGTTTATGCATTCTTTTGATCATTGCTGTCAGGACATCAGACTGATTGGACAAACTAAGAGCCCATAGAAGGCCGGGGTCAGTTTCATCCAAACTCTCAGAGCCTCTCACTTCAACAAACTAGACGTTTGCCGAAGTGTCTTATCCCTTCTTCTTCTTCTGTGGTTCACTGGTTGTGTCCTAGCTCAAACCCTCTGAGGATAGAGCTATTTCAACAGACAAAAACACTGGCCCCCAAGCCTTGTTTACTTGAGCTTAACTTTCCACTTGTCTAACTGCTCTACTCAGAACAAAGTGGTGACAAACTCTTCTCCTCATTGGATTCATATGTTCACCAAGCAGGGCAATAATCGGCAGAGGAGGTACAAAAGAAGCAGCCAACCATCATCAGCATGTGATTATGTGTCGGCTCCAGTGTGTGATGCTGGAAAACAAAACTGGGCTGTGAGTGTGCTCTTTGTTATAATGTTCATAACGAGGTTCTATATTTAGACTGCTTTACTGACAACAGTTTTTTCCTGCACCCATCATTAGCCAAATATTGGACTAATGGAAATCCTTTGAGGAGAAAGTCAAGACCTCATCATTTAGGAGTGTCACGGTGATATGTAACAGTGGAACAGTGCCTTTACTGTCCCCTGGAAATATTGAGAGATTTCTAAAGGCTTCAGTTTAATGTTTTTTTTACATAATATACACGACTAAATATGGACCTCATAGGCAGTTTTATTAATTTAAATCACTTTTTTCAATATACCAAAAAGTACAAGACAGCCTACAAAAAATCACAAGATGCTACTGTTGCTCACTACTGCATTTGATGTGAACGTATATACTGTTCAATATGTGTACTACAATTTTATACAAATGTGCATTAAATACAAATGCTTTTTAGCTACACTGGCAGAGTGGCTGGTAAGGGATGGCTTCATCAGTCTGTTGGTCAGTCCACCACTTTGGTCCAGACTGAAGTATCTCAACAGCTGTTGGTTTCCATGAAATTCATGGTTGTCCATGGTGCCCACAGGATGAATCTCTGGCTGATTGGTGATCACCTTTTTTTAGTGAAATGTCTAGACAACTATAGGATGGATTGCCATGAACTTTGAACCACTGTTGACCAAATGCCTGCAAAACTAATTTCCCACCAGCCTCAGCTGTAGTTTGTGTTTTGTGCTAATTAGCAAATGTTAGCATGCTAACATGGTAAACGTAGCTTCTAAATGTCAGCATTGTCATGGTGAGCATGTTAGCATGTTGATATTAGCATTTAGCGCAACATTGTCACTGTGGGCATGTAAGCATTTTCTATAGTTTAAAGCATCTCTGTTAGTGATGTGTCGTTCATGAACGAATCGTTCATTTTGAATGACTCTTTGATATGAACGAGTAGTAACGAGTCGTCTCAGAGAGTCATTTGTCAACAATAATAATGCATGAGTTTCGTTTTTCTCACGTGACAGCTGACTGGTTTGGGTCGTTCGTTCGTCTTTCGTTCATTTTTCACTTGACAGCTACACAGGCTCAGTATTGGATAGAAATGAGTAGTTCACCACTCGACTGGGTCTTCAAGTCTGTCGTTCATTCATTTTTCATGTGACGGCTACATAGGCTCAGTATAGGACAGAAATGGGTAGTCCCCACCCCTTCGTCTACTGAACGAAATGAATAAATGACTCAAAAAAAGAGTAGTTCATTTTACTGAACGAGACTTAAAGAACTAAGTCACTAAAATGAACCGGTTGTCCATCACTAACCCCTGTGCCTTGGTTCAACCTCACAGAGTCACTGGCGTGGCTTATTAACATTAACATATATCAATAATTATCACATTATGAAAACTACATCACTCTCCACAACAAACGCAGGATTCTAAAACTGAAGATTAAAGTCGAAATTCTAATCTTAACCTTAAAATCAGTTCAAATGCAAAAGAAAAACTGCTGAACAATCCCTCAGATCAATGTTGGGTCCAGCATCAGTGATCTAATTATGAAAACTTGCAGTAAACACCATGTGTGCCCAAAGATTCTTCGTTGAGGACCTTCTGTTGGAAGGGAGTTTGATTTTTAAACACAGTTGAAGCAAGACAACAGTCATCTCGTCACTTACTGACAGGAACACTTCAAGATGACTCTTTCTTAATCATTGTCCATATAAATATATTCATCCTTGAATAGGGACAAAAGTATGTCTTCAAACCAACATGGATTATGGTTTATACCACAAAGTGCTGACTGTTGAGTGAGGCGTATGTGCACATACTTTTGCGTTTGATCAATGGGCTGTGAATCTTCAGCGCACTCTTCCCAGAATCTAAGTGGTTGACGAAGGAAAAAGAAAAACTGTCTGTGTGACTATAGATTGCTGGGCAGCGAGGCTTTGTTTAACTGCTCCAGTCCACATTTGTTGACTACACACCATCGCCACAGATTCCTCGTCATCTCTCTGACAAACAGCCTTTGTTCTCTTGCTTGGGGTTGCCTCCTTCTGGGCCAGGATTCACACTGAGTCCCGAGGGAACGCAGCCAGGGATTCACTGCGGTGGCTCTCATACAGACAAAACCCCAAAAATACCAAACCAAATAAAATAGCGATGGGGATACATTACAAAGCAGCATCGCATTAATTGTCCCTGAGTGGTTTGGCAGCATCAGTGCAGAATGTTGTCACTTGTAATTCTGTGTTTTGTGGCTTTGCAAAAGTAATAAAAAAGTAAAACATTCAGTATTACCAGACAGAGAAAAATGTTTTATTACCATATACAGTATGCAGGGCTCTCTTCTCTTCACCCACTTTGTGCATTTCTAATATTAAAATAGATAGAGATAAATGAACAAGATTAAGCCTCTACAGCCATGCTAATGGCTCTGTGAGGCTGTACTTAACAGCAGCGCTAAATGCTAATATCAACATGCTAACATGCTCACCATGACAATGCTGACATTTAGAAGGTATAATGTTTACCATGTTTACCATCTTAGTTTAGTATGTTAGCATGCACAGCTGAGGCTGATGGTCATAAACCAAAGTATTTTTCAGTCACCAAAGGGATTCAATTCAAGATGAAGGTCTGTACACATATCACAGCAATCCAACAAAAATTGTCAAGACATATAACTCAAAACCACAAATGTCAACCTGCTGCTAGAGGAAAAGTCAGCGGATCACGAAAATGATTATAATTCATCATCTGGGAACCATGAATGTCTGTACAAAATTGTTTGCCAATCCAATCCATCTATTAGATTTAGAGCGTTTTCACTGGAGAAGTGAAAACTTTGACCTGCTGGTGGTGCTAGAGGTAAAGTAAAGGGATCATAAAAGTCGAGATATTTCACTAAAAAACAAAAATATCAACCGCATGGTGCCAAAACGTTGTACCGATCACAACGCAATCCCTAGAAAGATGAAGTGAAGATGAAGCAAGAAAATATATGAAATATATGCTCATGTATATCATCACTTAAGTAGATAATTCAATACTAGATCACATTTTGTGTCAATTCATAACTCATTTCAAGGTCCATTTAAGGTGTAGAATAAACCACAGGACAGTTATGTCAAATATGGATATAACGGGCTATACAAGACTACTCGTGGAATTGATGGACAATGAACAAAGAGCCATTTTAATTACTTGATATAAGATATTAAGCTTGGAAAGTCTTTTCAAAATAAGGTTCCACTGGTTGTGGCATATTGTTGCATCTTGTTCCTCTCATTCTGTGTTTATTTTGGTCCACATTATCTTGGTTCACCTGCTCACAGACAATATTCAGGTATATAATTTACTGCAGGTCAGTCACACTAATCCACCATCAGCCTGGTACTCAGATTGGTCATCACAATGTGACAGAAACAGAGGCCATGCAAAACATCATCTGCCTTAAATGCCTTAAATTCCCAATATTCACTTCTGGTAATAATACCGTTAGCACACCCGCACACATGGCTGTCCTGCTGTAAAATTGCACATGAGAGCACAGAGCAGGCCTCTTGCTGGTTCAAACTTGAACAGTGCCTTTGAGTACTATGTTTCTCTTAATTCATCTAACACTGTAAATGCAAATCCATTTTCACACACAAAATGTAATTCCTAATATTTAAAAATCAAGTTATTGTGAAACACTGCGTGATTCAGTGACCGTCATCTCATTTCTGTGTTACCCTGCTGATCGGCTGTCCCAAAACCACAAATGTCAACCCTTCTTCTTGAGGAAAAGTATAGGGATTAACATTGTCATAAGAATTAATCTTCTGGGCAACATGGACATCTGTACCGAATATCATGGCAATCTATAACCCATAGTTGTTGAGATATTTCAGTAAAACCAAAAATGTCAACCTCATGGTGACGCCAGAGGAAAATATCAGGGAATCACCAAAGTCATTAGGATGCATCCTCTGGGGACCATGAATTTAATGGCAATCCATTTCCTCCCTTATGATTTCCTTTGAGTGCTACTGTACAGTATATGTTACTCTGGTTTCATATGATACATGCAAATGCAAACATTCAGTGACTGTCTCATTCCTGTGGTGCCTTGCGAGTCAGCGATTCATGCAAGGGTAAGTCAAAGCTGTCCCAATGCACTCTTACCTAATACTAATAATAATAAGACATAATATTAAGGTTACACCCAAAATGAAAACGCTGTAGAAATTCTTGAGATCCATTGCTCACCAAACCTCTGCCAGACACAGCGCTTTAGCATCCTTTCCTTTGAACTCAAGACTCTTTCCAGCTGGTTGACAAAGCTGAGATGCTGAGGGGGCATTTTCCTCTTTAAAAGCCATGTGGTGGAGCCTCAGAGACCGGATCACTAGAGACAATTACTTCCATGTCCTTTGTGTTTCAGTAGATAGTTGGGAAAAGTGTAGTAGTTTCTTCACGTTCTGTTAATTTCTTGTGATAGACCTGCAATGATTATGGACTTGTAAGTAATCTTAGAAAATATTTAAAGTGATAGATCAAGTTCATCAGGGCAGCTGAATGTTTGTTTGTTTTAATGAATTGTTGACAAAATAGAACATGTTGGGATCGGCAGACAGAAAATGCAGTATATTGGTGAGTTTTGACACTTCACAGGCTTTAATGATAACAACGAAAAACAAATAAAATGTATTGCTATTACCTTTTGAGTCCTGTGTGATCTATTTGTTGTACAACCAATACAATATATTGTGCAAAGCACATTTAAGGACAAGAAAACCTAAAGTTGGACTGAGCCCATGAGCCTTTTCTCTGAGCAGCCTGGGGATTTACAGGGTGAGTACAAATCTTCATCTCCATTGACAATGGGAGTAAAACAGTCATCACATAAGCCAGTTGCAGCTGTTTATCAGTAAGGTGGCCAGGGCCCTGTCCAACCAGGGCTTAAGTGAAACTGAACATCTGCCTCTAATAAAAGCCCTGGAGGTATGAAGAGTTACTAGTGCTTACAAGATTGCTCTGGTCTTCTCTCTTTCTCTGCCATTCTCCTTCCCTCTTCCCATGTCTCTCCCCCTTTCTCATGGTTTAAGTAAATTAGGCATTTATTAATGGCATATGTACAGTGATCTTATCATCTCAGCAACATTATCACAAACAGCTGTTAAGTGACAAATGAGAACTTCAGCCTGGAGTGTGAAATGGGAAATAACAAGGTCATGAAATTTTAGCTGAGTTGTTCTTCTGAAATCATTCCACCATAAGCTCAAGCCCTATTGGCAGATTATGTATGTGGTCCTTGAGTAAAAGCGATTGCTTCAATTTATTGTTCCAGTTCACTCTGCATGTGTGTGTCCACAGGAAGCAGAGCCAGGTTATGAACATGGTCAGTGATATTCTTCCAAAGATAACGGACAAATCCTGGGTGGCCTGGGTCTAAATTTCATTCATAATGCATGACACAGATTTTAGCCTGATGCTCGGGTCAAAGTAGATTTTATAAAGTTGTGAGATCATATGACAACAGTTATATAGTTTTTCCTCATACCCTGAAGATACAATAATCCACATATGCACTTAGCTACATGTTTGTTACTTTGGATGACAGTTAAAAAAGGACTCTTGACTTTTTATGGCCTCATGTAACCTCATGTAGGTGAGAGTAAAACGCTAGGTATCCTGGGTAGTTGACTTGTCTGGTTAGGTTGCACTAAACATGACAGGGCAGTTCCCCCTCAGCCTACTGTTAATTGGCAGAGCATAACTGAAGCATAATAGAACTATCAAACACTAATACGAACCCTCGTTGAAGAAAATCAGTTGATTATTTTCTCGTGTTGAAATGCCGCTGTGGCCCAAAATGTGCAAAATACACAAAATATTCCAAATAAGCTGAACACGTCAACAAAGCTCAGCTTAAAGATCATGTACTCAGTGGACACATCTTGTACTGACACAGAAACATGAGTTGTAGCGTTTACAAGTCGTACTTTATTTTCAAATTGTGCAAAAAAAAAAAATATAGAACCCATCCTACACAAGACATTTAAAACAAATTCACACATTTTAATTATATCTTACTGCATAAAGGATTATTCAAAAACAAAACTAAAAATCATAGTATTTACAGTTCCCATAACTTAACAAAACCTTTAGCATTTCCCATAAAAATTCCCATATAGAAAAGACCTAAATGCCTAGCGTAGCGATACGACTGAGGTAGAATAAAGAGATAAAGTTGAAGTATGCTTGAAGGAAAGATTTTGGCCAGGTATTTGTGACGTTTTAACAGTATTTTCTTTTACACTCTGTTAGCATGTTTGTATCCTCAAGGAAACCAACAGAAAGAGCAACAAGGCTTAATGGTACTATAATGTATCTGGTGTTATTTAGGACCCCGACTGGACACCCCAGTCCCGCAGCACAAACTGGACTTTACATTTGTTTCATTAGTTTCCCAGAGGGATGCTAACTATGCTAAAATGTCCTTTTTCTGTGCATTTAAGTGACACAGCAGAAACGTGTAAAAAGAAACAAAGAGTAACAAACTAAAATCTGATAAAATGAGGCGTTTCTTATAGTATTCAAATCAGGGCTGTACTAATGGCAACAGTGCCTCAGTCCAGTATAGTGATAGACATTACAGGTGTCTGTATCCTGCATGCACGGCATAGTGTAAATAGCTCCAAAGTGCATGAACTGAAGTTTGATGAGGAGAATCTTTAACACATTCACACACCTCAAAATATGGTCTACACATAAAACTCTCTGTACCTGAAACATGTGACACATTCATCTGTCTTAGGTGGGGAGGGGACAAATTTAGCATTTTCATACATCTTACAGAAACAAGATAAATTAGGAAATGAGGAAAGTACTAAGCAATAATAAATATGAAATGACAAATGACAGCTCGTTATTTTAAACAAATCTACTGTCTGATTGTTATTCAATACATCAATATTGCCGCCATTCTGAGGACCCATCTGCACTACCCATCATGTACTACACAGTAAACTTAGCAATGTAACACCCTCACTAAATCACCTCCACATGTCTGGCACTAAAGCGACACCAGCCTTCTTAAGGGAAACATTATCCATCTACAGGAGTGCCTGTATCCACTTCATTTACCACACTGTTTCCTCTCCTTTTGTATCTGCCCGACGAGTTCTGGTCTACCCAGCCAACAAAACATCCTCACTCACACCACTTAACTTACAAGTAAAATTTAGACTTGGTTTCAAAGTCTAAATCCTCAAGAGCAAAAAGCATAGATTATCCAGGTAAGCAGAAAAAGGCAATAAAATAAAAATTGGAATAGACATAAAAATGTTAATATATGGTACTCCATTTTTAAAACAAACAAAATATCATATATTCTGTACCCAATGATTAAATACAGTGTGATCCGTATACATTCCTGTGTATGAAAACCAATTAAAATTTGTAATAAGAACATCAATGTAAACATAATACTTTCTGTAAAAGATGTCTAACTCAAAACTTCCAGCACCAGCTGTTCAATGCATCATAATATATAAAAACATTATGTATTCACAGATTAAGTAAGTATGTATGTATAAGAAGTATCCATATCTGGAGTTAAAAGCTGAGAAAAAAATAGTCCATCAAAATATTGGACAACAACTTTTACTGGGTGGCTACTGTTTATGAACTAAGAGGGAAAAGTGTCCATCAGTCTGTTGGGACGCTCTGTTTCCACTGAAGGCACAGAGACAGATGAACAGCTGTGGTATCCAACCTGTGGGCACTTCCTGCTCTTCGAGAGCAGCTGAGGTGACTCTGTTGGTCTTTGGACTTCTGTACTGAAGTCTCACTCCCTCACAGCAAAGACTCGGAAAGAGCCTCCCTCCGTGTTGCTCTTGCTGCAAACAGACAATACAGAAAACATGTCACATTTGGTAACCACTACTACAGATGCAACCACATGTCTATTAAATATGTTAAAGGGGCAATCCAGCGATTTAGTATGTTACTTCCATAAAGTCTGGGGAATTGTGAGCAATAGATCGGAGAAGAATGGTTAAAACTGAAGCAGCAGAGGCAGAGTTATCTTGAATTTTAGTCCATAGTATGGGTCAAGCTAAAAAAAACACTGGATCCTACATATACAACCTATAGCATCTTTCATTAGACCCTATGTACCTCCTAAATGCCCACTTTGTTTGTAACACAGGCTTTCTATTAAAAAATGTAGTACGAGTAAACTGAACTTCAAGTGTAAAATCGGTGGACTGCTCCTTTAAGTCAAATAAATACATATTTTTGCACAATGTCTGTTTTTGTGATACTTGGAGGTCTGCTTTTTGGTATTGCCCAATTCCTCCCAGCAACCAAATCCAATAAAAAGTACACAATCACGGTGTTCACAACATCTTTGGAAATAACATCCACCAAATGGCACGTTGGCGGTATGACTCATTGTTGCCGTATTTCTGAGTCCGACCTTTTCCAGCCACCACATGTGTTAAACTTGATGACTTTGTAATTAGTTCATTAGTGGAGAGACCTTGAAGCTCTGCCATGATCAATAATCATGATAGTTCTGTGCGATTGGTATCAGATCACAGATAATTGTCCGTATAGGAAAGCACTGACTAAGTGGTTGACAGCATTTCCATCCTCGAGTAATCAGATAGGCTGTGATTACTTCCCCAGCAACAGTCCACACTGCCATGATGTTGGCACGTGGCACGGACTCTCAGCCGTTTATTGACCTCCTATCCCAATGCCCTGAGTGGGGCCTTCCCAGTTCAGCATTAGATTTCATAGTAGTCACACTTGGATCATTTTGGCCATTCAGCACTTTGCACACTCAATTGAAATGCCTGGGTAAAGTAAGCAAAGATCCCATGTGTGGCCCATCCACACACTAAACCACACCATTACTCTTACAGCCCCACATGCCAGCAGAACTGGCCACAAGGGCTTCCTTGCCTAAGCTTAGTCCACTGCAGCCGGCCACAGACATGAGAGTGATGTGAGAAACATGGTGTGCATGCAGGGAAGCCACTACACTCAGTATTACAGGACACATAAATCAAGGTAGGGTATAGTGAATAAAAGCACCTTTCTCAGGCATATTTTAGATTCTCTTGTCAAATTTACTTGCCTAATTTTACAACAAGCTGCATGTTATCGTTTCAATTGTATCTCAATGTTTTCTTTTTACCACACTCCCATTGGTCGAATATTAAAGCCTGAGCTGAGCAAAGTATTGAAGATAATTATTATTCTGCATCTACACATTATATGACCTCCAACATAAAATTCATTTTTAAATTGATTTTAATTAGATTTTCTTTTTAAAAGCACCTTTGGAGACTTAACCAATGTGTATGATTATGGTGAACATAGTTAAACCTCGAGATTGTGTTTCAGACCTTTACAGCCTACAGTATACTGAACCATTCATTGTAAGGGAGACTTCTCTTAGCTTGGTTTCAGACCGTTCTGATTTGCCGCCCACATCTCAGATTTGTTCAGCAATTTAAATAGGTTTGGTGTTGTGTCCATTGAAGGTTGTTTACCCCTCAGTTAGAGAAACAATTGACCAATCAGAGCTTAGTAGGCAGGATTAAGAATGGGGACGTCATCTTCCTAAATAGTTAGTAGCAAGCTAGCTACCTAAGCTGTGTCCCAAATCGCGTACTTACGTACTCAAACTTGTAAGTATCACAGTAGTCACACTGGTAAGTATGGCAAAATGCAGTGTACTGTAAGTACCCGGATGGTGTACACAAAACGGCCAGAAAGTTGTGTGGAGTGTGGATTGCGATCGTCATTTCCGGTAAGCGCACAACATCAGTATTCGATTTGAGACGACACTACCCTGTCAAAATGAACGCACTACACAAGTCAGTACACAGTGTACACAGTATACTGCATGTGAGTGTACTAACGGAAGTACGCAACTTGAGACACAGCACAAGTTACATTCATCAAAAACAGCATCAGACAAATGAAAAACAAGCATGGATGAGATTTTAGCTCTAAGTCGAAATACAGAAATGTCTTTGATCAACCTGAGAAATGTTAAGTTAACTGCTCCTAGTAACCGCTACCGCAGCTTCCGTGTGATCTACAAATCACTTTGGCATGGCAGATCTGTCCCTCGCTATGATTGGTTTGGCTAAAACAAAACAAAATAGGAAATCAGCTAACAGGAACACAATGTCAGGCTGAATGTACCCCACACACCAACTGCCCACCCACACAGGTGTTGTCAGTCTTGCCTAATTAGACCTCTTCTTATGACTGTGGTTGTGTGCAGACTTGACTGACATCTCCCTTCGCTGTCTTGTTAGCTTTGTTGCACCTGCTTGCCAGTGCAGTCAGTTTGCTGACCTTATGCAAATCCCAGCATAATTAGAATTAGCCAGAATAAATGAAAACACCTGAGGATTTGCAGGGCCTTTAAATTTCTTCCCTTGCTCCATTTATTGTAAACACCATGTGCCCATGGGGCCCAAAACATTATGACGTTATTCAGGAATCTGGATAACCACCACACCATACATGCCACCTGACTCCTCTGAGACTTTTAGCAGATTACATGTTGCACTCCTCAACAATGCAACACGTGTTTTCAGAATGCAGCTGGGATGTTTTCACAGAATGTGTTTGAGTTGTCCCACAGTGGCAGATTTCTGAATTACTTGCACATATGTTATTATTGAAAACAAATGCCCATACTTCCTCAGGCTTTAGTAATTAACTGATTGCTTTCATTACAACTGAGGAGGTTTTGCAGTTTCACAGTTGCCAAATGGCTGCTTGTTGATGGAAGCTGTCACACACCATGTTTAAACATGAATGGTTGTTCTCAGTTTTAAATACTCTACCGCTAGACAGCTCGGAGCCAAATCTAAAAATATATATTTCTGGAACTCAGACTATCTCTAATGTCACCATGGTAACCTACAACTACTTGACATGGCGCCTGACCCATCTATATTTGTGCCTTTTCTTATCGTGCAACAGTCCTCATCTGGGAAAGATAAATATAGTAAAAAATAGTTGACCACAAAAAAAAAAATCGATCAGTACCTCTCAGACTGGATGCCATTTTTCAGGACTCCAACATAGTTCTTTCTCTTGTCCAGTGGCAGAACATCCACAAAACCGCCGTCTGCTTTGATTACCCCTGCATGGATGGCTGCTTTACAAATACTGGAGCTCTGTGAAGAGAAAGTGTGGCAAAGAGGAGAAAGGCATTTACAAGATGGTAAACAGCTTTTTTGCTATATATTGCAGTAATTCACAGACACACATCTTAGCTCACGCACACAAGCATTTGTTTCACAGCCTGAGCCAACACAACAGAACATAAGCTCTTATCAACAGTCTGGAGCAGAATCATTCATTTCTAATCCAAACACAGATCACACTGCCCATACACCCCTCCAACATTTCTAACCAGATGGTTTATGTCTCATGTTTAACCAACATCCAGCCTCTACACCACTGTAGAAACACATTTGGGTGCCTGAGATTGCCAAACATTCTTGAGCATATTTGCTATGAGCCACACTGCTGCCTTATTCTGTGACTGTTGTAAGACAGTTCAAGATCTCTGGGGAACTGTGATCTGCATCCAGCTGGACGTCAACTAAGGTCAGTTTCATCCATTGTAAAACCCCATTAAACACCACATTGACCTCATGTGCAAATTGGCAATTTCAAAATTATCCACCAGAGTGACGTGAATACTTACAAACTGTACATCTGATAAGTTTATTCTGGAGGGCACTTTACAATGACTAATCTACTCTCATCATGATTTAGGCAACATCTGAGTAGTGATGTAAACCAGTCATTGCGAAACCATTTCTTTCTATGGCTCCAACCTCTGAGACACAGGCACTTACTGATAATGCTTAAGTAAGCCTCTGAGTGGTCAGGCCCCATGCATGGTAATTCATCCATGGAAGTCTCTGGCTTACCTCACCATTACTCCCATTCTCCATGAGCCATATTCACACTCTGATCCAGTGGTGTTATGTCCTGTTGGGTTTTGTTCTGTTTTCTGTTTTATTTTGAAATTCTCTTACCTGCCTTATTTCTTCAGTTCCTGCCCTTGTGTCTCTTTGATTATGCTCACCTGTTCCCATTTGCTCAGCTGCCCCTGATTCCCTCGTTTGCCACTCCCCTATTTGTACCAGTCTCCTTTCTTTGTTCTCTTGTTGGTTCGTTGTCAGATTGTCTTATTGTCAGATTGTCCGTTTCGTGTCAAGGTTTTCTTGCCTGATTCTCAGTTTTCCTGGTTTCTCTGAGTTCCATGTTCTTGTTACCTGTAGTACCTGTTGCTAGTCTTCTCGCTTGCCAGACTCACCTGTAAGTTATTTTGTTTACATTTAATAAATCCTTGGACTGCTCTGTCTGCACTTGGGTCCCTTCCTGACTACGACCCTTCCTGACTACGACCCATGCATCACAAAGCCTGCAAAGTCACTCGAACTTAACCATGCTGCAGATCCAGATATCCTTTCCTTTCTGTCTGAACTAATAGCACATGAATAAATAAAACAAATGGCACATAACTGGAGGACCTGGACCTCTGGTGTGATTCATGGTCAATTTATAAAAGTTCATTCAGAACATGTGCGCACAAAAGTGTTTCTTACATCTGTGTAGATGTTGTTTCCAACCACAGGTGACCAATAAGACGGCTGAGTCTTGCAGCTAGCTGGACAGAAGAATCTGAAGAACAAATCAAATCATTAGTATGAATTTGCAGCTACAGATAAGGGTCATATTAATGGAAATAACACTTTAACACCCCCTATTTAGCATTTATAAATGGTTTATAACACACTATAATAGTGTTGTAAGAAGATATAAGGACATTTTAAGTGTTTATTAATGTACAGTATTTCTCAACAATTATAACTTCTCCTATAAAGACATATTTTATAATATTACAATTACATTTTACTATATTGTCATTCATTATCTGTTTACATACCAACATCCACTTATGGGTGCCCACAGGAGGAATTATAGTTGTTGACAAGTACATTAATGAACACTTATATCTGCTTATAGCTTCATTGTACAGTGTTATAAACCATTTATTAAATGTTTATATAATTCTCATAAATGCTAAATAGGGGGGTAAAGTGTTACCTAAGAATGTTTCTCTGCTGGATCTGTGGTGTTATAAATGTGCAAATTGTAAGAAAAATAAATAAAATAATTTAATTTAACAATTTACATCTGATACTGATACTGTAAAGCAAAACCTCTAATTGGCGAATGATTTCATGCTTTAGAGAATGATAAGATGGTGGATGTGAGCAGGCACCTTGGACAGTGTGAGTAGGGCTTGTTAAAAGGGCAGATTTCAGCCACAGTGGTGTAGCAGTCACCAGTCATTTCTGTCACAGAGAAGAGAAAAACACTTAACATACCTAAAATGTGTTGGCTGACTGTGTGAATCTACATGCAATCATGACTGAAAGCTCTTCTTAACAACACTCACCTTCCACTTTGGCCAACACAAAGGCATTCCCGGGTTTATATTTACTGTAAAAGATATCATAGCATTTAGAAATCAGGAAAACAAATGGTTCTCAGAAAACCCCATTATTGCACAAAATGTGAATCATAGAAGCAGGGAAATGTGTTTCACAAGTTCATCAGCACTTGTGAGTTCAACCCATTTGGGAAAATTAGGCCGAGCACAAACATCTACCTAAAGGACTCAATGCCATTCTTTGTGGCTCTGACAAAGAATGGAAGCTTGTCCGTCCTTGTGATGTCGACCACTCCTCCATTGTTGTCGATGACACCAAAATGGATAGCAGCTCGGCAAATACTTGATTGCTGAAACAATAAAAAACGAACACTTATAAATATGCATTTACAGTTGTTTACAAATTGTTTGATGCAAGATGTTTGTGTCATTATGGACAGACTCACCACATCGTAAAAGAGAGTTCCCCAAACTTTCCCTTTCTTATTCAGACAATTAGCAGGACAATAATATCTGCAGAGTCAGAAAATGAGTTGGAGACAAGAGTGAGTTGATACTGGAGAGGAAGTGTATGGTAAATGAGAATCAATGAGACATAAACATCCAAAAAATAACCCTACCTGTTGCAGGTTGCGCCTTTACACTTATCTCGCAGCCTGGTCTCACACTTAATGTTCTGAGCTGCAAGAACAAGACAAAAATCAGTAAAGAAATGTACAAAACATGAAAGTTTAAGGTTATTTTTGATCATTCCTGCAGCTACCAAGATAGGTGATACTGGGAGTCTTTGAAGATGGGATCCTGGGTGTGGTGGGCTTAGGAGTGGAGGGTATGGACACCGGTTTCTTCGGAGCAGACGGTTTAGGTTTGGGGGCAGGTTTGGCGGTGGTACGAGGTGGCAGTGGAACCTGAGGCTTCTCCACCTCATTCATGTCCTCTGTCTCTGAGCGCTGAGAGTCTACAGATGGACGAACAGATAGGGGTTCAGGTTGGCAACATGTTTGATGTTAACATCTCTGAATGAACACCATGTGGGTTGGCTCACCTTTGTAGCACAGGTTATTCCTACATCCTCCTCCGTAGCTGGGAGGGCACTGGGAACAAGGGCGGCCGTGCTGGTATGGAGCCTCACCGATCCAGTTGCCCCTGCAGAAGTGAACAGTGGACCGTTTGACTAAGGTGGAAATGACTCATCACTTCAGCACTCTTTGTCCATGGTCAACACTCCTAAAAGTCATTAATCCCACAAACTAATAAAAACACTCCTGGTTGTCTCTCAGGCAATTACATCCTGTCGGCTGTCTGGAAAACAAGCGCCTGCTCTGCTCTTGTTTTTCTTTCCCCGTGCTTCATTATTATTTTTCTATTCTGACTTCTGGAGGAATTTAAATGGCCCCAATATGTCATACAAACGTCTCGTACAGCTAGCGCTACATATCTGCAGCGCAGCTATATTAGAAACACACTGTAGCATTTGTCAGCATTGTAAGGAGGAGGAATGTAAACAAGAGTCAAGAGAAAAGAGGTATTGATGAACAGTGAAACCTGGAGGAATGCTGAGCTTACTTTGGGGAATAGTTGCACACAAGGTAAACGGCGTTCTCCCATGTTTCCCCCCACACATTCATCTTTGGACACACGTGCACAGCACAGCCCACTCGGCTAGTGGTTGCCCAGACCAGCTGTAAAGAGGGAAATAAAAGAATGGCCAAAGTTAGCACAAACCATTGCTGAATGAACAGACACATAGCAGAATGAACTTTTGAGCTTGTAGCCTAGATTTCCTGCCTCACTTTTCTCACTGCCTATGGTTCATTCAAGAGGAAGCAACTAGATTGGCAGTCACGATTAATGGGGCCACTGGGACTTCCAGGAGTGCCAGGTTTGTTATTCTGCCCGAGTCAGATGCACGTCCTGCGTGAACCCAGTTTACCCTCTGTGACACGATCATCATTTTCATCGTCCATTTAGAAGTGGAAAAAATGACAGTTTCTTAATATCTTAAATCTTAAACAGAAGTCAGCGTAGGCCCAAAACTGTCCAAGGTCAAATAAAATGGCTTATTAAACGGAAAAGTTGCTGCAGTGGTGTTACAGACGAATGATGTGCCATTTGACGGCAAATACAACACAGCATGTTCCATAACTCCTCCTCACTTTCCTCCCAAACTCTGAAACATGTGCACTCTTCCTCCTCAGGAATGTTCGTCTTTTTTCCTGGTACAGTTAGAGGCTGCTGGAAGCAGTGAGTCAGCATGCAGACTGATGGGTGCTGCGTGCTGGTAGTTCAGCTCCATGTACTCTCTAAACTCCAGAGGGTCTAGCATTTCTCCGTACAGGTAGTTATGGAGTATGACTGCCTGGATATATGCAGATACATCAGCACTTCCAGCAAATGAAAGACAGAGACAAGGTGATGATGCTCAGTTTTGGCACTGTCTCCTCTCTGCAGCATCTTCAAAACAATCCAGGTCAAGCAGTGAGGGGTGTCTGGTGTGTCTGAAAATGACTACCAGATGGCAGTGATCAGGTTTCAGGGTGAAGACAGAGGGAGGAGTCCGAATGCCTCTGTAAACTCATCCCAGCAGCTACAAAGTAAAGTCTAGGGGAAGAGGAGGCCACCCATTTCTGTTTCCTTTTGATTGATTTCTTCATTTTCCCTTTCCACTCTTCATCCCTTCTTTGTGTCCACGCTCTCTCCTCTGTTGCATTACTTGCAAACGATTTTCTATTTATCCTACATTCTAACATCCCTGTTTTCACTGTCTACAAGTTACTAAAACCATGCCTGTCATTTAACCCCTCCGTCCCTCCACAACTCTGCCCATAAATACTGTGAAATATCATACAGGGTGCACACCACGTGTTGTAATACTGCCCTGCATCACCTGTCAAGCGACATATGTTCCATATTACAGATCAAAGAAGGCACATGACCTGATAGTAAACAGATGTTATCGTAAATATAGCAGAAATGACAGTACATGGTTCAAAAGGAAGTTGAAAAATATAATTCAACCAAAAATGACACTAATCAAACTGGGTGCCAAACCTTTCAGCTTCTTGCAATAACTGATCAGGTTAAGAGTAAGCTTACAACTCACTGCCAAGTGCTTCGTTAAAGGAGTACTCCACTGATTTAGCATTGCATTCCTATAAAATGAATGCAGCAGAACCAGAGATATCATCTTTTTATTCCATGCCTTCTTCTTCCTTGTCAAAACCAATGCGCCTACATTGCGTGTGTTATGCTAGTAGCAGCTGATGTAGCCACAAAAGGCTTTGCACATCTTTTTCCCATATGTAGTTATCCTCCCCAAGACTCTCACCTGGGTGTAATGGGTGCACATGGGCCCGGAGCAACGTTCTGGACACCAGGGATTGCACTCTTGGGGGTAGGGATATGTGTAGTCTTTCACCTCATCATACCAGGCTTGGACATGTAAGGCAGGAGAGCGGTATCTGTAGGGCCCACACACACACACACACACAAACACACACAGACAGACAAACAGTAGGCTCAGTCACAGGCCATCCAGGTACCAGGCGCAAAAGGGAAATATCTGAGGGAGCTGCCAGGTGCTTTGGCTAGACTTGAGAAACACTGCATGAATCCCCTTGCTCCTCCCCCTCCCTTCAGGCCTCAAATGATGAGTCTGAATTTGACCTGGCACACAGAGCGGCAGTCTGTTCCCCTCCATAACAGGGGAAATCAAATCAGGTTGGAAAAAAAAGAAAGAAAGAATCAAAGCTAAAACTAAACATGGCTCCACAGCCTAACAAATCAGTTCTAGCTCTTATTATAAACATCTCTTTTTACGGTATTAAAAAGTGCTGAGCTTATAAATGGAGAGTAGAGGGGGAGTGGAAAAAAATAGGGACTCCACATCAGGGTTTTCTGGCACAGGAAGAAAAGAAGGGAATATGGAGGGAGGAAAGGGGCTGTGAGAATGAGAGCAGATTCCTGGAAGGGCACCTGCTGCGATAGCCATACACTGTCATACACAGAGGCCTACTGTGTCTGGTGTCTACTCGGACACACAAACACTCATTCACACGAACATAAACCTTAATACGCTAGCACTGACTAGCACTACCCATGCTTGTGCTTCACACATATCAATGGACCAAGAATTATTTTAAGGGCGCAGATCAGTTCAAACAGATTTTGACTAGGCATTGTTGTATTTTCTGCTGCGAGCGGATACTTGTCACTGTAGTTTACAGGAAACACCTTTCTCTTGCAACATTGGCAGCTCAGAAAATACTTTACGGTAATAAAAAAAGAAGAAGTGCATAGAAAGTTCAAATGACCTTCTGATTATGTGACTGAATAACTCTATACTAACTGTTTGTGCTGCTTAGGTCTGGCTATGAAAGCCCAATGCTTTTTTGGTAACGACCAAAATCTGTACATCGAGTATCGAAAACTGCCAAGTACCAAAAGATGGCATCCAATGCCAGGCCGGGTTTGTAGTCAGATGACTTATTCTGCAATCAGGTGTTTACTGATTTGAATCATAATTTTGCCAATTTTATACAGTATTTTATTTGGTTTCTGTACTGCTGCTTGTGTTTAGACAACATTTCACATTTGAGAACTTTGGCTTCTTTTACCACGTTCAAATAAGTCACCCTTTATAAAGTTTATAAGTTGTAACTAATGGCTTTATTAATATTAATGAATAATGTATTAATGCTTTATATTAGTTATAAGCCATTATAAGAACAACTTTTGGGTTGCCAGGTTGTGAACAAGTGTGATTAGTTTTTGCAGGTGTTTGGTCATAAATCAAAGTATTGGGAGCATTCCTCAAACATTTTCCTAAAAACAAATATTGTTTTGATATCGGTACGGACAATTCATGATACCCTAGCACAGCAAATGGTATTCATAAAATCTGATTTACAATTTTTGTTCAATTTTCACCTGTTGTTAATAATCAAAATACACAGATAAAGTCTCAGATTAGCCTTACGCATAACACAGTTTACAGGCTATGTGTGTTATTGCATCTCACCTTCCCCAGTGAACAGCCAGGTTTTGTCCAATAGACATGAGAAGGTCCTGAGGTCCATGGTCCCACTGACACACCTCTGACCAGTGAGTGGCAGACCGCTCCAACTCATCATCCCAAACCTGCACACATAAAGTAAAACAAGTTTCTCACAAGGAATTCACTTATTTTTGACACCGGTGGGAAGACATTGCATCATTCACCTGCTGCATGTGCTACAGTATAAATTATTATAATCCACATCTTGTTCTGACTCAGTAGATACCTAACCGCAACCTGTTCAAGGCCTCTGCTGCTGCACTTCCTTCCTTCCAAATGAGCTGAAACTGAGCTGGATACAAGTACAACATTAACCTTAGACGGTGACATTTGAGTGGAGCAGCTGGCGCCTGGCCCTGGTCCACTATAAATCTCCAGCAATCACAGCTGAATTATCCACATTTCCTGAGCGGGTTTCTTTACAGCGGTGGAGAGGAGGGAGGAAAGGGGAGAAGACACCTGACTCCCACTGTGGAAGGTAGGGGGGGCTATGAAGGGAGGGAGGACTGCTGCATACAGCATGGCCCCTCAACGCACATCTCCTCAGTAAATTTCCAGCCTTTTGGTGGTCACTAAAACATGCGCACACAGACACCACTGTAACCCCAAACACCCATACAGTACACTAACACCAACACACACACACACTGCCTGTTCGCTGGAATTTGAGAGAGCACTGGGCAGAGCAACTCTTCAACTCTTCTTCTTCACTTTCCTCCCCAGCTATAACTGCACTCCAGAGACACACGGGCCACCAGTGCTTCTCTCAACTTTATGGACCACGTGGTTTTCAATAACCTTCTGTGTGTCTCAACAATAATCCCTCTCCTACTTTACCCATTGATGTGCCACGTCGTCCCATGATTTTCCCTCTCTAACCTTATTCTCTCTGTCCTCCTTTGACCCAGCCCTCCCTCGCTCTCCAGTCTTCTCCTGCACTGAGCTGTTTGCAGGTAGGACAGAGTCAGCGTTATTATCCTCCTTGTAAAAGAGCAGCACAGCAGGCTGCCAATAGCTCGCCATCATTACGGCATGTTTCCAGCAGAGAGAAAAGGTTGTTTTTATCACAGCAACACCACTTCTCTAGGCAGAATAAAAGCTTAAACCCTAATCACCGGCCTCATTTCAGAGCTCAGTGTTGTTGGCACATTCAAATTAAGTTCTTTGTGACATAAAGCCAAAGATTAAAGTTGATAACTTTTAATTATCTGTGCTGATTAAGAATAATAGCAAAATAGGCTAACTGGGGTAATGGGACGTGTCTCACCATGTACTCCATGTTTGAGGCAGTGGGATAGACGCCACCCCTCAGCTTGTTGTGCAGCTGGAGGATCTCCTCACGGTCCGACCAGCGGATGGCTCGTCTGGTCCTATTGCCAGCTGTGTTGCTGGCGCCGCTCTGATCCGCTTCCTCCTCGTAGCGGCTCAGCAGCTGCCTGAGCTCCTTGGAGTCAGGCAGGAAGACTGAGGCTGAGTCCCTGATGCACAACAGCAGGAGGGAGAGGACAAGGAGCCAGGTCATTCTGGTCATGCAGGTCATTCTGACACTTCAGCTGTCTGGGTTGGACTTTCAGACAACAGTAGACAGCGGATTGTGTGTGAGCGCCGCTCTTCAGAGTCCCAGACGCAACCTGCAGGGAGGAAATGTTTAACGAGTCTTTCCCCACTGTGTGAGTCAACAAAGCAGAGTACAAATTACAAAATATGGGCATACAGATTGCTAAACTAATGTAGGTCACTTTCTCTAACAAAACTGCCAATTTAATGCACACACACACAGACACACACATACACACATAGAAACATGCAGGCTTACAAAGCATTACATGTATGAAAAAGAATTGCCCAGCAACACTTTCACTGGGATAAAATATTGACATGGAAACATATAATCCTTCATTCTGTCCCTTGTATTGTGTTACGTTATAACTGATACTGGCACAGAGTCTCTTGTGATGCTGAGACATAGTAAACTGAGGCAGAGTGTCCTCCTTTAACTCTGGACTTTTTACTCTCAGTGGTTCTGCTTTCTGTCAGTTCAGCCTTTTTGCCGGTTTATGGCTGTTGCATAAAAGCTGTTAGGCACGCTAATAGAATCTGATGCAATCCAATACAACCGCCCTGCAATAAGTCCTCCTTCCCTTGAGAAGCTTTGGGTGTTCAGCTATTGTTTACACTGAGGTGTTTTTACTATTCATGTGTTTGGTCCTTTTTGACCTCTCAATATAATACAATCCAACAGCCCTCTTACGGTAACTACAGCCTCATAGAGTTTAATCAACTCCTCTCTGATACAAAGTGAAAAGCAGATCATTATAAGCTTGCAGAGCTGTTGTATTGGATTTCATTAGACTGTACGGGTTAGCCTAATGAACTGGTGACTCTGTATATTACAGTATCTGATCAAATCAAATTTTTTGAAATCTACATGTAAGAGGTATGTTTTCCTCTTTCTCTACACAGATGTTCTGATGTATCATTTAATATGCCATTGTCTTATTTGGAACAGCTTCAGTTATTTTCCCATTGACACAAAACATAACATGAACTGTACCACAATTAACCAACCAATTAGCTTCTATTTCCAAAAGATAATCTTTGTCTTAATGAATTTCAGCACTCGGGCAAAGACTGATTTGCATAATTTTAGTCAAAGCCCTTTAAAGAGCCTTTCAACCCAGTAATAATATAGCTTCAATAAGCTTCATCAATAAATATAACACTGTCTTTGCTCTGGACATGTTGCACCAGTAGTTATATCCAGTATACTCACAAATGCTATCCACCCCTCCTCGTCTCCTGACTCTCTTCTGATTATTTTCTAATCAAACTGAGCAGCAGGGTGGGACACTGAGGAGGCAGACCTGAGTTCAGGTTTAACAAGCTTTAACCTGGCTGAGCCGTCTTTGAGCAAAACACTGCATTCCTGGCACATCCAGGGTGCCATAATGTGACCCCGCATCTGACCTCCCCTTGTTGGAAGGCAACAAGCGAGTGGGATGACGTCCAAGATCGGAGCTGAACCAAATATCACAATGTCACACGCTTTTATACAGAGAGAAGAGCAGTCAGTCAGTGTGAGCAGAGAAGAAAGAAAAAAATAAACCAAGCTCTAGCTCTAGCACTGGTTGCTCTTATCCTTGAATCTCTTCACCTCTTTCCCTCTGGCTGAAAAGGCGGCTTGAGGTCTGGCACTGGCTCTGTGTCAACACGCAGTGCCAGCTCCGGGCACTGTGAGCCAGCGGGCAGCTCAGGCACCACACCCTTCTCCTCTCCCTGTGCCCCCTTTTCACACTGAATCTCTACCAGCTTCTCTGTCTGGGCCCTTCTCATGGCTCTCATGAATTTTATACCAGAGTGACAGACAGAGCAAGAAGACCCGGACACACGTACATATCCACATCTTGTCTTTGGGAACTGAGTCCTCTCTGCCACTGGTGGGCTCGTAACTGATGTGAAGAGGCACTGACCTCCTCTCCACCTCACCACGAGGTTGAATGTAAACACAACTCATGTCACAATATAAATTGTCTGATTTATATTCATTTTTATAGATGCTTGCTCACATTTTCATGCCTGGGAGATCTTTAAATATTATCTTATAATCTCTTATAATTGTTTGCCCCTAGATCTTAAAAAATGTGTGTTTTTTGGCTGAGGTATGGCTTTTTATTGTGCTGATAACTTAGAATTTTTCTACTTTGCTCATAAGCTTACTGCCTAGTATATAGTATTTTCCATCATGGTAGCTACTGCTCTCCCATTGATGTTTCCTCAGTGAGGCTGCAGACCCACAATGAATGGCAGTGTCTTGCCAACAGCCTCTTTTACAGTGGCATGGTTTGCAACCCACGACTGAAATATCAGTTGAGAGAGTTGTTAGAGTCATACATTCATATTGTCAGGCTGAGTAAATCTGAAGAAATAAAACAGGCTCATCAAGAAAGTTTAAGCTTCATTCACACAAAAGTATGTCAGTCATAATGTGTATCGTTTGCAAATCCGACCAGGTACACTGTGTGTACATCGTGTTATTTTTGCAGGTTGATGCAAAATATAGTGAAATATAGGTGACATTTGAGAATAGACAGAGCCTATCTAAAAACCCTTGCAATAACACAGCGTACCTGAAAGCTACAATACAATAAGTTGCAAATAAATGTGAGTAAGGTCTCATCTCGCTCACCTCTATCTCTCTCAGTTAGTATCCAGTTGCTTGAGTATTTCGGAGCAGTTTCCTCTGCGCGCTGGAGAGCTGTATTATTCCCTTGTGAGAGGACCCGGCTGCTGCCTGCTGGCGGTGTTCCTGAAGCACATAGGAGCTGTGTAACTCCTGTGCCGCACAGAGTGCCTTATATAGAGAAGGAGACCCCTCATGTCCAAAGGAAAAAATTACTGTCTCTACTCACTCACTCCCCCCACCCCCACTCGCCAGCCTCTCTGAAGTAAGCTATGTTCTTGGCAAAGAGCGCGCCGAGTGCGCACCCTGACGAGCAGCCTGATGTCAGAGAGAAAACTTCAAATATTGTAAATCAGCGGGCTGTCAGACGAGTCAGCGGCAGGCAGTTTAGATCACCATCTGTGAATCACGTTTGGGTGACAGTTATTACACAGATATGTGTCTTCACAACCGGCTACAGGCACGCGTCAGACATTAGAACAGACGGATAAGGTGCAACTTATTGCTTTATTAATGGCTAATAAAGAATTTACTGATGCTTTACGCATTAGTCATAAGCCATAAACAATTTTGGGTTGCCAGGTTGTGAAAATCCATTGGCTGGAATTTATCATTTCTATATGGTAATAATGCAGCTCTAAATGTTTGTAATCCATTATTAAATGCTCATGGGTTTCCCGTTCTCAAATAAGCCATTCAGTCTGCAGTAAGTTAATAACCCATTAATTAAGGGTTGTAATAATCAGGTCTGCAGTTATAAGAGTTACTATGAGGTTAATAACTGGGTTTTGGTCCAGATCCTCTGCAGCTCTTTTCTGGAAATAAATGGTCAAAGGGAGTTTCCACAGTCTGGATCTTCTTATGAAAGGCTTATAACAAATGTAGAAAGCATTAGTAAATGATTTATTAACTATTAATAAAACCATTAGTTACAGCGTATACACCCTTTATAAAGGGCGTCTTGTTTGAAAGTGGTATGAATGTTTGTAGTAATAATTCAGAGGAAAAAATAGTGTTATTACTTGTGAGGCATCAGCAGATCCATCAAGTGATTACAAGGACCATATCTGTCATAATTATACTACATTTTCTTGTTTTGGGGTGATCAGATACGAAGTTTCAACATATTTGTTTTCTTACAGTCCTTGATTTTTGCTGTAGTTGTATTTCTTCTCCACTAATCACTACTCTTTCAGTATCACTTATAAATGTATTAAAAACACTGCAGGACAATGACTTACAGTTCTGCTTCAGTCTCCAGAACGGCTCGGTCCAGGACGTATAACACAGCCTACTGACTATTCACTGTGACCACTCCACTGTCCCTAAACCAGCCAGGGGGGGTCAGAGGTCAAACGAGGCACCATATCCAGGTTTATATTCCAACCAACAACACAACAATGCAATAACAAGGTTCATCGCACTGACCCTGCAGACCCGGCTATGACTATATCTGCTGTGACCCAAATACTTCACATTTTATTCCATCATGAGCTTGATTTCTGTCTGAAACATCTCAGATATTTACAAGAACACGGCCACTCAGGAGGAATGCCAGCAAGCCGAACCCTCAGACAGATTTCCTTCCCACAAAGGGCTCTGCCAGTTTGGGCTCTGCACTCAAGTCAAAATACATGTTTAACAGGAAGTCTGGCCCATCATGCATCTGCTCTCCGTCTTAAATGTCCTGCAGAGATGCTAGCGAGGGCGGTTATGGTCTGTCGTGAGATGTTCACAGGAAAACGACATTTCTGAGACAGAAGGGGAAAAAAAAGCTAAATGTCAAGCTCATAGGTTGACCTCATGGGGCCCATCTGTATTACCAAGCACACTGCCTGGAAATACTTCATGTTCTAGTCTTGGCTTTCCTCTGTGCTGTATAGTTTTTGGGACATCAGAAGATTCTTCATTTAAGTAAAATAATTTTCTTTATGGGATAGCAGGGAGTGTGATGTACCACTCCAGAGATTAATGGTAATATTTTGATCTAGTGAATGATATTTAGACCCATCCAGATGTGTAATGCAGACCGGGGGCATTTTCCTCACACAATATGAGAACATTATTGGGCAAGTGTGTTTTCTCCTTCAGGTGCGTCATTTAGAATTGACACAGAGCCTTTATCCTCAGTAATTACACAACGATATCTGATCCTGATGGTTTTTGAATTGGCTGCAGCTACCTTAACAGATTTATTATCCAAACGTAAACCCATGCAGATGTGGGAAATAAGTGTGAAAGACTACACAATGTTACATATTATTTTACTCCTTAGATAACAAGGTTTATCATATTCCATGTAAACGTCATAGCCCGAAAATGATGAAAACTCTGTGTCAACGCGCAACAACAGAACTTTGTGCAAGTCCCTGTTTACATGATCATAACATTACCCAGGATTCTGATCGTCTGCGCACAAGTGTTCCTTGATTATTTAATATCTCAGGCACTGACTGAGTTAGCTCAATAGTTGAGGACGAACAGTTTGGTTTCTGGCACCAGGAAGCTGGATTTAGCTTCTACAACTCATTCTCTGCATTACTGAAGTCAGACTGTCCCTTTATTTCAGTGTGTTGATCATCTTTACATCATTTACCATATTTTTTGTTTTACTAACTAACTTCAGTAACTTAGACATAGACAACACACCTGCACATACCTGGATAAGCCACATTATCCTGGTTTCTATCAGAGCTTATCCAGGTTTATGAAACAAGAATATGTTCACGTTAAACAAATAAACAGGATACTCCAAAAGGCGCTCACTCAGTGCTCACCAGCTTTGTGAAGTCTATTTTGCAGCTGTCAGAAGCATTGATTATATTCTGAGGTAATGTTAAAGGCTGTAGCTTTGTGGCGCTTTAAGATGTTTCTGAATTTAATAACTGTAAGCTTAACTTTCAACCACAAGTACTTTGTGCACGTTTGGTGTGTTGCCATGATTTTTTTTTTTTTTAATTGTTCCCCACACATTTTGTTTTAGCAAGACCATCCACAAATACCAGGCACCAATTATTTGTGCTCTGTGAAACCATTATTCTTTGCAAACTCTTTATTCAAAGGGATTCACAGACCTTTTCAAACACAAATTTGGCATTCAACTTAATGGCTTACCTGTGTAACATCCTGTCTTTTTTGACACACTGTAAATCAGAAGCATGAGTACATACAGTATTTACCTGTTTAGGACTTTTTTAAAATACTATTGGAGGCAACGGTCCATGATGCGAATGAGTGGATTTTCAGGATTACTGCAAATGCTCTAATGACAAAACCACAATCTGCATTTCCCGCCCCAGAGCAGTCACTTGTGACAAACAAACTCAGATTTGATGACTGTATTCAAATGTCCAAGAGACGCGGGGTTTTTATTCTCAGAAGTGTTTTTTTGTTCCACGATTGCATCAACACAGATGCATAATTCATACCAGGCCAAATGGAAACTGGAAACTCACAACTCTTTAGTCTCAGTTGAAGACAACAGAAGGATTACACAACTCAAACATCCTTCTCTTGTTTACTTTTTGACATTATATAATCTTGAACAGGTGGGATCCTAGTTTTATTTTGTGTGTGTGAAATTCAAAGGGTACCACCATCCACCACACACACACACACACACACACACACACAGCAGGATTGTTCTCCATACACAAAACTGAGAGCTGGTTTATTTGGACAGGGGCTTGTGGAGGTCCTTGAAACTCCAGTTGCCATAATGTGTACTTTCCTTAGAAACTGCGGAGAGCTGGTGGACCTCTAAACAAGACGCACGGAAATGAGATGCAGAGGGGGAAAAACTGGGGGAGACTGAATGAGCAGACCATATGGTGTAGGATTATAAAAACAAACCAGTGGGGAGATCGTAATGGAGCAGGAAATGCACAAAAATCACTCCTATGAGGATAAAGAGGTGATGGAAAGCCAGATTAGTCAAATGTAAGCACGTAAGAGGAGACTGCTGTATAGCGAACCCTGTATACTGTAGCCTTAGTGGTTTGAATAGTCTTGAATGGAGGACAGGCACCAACGGAGTACATGCCAGGCATTCCAGCTCTAAGGCCAGTAGCTTCACCAAGAAACTTCAGAGCCAACAGTCGGAAGTAGCTGCCATTTACAGTATGTAGATGGAAAGTGTCAGTGTGACAGCCTGAAAGGATGAATACAAAAATAAAAACAACTTAAAATGTCTTAGTAAAAGGTCGGCTAGAGGGATGAACATTATTAAAAGATATTTCATCATCTGGTGTTTTGATGGTAGTGGAGACACTGTCTCTAACAAGTCGGTCCAAAACCTCACACAAGTGCTCAGCTGGGAGATCTGGTGAGTGTCGAGGCCATGATATGATTCACATCATCTGTATTTCTGTCAAGGTGAACCTCCCAAAACATTCTTCCATTTGGGCCTTTTTACCCCTTTAATACAGAGGGTACTGACCTTTTTTGGCTTGCGACCCCTTAAAATAAAGCAATATCTTCTAGTGACGCCTTAGTTTGGATGTGAGTTATAAGCAGTTCCACCAAGGAGTTTTTCCCTTCCTATGTTGTTAAATTTAAATTAGAAAAACAATTTTGAGCAGTCAGAAAGAAATAATATTTTGAGTAAATTATACTAATGAAATCATCTTCACCTTCAGATTTATTTTGGGGCACCATTTGGATGGCCTGACCCCCGGGGTGTGAACAAGGACGTTTTAAAGTTGCAGCTAAGACGTCGGAATAAGTGAAATCAGCTACCAAAATACTAAACTTGACCAACTTCAATATGAGCGTTTTGAAATCTGCATCCATCAGCTATTAGATGAACTGGATCTCAAGGCTCCACCACTCCACTGTCTCATTATTGAGCTGTGGTGGTTGCTGCTTGGTGAAGTGCAGGGTTTAATGGCTGTCTCCTGTCTATTAAAACAAATGACTCAACACAGGGCAACACAGTCATAATTTGGTTGTGGAGTAGATAGGCGTGAAGATGTGACAAGTCCCCATTGTTCTCATCTGCTGCAACATTTGGTTCGACTTTGTTGCCCGAGACAGTACTCAATTTTGGGTTGCTCATCTCCTCTGATTAACTGTTTTGATCCTTGGCACTTTAATTACCTTCATGGCTCAGTAACATGCTCATATTACAGAAAAGTAACACGTAGCACTAGCCCCGTTCTGTTGCTCCTCCGTCTATGCTGCAGTACTATGACTGTTAAAATTACTGGCTTGTGTTGAAAGATATGTCTTGCGCTTTTTGAACAAACCACTCAAAGCCTTTAAACGGCCCGTGGGGAGCAGGCTAACATACATACACCATCATCCCTAAGGCATGGCCGAAGGAGACACTTGTGAGTATAGGTGGTCTATCAGTGGGTCTCCAAACATGTAATTTGCCCTTCAGGCTGCGGGCCTGTAAAAAAAAAAAAGAGCTCTTGTACTTGACTTCTGACATTAACAAGAAAAATACTGCGCTTGATTGTAAGTTTGAGAGCAAAGCCACATTTCAGTGGACTGCCGAGCTATAGTAAGGGAGGAATAAATAGTAAGGAATACTAAAAGGGCAGAAAAACCTTACATGGCAAATTTTTCAATGACGGGTCTGCTTCCCATTAAAGCAAACAGGCGAGCTCAGCCTCGGCCCTAAAGAGAGCACTGTGGGCACTGAGGCAGCCAGCTAGACCACAGGAGGGGGAAGATATAACATACTACAAATACTACACATGGTATATGTTGACATATAGGAACAAAAGACCAATTAGCAGTGTGTGGTAGACCAAGACGCTGTGGATCATTTTGTTGTTTTGGTTTATTGTGCACATTGTTCTGTAGGCCAGTCCGACTGCAGATGTTTTCAGTATTTACTGTATTATAAGAAAGCCAAGTAGTCCTCTGACTACACTTCATTAGCAAACTGCTTTTTGCACAATCCTTTATTTGAACAATTAACAAAATAGAATGCTGGAGGCTTAAAATTAAAAGACAGTATAGATTTTGATTTTAGGTCAATATCCCAACAATTCCCAGCAGACAATAGTGTTAGGAGCACATACTGAAGAGACATTATTGAAGCATTTCACCAGCACATTTCCTGACCAGCCGTGAGAGACTGAGATAAAACTATACAACAGAAAGCTCAAGGTGTCCGTTCAGGGTCCCAACTCGCAAACATTTCTTCAAAAAGGGGAAAGAAAAAATATGCAAATCAACAAATGTCACAATTTGTGCAGAAATGACTACAAAGCCAGCAGCACAACTGAACTATCATTAAAGTTATGTATGATGAAGATATATTGACGGTCTAAACCCTCTGTTTGCCCTTCCTGAGGTTTCTTCCATTTTTTCCCATTAAAGTTTCTTTGGGGGAGGGAGTTTTTCCTCATTCAAATCAAGGGTGCCCCTTGAGGCAAATTGTGATTTGTGATATTGGGGTATATAAATAAAATTGACTTGACTTCAACAGCAAGATATGGCTACAAGACCTCGGATGGAGAAGGCAAAATAACGTTTGAATATATATTTAAGGAAAGGCAGTAGGGCCTACATAATGTTGTCCTTTGGTTTATCTGGGAAAGGTTTCTGACTTTGAAACCCACAAGGAAAGGTCAATTGAGACTGTGCACCACGTTATATCACATAGAAGATAAAAATAATTCAAATCTAACATGAAATTGTCTAATTTTGGTTAAAAAAAAATCACTAATTTAATTTCAAATTTAAAGATTTAACCTAATCAGTCTTTATGAACTTACAATAAAGTACTGTAACGTGTAACGTTAAGTTAAATGCTTGCTCTGCTATCAAAATACAGGGAAATGGGACGACCACCTTCTCACCCGTGTACCTTGTTTTAACTGACTGTGTGTGAGGATGTTAAGTCATGGTGAGACAAAAAAAGAGGTTGTTTGTGGATAAAAGTGAAAGTACACAAGCCTAAATTATGTAGAAATACTTGAGTCGATTGCATTTTGTAAAGTGTTAATACTGAGATTCTGACACTGGTGGTTGGAATGAAATGGTCTTGAGCAAAAAAGAAAAAAAACAATTATGAAAAGAGAAAATGACAAAAACAGAAATAAATATCAAGCAAAGAACTAGTTAAATTTTATTCGTTGTTGTGCTTTAGCCTGTGTAATTTCTTTTCAAACACCAATTCAAATGCAAGCATGTTTTTCTGAAAGGAGCATGGGGACATCCAATAAATGATCGACAAAAAAAAACAAAAAACAAAAAAACATTGTTTAGTAACTCAAACAAAAATCATCACAATCAACGAATGATCCAAAAATCAGTATGTTCAATAAAAGCAAACACTATCTCCTTTTGTGCGCATGTCCGGGGTCTTTACGCAGAGCTTAGCACAGATGTAGTCCCACATCCCCTCAACACTCAGATTCCCTCGACTAGGAGGAAATGCTGAGCCACAAAAGAGTAAATACATAGGTGTCCGGTACATTCCCCTAACTCTTCAGACAGACTTGCTGTTGGCGCCTGATTAGGGTTAGACTTGTACACCGAGTGGAAAAACATCACACATTGAACCTAAGGCAGCCCCCGCTTTCTGCTGAGTTGGGGGGTAAGAGGGGTGGTGTGGCTCAAAACTACACTGATAAGCCACCTATACACAGGTGGAACCTTTAGACAAGACGAAAAAAAAAAAAAAAAAAAAAAAGAATGGATAGAGAAGGAAATGTTCAAAGTAAACAAGGGCAGGTTTTGCAGTGGAATCTGTCTTGATTGGTTGCCATCTGTCCAGTGCAAGAACTGAGTCTAAAAACTGGCGCCGTCCTTCCGGACAAGCAAGTTTTCAGTCAGCTAGATTTTATATTTTTTGTCGTTTTGTTTTTTTTTTTTTACATTTTAATCTAAATATTTGCAAAATATGCATTTGCCTGTCATATCAGATCAGTTTATACTTTGTGCACAGAAGCTTATTTGTTAAATCCTAAAGCGCATTAATATTTTTTTTAGATAGTCTTTCTAAATCTAAACCCAGATACCATAACAAGGATCTCTCAAACAAGGAAGCTGTTCAGTTCCCATTCAATGTACCACCTGTCTTTTTTTTTTCTTTTCTGTTTTTGATGGCTCAAGTTGTACCTAGATTTAAAAGCATCATAAAAGTGAGGAAATTGAGGAGGAGGAGTTGTTGGTGTTGGTGGCAGAGAAGACGACGATCTGGCCTTGGGAGGAGAGACTCATGATAATGCTGGTGCTGGGCCTTTTCAATGCACTAGGGCAAATTCAAATAGGCTTTTAAACTGCTGCAAATTCATTAGGCCAACGGTTCTCCTTTACTAAAAGGCAAACACTGATATTTCTGGGTCATTTCCTTAAAAAGGTAATTCAAACAAGAGAAGTTACCCCAGCGGTCCACTTGCAGCCTGTGGTAGATAGTTCTTCCTGTGTGCGAGTCCACTGTTTGCTATCTGAGCCGAGCTGTGGGCTCAGCCAGAGGTGAGTCTCAGGTCCTAACCTGTAACCCAACCCCACCTCTGTCTATTCAACAGTCCTTGCTTGCTGCTTTAAAATTAAAACAAAAAAAGGACACACGCACACAAAAAAAACCCCCAAAAAAAAACAAAGAGAAAAAAAACCCCCAGCAGTGGTGCACAAAGAAGAGAGAGCAGTCACAGGGAAATCTTTGTGAATGCAGCTTGTTTCTCTTCTTCCAAACAGAAAAGAGAGACAAGGAAAAAGGTGTTGGAAAAGCTGGTTCTCAGGAAAGCGGGGAGACAGGAGGGAAGAAGAGGAAAATCTTGCAAGAGAACAAGTTGGGCAGTGTTCCTGTTCATTAGTTTGGTGTGTGTTTGTGTCATGTGTAGATGTACTGTACTGTCAACAAGTGCATTTTGAGCATGTACGTTTTTTTTGTGTGTGTGTTTGTGAATATATTCGGGTGTTGTTGCGTGTGTGTTGGGATGTGTATGCGGTTTGTCTACAGCAGGTCGACGCGGCGGTAGTACAGCAGGTAGGCGGTGCGCTCTGCAGTCTGCTTCACCACCTGGTACTGGTTGATGACCTTCACTGTCTGGTCGTCAATGCGCAGCCAGCCGTTAAGACCAATGTGGAAGACATCCGTGGTGTAATGACCGCCTGTCGCGCTGTTCCCATGGTGATAGACAACTGGTTAAGTTGAGAGACAGGGGGGAAAAAGACATTAGAGATATGTGGGATATTTTTATCTAAAAGTCATTACTCGTCCATGACTTCAACGTTGGGCAGTGTCAGCAGTTTTTTTGTTTGTTTTTTTACTTTGAGCAGTTTAGCCTGAAAGTTGACCCACAATGCTGTACAAAGTAGCTCATAGATACTTATTCTTTTGATTCTATAAAACAAATTAAGTTTTATTTTCTTTCCTAAGTTGACACAGTTCAGAGAGTAAGTTGCCACGTTAAGAGTTGGCAGGTGCGCTCTAGTTAGTAAGAGTCATACTCATGACTATAGGTCTCTTCGCACATGACAACAAGTACTAAGTGGAGGATACAACATCTGATAAGACAATTCCATTATATGATGTAGTTGCTGCTCATTTGCTCGTAATGCTTTTGCTTTTCTCATCTCCACATAGTTTTAAAAAGCTCATTGATCTCAATAGTGGGACTAAAAGAGGGATATAACTCACTCCAAATCGACCACAGTTGATCATAATTAGTATTAGTTTTGTCATTTATTCACCACATATTCCTCAATGTTTGAAAATACCAAATAGAGGCTGATTAATTGCAAATGGCTTCTACCCCAGCTGGATGAAAGCATTGCTTGGCAAACTTAGCAAAACCAAGAGTTATTCCAAAAGCATTTCAATAAGTTATGATCCCAGAGTACTTCCTGATGTCAAATAAAAGGACTACTGTCAACCAGATGTATTCAGTTTCAACAGAAAGACACGGTCATTCTTTAAATACTCTTTGGCAGCATCATTATTTTGGTGGATGAAGGAGCCACAACATGGTGAATTAACAGTTATCACAGTGACAATATGTTACAAAAACAACTAAATTACAACCCCTCGCAGCAGATGTAATAATGTGACTGAAGCAGATAAGAAAATGAAACACAAACACACCTGCAAAGAGCCTGTAAGTTCTTTGGCCTTTCACAACTTTGCTCCGCACTCCAGAGGACAAGAGATCTGAAAGGAAATGATGGTCAGGAAAATCCACTGATTAGACCAAGAAGTTCTGAAGGATTGCTTAAATTATAATTAAATACAGAATGTGTTGCATCATGTTTTGCTGCTGGTCAGTTAAGATTTACACAGCAGAAAAATTAATAGACTTGAGTAAATTTTGCTTTTCATGCCATTTAAAAACAGCAGGGGAGCTTGAAAGTCCGTCAAGACTTTGTTCTGAGTTTGCACAATCTTTTAAAAGCTTTTCTTGAGTGAGAAAGTACAAACGCAGCAATTTGAAGGATATATTCTGAAAAACTGCTGCTAAAACCCAAATTTGAGTAGCATATTTTACAACATGTTATTTTAATTTTATAAATTAATTACAAAACTAAAGTTGTAGAACTTAGAAACAATTTGAATTTAATTTTAAAATCAGTTTTTGTACAAAATGGTGGGGAAAAAAACTTCTGAGGTTTACAAATGTCACTGAAACACTGTTATCTTGATTGCTTGATCCTGATCCCTCCGAGGACGTCCACAGCTATCTTACTTTAGCTACGCATGATAATGATTTTGCAACCTGATTCAATTAGTGCGTAATGACGTGTGCCAGTTTCATGAGTCACTCCCCTTGAGAAAGAATACCATTGAATATCAAAAAGATTAGTGTTTCTCTGGGGAGCCACCTTTTTCAGAGCGTAAATCGTACAGACACTTGAGGTTAACTTGTCTGACTCATGAAATTAATTATCTACAGCTAAAATTGAGAAACATGTTGATGCGTGTTTGTCCCTTATCGAGGCCAGAGTTCTTATGATTGGCAATGTAGTCTTGTATACATGTGTCTGAAATGCAATAGGGCTGTCATGATTACCTTGAACTTTATATAAAAAGTTTTCCAACAGTGAAAATTCAAAGTTATGAACTTTAACAACAGTGAAATGTGTGCATCAAGAGTCTATGGGTCAAGTTGAAAGCCTTGTATGCTCAGTAGAGTGTGGGTCCATACCTTTGCTGATTTCTAGGTCAACGGGGTAATCAATGTTCTTGGTCAGTTTCTGGCAGCCTCCGGTCTTTTCGAAAACGAATCTCTTGAGATGGAGCACCAGCACAGGGGGCAGCTCTTCCAGAGTCACCCTCCGACTGATCTCAATCTGAAAACGAGGACAAAAAGACAAGAAAGACGTGCAGTCAGAGAACGTACTGTGACGGTAATAAAATAGCTTATTAAACAGGAGTTTATTCTAGACTTAAAATAAAACCCAATAAGCTTGTAAACAAAACAGGAAAGAGAATGAAACAAGAACAGAACAAGAGGTAACATTTTGTTGGAAATACAAGAGCTTCCTGAGCCCTTCAAAGCAGTGACTCATGAATCATTACGTTTTGGGGCTTTTAAAAAGTACAAAAGACAAGAGCCAGGCTGTAGACCAAAGTTAGCCGTCACTAAAATGACAAAGACCAGAACGATACGTTTATCTGTTACAAAGATGCCCATTATACAGCTGTAGCAGACGTTCCCTGCACCAGTTGTTCCAGCTTAATGTTCACTCACTGAATCATTTTCAGACAAGTATTTTCCTTCAGTAGTTGTGAGATCTTGTGTACTCGGACCCAAGGAAACGATTAAAATATTGTCTGTGTTCAGATTTATGCTTTTTACCATGTGTAGCCAACATTACTCATCTATCTGTTAAACCATCAGTGCACATGCCAAGAAGCAAAATGTTTCTATGAAAGAAAATCAAATCAGAAATCTATGAGCACTACAAATATCTCTGCACTCTCCCAAAATATAATTAAATGCCACAAAAGTAAATATAATAACTCGTAAACATACTGAAAGTCAAGACAAAAAAAATAAAAATTAATAAATTAAATTTCTTTGTTATTTAAATAACATGCAACCCTGATATTTATTCATACCTCCTGCTTGGTTTTAGAAGTGTAGCCCTGGACTGACTCTCGTGCCACCAAGGTTTCTAGAGCCTCCTGGACAGTGCGGATCTTCTCTGACTGGATGTCCAGCTGCAGAGTAAAGAAAGGCTGCAGAGTGGCCGACTCTTTAGAGTTTTGTTGATACACCACCGATCTGACAAAGAAAGAAAACACCAGGTTAGATATTAGAAGATACAAGAAATACAAGTGAGACATTGAGGATATGGGATGGCATTCTCCGTTAGGGCGGGTTATAGTTTGAAACAAGTTTTTGTGTGTAGGACCACTTGTCTTTTAACTTATACAAAGTGTATTCATACAAATGCATCTGTAGCTCCGAGTTTAAACACGCAACACTGGAATCATTAAAATGACTGAACCTTTATTAATTGTTCCAAGCTTATCCTGATTGCAACATCTGACCTAAATTTTAAAAAGGAAAAAACATCTAATATGCTGCTGTTTGCTGCTTCTGATGGTCGAATGCTTCCGCTACAAGACTTTAATTGGGAAAAATAGTTGCAACAGGGATTCACAAACTAGTGCCTAAAAAAGTCCATGGGTTATAGCCAAGCTCAGTGGGTGTGCACACCACACTCTGTAAACATACACTCCTGTAGTCCATTTCTCTCTGGTCGCAACCATTTCTGAGAAAATAATCCTTTAAGACACTGTGCAACCAGTGTAGACCAGGACTGTGCCAGACCAGAACCTCATAGAACATATTTAGGCAGGCTACACCCGCACAGGTTCTTAACTTTCCAATTTGTCTGAAAGTTAAGACCTTTGTTTGTGAATGTGTGCCCCACGTCTTGCCGTCGAGACTTCTGACCACAATCGACCCACGGTGGCTGTTATTCTGAAGGACTGTGGTGCTAGTTGGACGAACGCTGGAGACGGCTGGTGGCAGACTGATTTGTGACGCCACCATGAATAGGTCAAAAACTTTTAGCCAGAAGCTGCACAACCAGTACAGGGTGCACAAATGAAGATGACACAATTATCTCCCAAGGTTGGTGAACTAACTGGGAACAGAAGCCATAACCAACAAGAGGCTGAAGCTATTTTTATCTTAAACACACACACACAAAAAAAAAAAAAAAAAAACAGTCCACAAGTTCCCCAGCCATCAGAATTCCTTCCTAAACATAGGGCTCATTATTTTCTCTTCACATAAAAATTTATTTCTGAAACACATCTCTTCACAATGATCTGTTAACATACCTGATGTGCCCACCAAATATATCAGTGATGGGTGTGCGGATAAAGTCAGCTTGGCGAGTAATGGAAGTCTTGTTTCTGGGGCCAACTTGCTCCCACTCGTCCTCACTACCTTCTTCCTCCTTATCAGCAACATCTTCCTCCACACCTGGCTGGGACTCTGGCCCGTTGGGTGTGGGAGCTTCTGTTAAAAAAACAGGAAAGAAAAACCACTTTAGAGATCAAACAACCAAAGACCATCAAACGTTAAAGCTGAAATTTGGATTTAAGCGGTGGAGTGTATATTTGTATTAGTTTGAGACACTCCACTGTTGGGGCTGTTCGATGTCACACCTGTTCACTTGCAATGGCCTCTTTATCGCTTCAGTAAATAAAACATTAGTGTTCATGTTACCGAGCTATGTGGTGATACATTTTTTATTCTATTGAAAACCAACAAGCAGCACAAAAACTTCACAAACTCAATAGATGCTCTCTCTACGTTGGTGCAGGCTGATTATACAGAAAGTAATGGGATTCATCTTTAACTTAAACACAGAAAAGCAATGATATGCAAAAGATGAATTCAATGAAACAATCTGTAACGACCTCATCTGCCTTGTGATATGGTTTTGATATTGAAGTGGTAAAAGATGCTTACTCTCTTCCTGAGGCGAGATTAGTTTTTTCAATGCCAGCATTTCCTCATGCAATCCGTTGAGAGTGAAGCCAAGATACTCCTCTGCATCCTCTTGTCGACCCTGCGAGCGGAGCACCAGGACATCCGCAGCAATTACAAACACTATCAAGAACGCTTACTGTCAAATAAAAAACACTAGTGTACACACATGTATGTGTTTAGTCACAGGAAAACAGTGAAACAGGATGAGCATAAGCCTCATTAAATATCAAAAGATAAGCATTTCATTCAGAATGTTGTAAGTAATTTCATTCATTAAAACTGAATCAGAATTGACTCAGCATGTGTAACGCATGAACTGCTTTTATTCAGGTGAGTTGTCAAATTCTGAACAGTAAAATGTGTATTAAAAACTACAAGAACATTCCCTTCAAGCACTGTATGTGCCAGAGGAAGTCTATTCAAAGAGTGTGATCATTTAAAAACAACCACGCAGCACCATGACGCATTGCAGAAGCAGCAGCTTACTTTCTCAGAGAGACTTGACTTGATGAGAGTGAGGAGTCTATAAATGTAGGTCGGTTCAAAGGGTACACCGGGCCGAATGTCTTTCATGGCCTTATCACCAACAGCTGCGGACACAGTTACAAAATCATACAATATCAGTGATGCTGACAGAAAACGATACCAAATGTCTTTGGACGTGGTGTCTGACAACTCACCTTGCTGTTTGGCTTTAGATGGCACAGGCATGTTGTTGAACTCATTCACCAGCCTTACACTGTCAAAAGAAACAATGGTGATGTCTCCGAGCACAACACGTTTTGGCAATTTCATATCAGCTTGCAGAAATGCTACTCACAAGTTGTCTAGCATGGGTGTGGAGGTACATGGTCTCTGCGTTTCATTATGCAGAGGAATGGACTTCATCAGGTGATACATGGGAGGGCACGCAATCAGGGCCTGTAGGGTCTGAGTATTCAGAGTCAGGGAGGAAAACAGCATGTAGGAAAAGTTATACGACAAGCTGCTTTAGTATTTCTAATGTGATACCAATGGATGAATAAGTTCTAATTTGATGAAACCCCTGGTGTTATTTTGGAGCCCGTAAAATTGAGATGCATTTTCAATTTGAAAATAAAGTGAACGTTTTTAGCTGTTTTTTCTAATCACACTGAAGGAGGGAAATAATATTTCATCAGTCTCCATAAAACACCAACAAAAAAGTCTGATAATGTGTTCTGAGCTTTCCTTGAAGGAAAAATGGCATTTTGCTGGCTTTTGAGGAAATTTCCAGGCAGAGCTGGAACTCACTCCTCAGCAAGTGTCGGCCAAAGACAAACAACTACATTTCACAATGGCACGGTATTTTTAAAACACATACCGCCTTGTCTGGGACACCATTTATCCATTGTGCTATTTGGCTTAGCACCGATTTAAGAGCTAGTTATGCTACCCACAGCCAAACATGTACAAGTGTGAACAGTGTTGAAGGATTAAAGTTGCAGGTACAGCAAAAAGCAGAGTGAAAGGATACAGCGTTGATATAGCACCAGTTTCCCTTGTTGATCAGTCCTCTCGGCTGCAAAGACACTGGTTTATGTATCAACTTCACATTCTCAATAAGTTCTGGGGATTCAAAAAAACACAACGTTCTTAAACAGGTAGCCCCGTACAACTCCAACAAACAATGAAAACCCACGTCAGCATGATTTTGTGACTGCACACTTTCAGACATTAACACTGATATACTCGTGAATATTATAGCACACATTTCCTGCATCACAAGAAGTACATTTTCACTTTCACAAAACAAATGTTCCTTCTTCTATTCCTGCCTCTTGTGACAACGACACAAGAGGTGGTCTGAATAAAAGCAAGAACTTGCTGTACCACGCCTAGGAAGGGAGACTGCCATTCAAAAACACAGCTCCCATGGTAACGTGGACATAGTTTTACGCAACTGATTTATAAAAAAAACCCATAATTTTGTGTCTGTAGCTGTGAATACCAATGACCAATGACATATACAAATTAGACAATACAAATACATCATTAGTACTTTCAAGCTTAAGCATCTTTCCCCCTGTATTTACATAGCACGTACTTATAAGTAAATAATTCAAATATCGCTTTACAAAAATGCACTGCATTATCAGAATGAGCCAGTCACTGGCGGATTGATCACTGAGCTCACTTTACACTGGAGCCACCACGGTTTTAAACTGAGCCATTTCTATTTCGTAAATGTATGTTAATTATAACCCATTTATCACGCCAGTGCTTGACTTTTTGTGAAACAGTGTTATACATATCCTAAGGTAATGCGGTTTTAGAGCAAAGAATAAAAAAAGTATTAAGTATTTAAACTGAAAAGTGCCAGCGGGTCATACTAATCCACAAAGACTTTAATCACTTCTCTTGCAGGAGAAAGGTGTGGCATACCGATGCTACAGACTCTTTTGGGAAATCCTGCTGGAGTGCAGCATCATGGAGCGCTGTGTGAACTTAAGAGAGCGGCTCTTTTTGAAACTACTGTTTACTGTGTTAGTTATTTTATTATTTAGCACATGACTATAGATCTTCTTACGGTACCATGTAAGTATTCAAGTAGCTTACATGTAAAGAAAAAAGTAAATGTTTGCTGAAATGCTGGGGCTTATTGCAGGTTCATGCTATTTTTTTTTTCTTATCCCATTTCAAATTAACCCAATCAGTTATACAGACTATACAAACAGCTGGTCTGTGGCTCCACGCCGGTGTATTTCGAAGCGGGTTGGTCTCTTTCAAGTTCACATGGAGCTCTGTAACACTGAACACTGGAGCAGACTAAACACTATCAAATGAAGACATTCAAATAAAAACTGCTAAGGAACTAAAATGCACAGTACTTAACAGTGGGGACAAATTTCCATCTGCCTGTAATCGCATTGCAGATTACAGTCTATAGTCTCAATATGTAGCACCATTCTCCAACAGAAAAAACAATTAGAGTCTAGAGGGTCAGTATGGCCCACTGGTGCTTTTTAGTATTTGCAATTCCAGCGGTTCTAGTGTTTTAAAATATCTGGCATTGACTGATGGCTGTCAAGCTAAGGAAACTGTCTTGCAGATAAAAATACAGCCACAAAGTTTTCTGGTTCTCAAGCATGCATAAGTAACATTTTCACCTCAAAAAGAGAACACATTGTTACTTTAAAATGAAACCTTTGCTTCTCAAATTACACCCAATAAGTGCTGGGTACCTTAGAAGAGAGACAGTGTGCTGAAAATGTGCACTTTTGGCTAAACAAGATTGTGTTCAAAGTGGGACTTAAACCAAACTGTTTGGGTAGACAGAAACAAATTAGATCTCTGGTTAGTTTCCATACTGTTCTGAGAGAACAACTATACAACAACCCAAACATGTACATACATGCAGCATAATCAGGTTTACCTAAATAGACAAATCGCAAATATTGCACACTGATTTTAAGAGAGACAGACCCATTGCTGGATACAAGACAACTTGACTGGAAAAAATACAGTTCAGAATGACTTGGCATGGCAAAATACTTAACATCTTGTATCTGTTTGCAAGTTCTTAAATAAGTCACCCCCAAAATGATCTCAAATCACACTAAACAGTGCTTGTTTGTGTGTTCACTTCAACTGATCTTTCTCCACATGAAGCCAAACCACAACTGCTTGGCCTCTGTTTATTTTCTGCCTGAACTGAACAAAGAGATGTTTAAAGAAATCCTTTTCTCCTCTTTTGGCTGAAATGATACCGTTTCACTCAAGTTGAGAGACAGGGTATTCACGGGGTGTTATATCTCCATTTCTTGGGTCATCTAAATCACAACCAAAAGGGAAAGTTTGGCCATTCATTAATGCAAAGTGAACTATCATTTTTCATAACATTTAAACTGCACCCTGAGATAATGGCCCAACGAACTGTAACCATCTCACCACAACTTGAAACATGAAATATACATTTGCACACAACATACTGCATGTCCCTCTTTAAATATCACACTTAACGGGGACAAATGGATGTATTTAAAGGTAGATGAAGCCTAGACAAGATAACAGAACCCTCACAACACATTGAGAAAAAGAAACCATCCACCTATGCTATAACTTTGTGAGGAGAACATTATTTCTTTGCTCAGATTGTGCCTTACAAGGCATTTCCAGCCTACTTATAATGGTGTTGGGTAATGACAGAAAGTGTGTTACACAAATGTGACTAATGGCTTAATATCTGACAGCTATTCTGGATGTAGTACCACCATCTAGTGTTCATTTCTTGAATTTCTTTAACATGAAAGCAACATGCCTATAACCTTTTCCTGTGGCAAGGCGTTATTGAGCAAATTATATATATTTATCTGGGATATAGGACAATCAGCAGCAGAAAATAAAGTCTGGTCACTTATTTCTACTCTTCTAAAACATCAAATGTTTAAAAGCTTAAGCTCACACAGGAATACAAGGAGAAGGAATAGTACAATTGTCTCAACATTGCCACCAAGTGTAAGGGGAGTGAATTTAGCAGCAATGCACATCTCTTGCAGCAAAACACTTCCAAGCTGAAACAATATAAAACAGGTATGATGGGCCATTTTCAAAGATATACAATGAGCATCTTCATATAATACCTGCAAGTTTAGGGGCCATAGGATCCTCTGATACGTGGACAGGGCCGTCTTTGACCTCCCCAACTTTCTCAGGCTGCTCTGGCGTAGCAAGGGAGGGAGACACAACTTCCACAACATTCTTTACCTCCACAAAGGCCTGAGGGCCCCCAGGCAGAGGCTTGGAGTTGTGGAAGAGGCTAGCCCAAGATTTGGGGAGGTTGGCAGCAGGTGCAGCTGAAATCGCAGGCGAACTGGCCTGCTCTGCCACTACTGGCTGGGCAGCAGAGTCTGGGCAGGCCTGCTGAGCCTGCTCCCCACTCTCACAGTCGTCTTTGTGTCCATCTGCACTGACGGGAGTATCAGGCTCTGTTAGCCCGTTGGCCACCCCACTGTCTACTAGCTCCCTTCCCTCCAGTTCAGTAGTCGTAATGGAAGTGGCGACAGAGAGGGTGGCCACAGCAGCTGAAGGAGGAAGAGGTGATTTGGAGCGGGGGCTGTGTGGAGTATCTGAAAGTTCGGGGCTTTGTGGAGCCAAATGATCTGGCTGCTGATCTGCAGTCCTTGGTCCCTCTGTCATCCCTCTGCTTTGAGAGGAGGATGAAGAGGAGGAAGTTGCATTGTTGCCATCTGATAAAGAGGCAGCTCCACTTGTTAAGTCCAAAGAAGAGTCATCAGGGCTATCACAAGTCCTCTGATTGGCAGTGGATGTGGGGGCAAACTTGGCTGCTGCCACAGCAGCTGTTGATGTTGCCGTGGAGACAGGCCCAGGGGTGGAAAGTTCAGCCCCTGACAATGCCTTACCGTCCACATCTTCAGCACTGTGGTGTGGGCCACCAAGTGCATGTCCGTTCACCAGTGCTGTCCCAGGCGTCCCATCTGCTGCACTGCTGCTGTTGTTGCTGCCAGTTGACGGTTCCAGGTAGTTGTAATACCCCGGCGGTCGCTTTTTCTTTTTCTTCCTCTCTCGCTGTCCCAGGCTGCCAGGGAGTCCATCCATGTCCTGGCAGGCCTGGTGATTGTCCAGTCCTGAGGCCTCCGAGTCAGGGCCATCCAGCGAGTTGTAGTGGGCTCCATCAGGGACATCAGCTGCTGGAGAAGCTGTGTGTTGGGCCTTCTGGGCTGACTGGCAGCCCAGGATGAACTCTGGAGCCTGGGGGTTCAGGGTGCTCGACACCTTGTATAAAGGATCGTTCACCCCAACAGGTTTGGAATCCATCACCTCGTCAACGCCAAACTCAATGCGCTGATAGTCTTCTGCTGTAGATAACATTTCAATCAATTAGAAACACGAAGTTTTGTCTTCAAATACAGCCCAAATATAAGAAACAGACACTGTTGTATTTTACTCTCTGCTGCAGTGTTTGGTATAAAATCCTTATTTCTGAGCAAGTACACCATCACCCAAAAGGGGTCGTGGGAGCTCTCTGACAGGATCAGACATACCAATAAAAAAGGAAAAAAATCCTGCTGGGCCTGTTTTTGGCTCCAACTACTACTGCTGTGTCTATGATCAACTAAACCACATTCCTTCTGGGCTCATGTGGATCCCAGGAACGTTGCTAACAAATCCAGAAGTGGAGTGATTCAACATTTAACATTTCCAATTAGGCAGACGGAGACAATATATTCTTGGGGCTTGTTTCAATTAATTTCCTAATAAGTAGCAGCCAGCCATCAAACGGCCAGACTTGGAAAGTGTATGTGGTCCTGGATAAATTGTTAATTGACCTGATTTTATTAACATTTCTGTTAAAACTATTTTAATCAAGGAATCACCTGTGGACATTATTCATAAAATGATAATATGGAGTATTCCTATTTAATTTTAAAAAGACTGACAATTTGAACATTGTTATTAATCCAAACCACAAGAATGAGGATTTTTGGTCTAAATGTCTGATTTACGAAACTGTGTACTACAGGTTAAATGTATATAAATATATTTAAATTTATCATATTTAAAAACTGTTCTGCATGAGTAGTCAACCACTTTGTACTGTTTGGGCTAAAATGCCACAAAAGCAAAACATTTATTATCTGTTACCGAGTTTGTATTGCGTTGTTCTGACTAATTCTTTTATTCTAACATTTGCTTAATTTGTCTTTACAAGTAATGTTGACACCAGGTCCCTTGACAAGATCTTGTTATAACCTGTAAGACTGATTGGACAACTAGGCACAGGGGGTTTCATTGTAACTCTGTAAAAATCACTTAACAAAAGATAAGCTTACCTAGATATAACTAACAAATAGATATAGATTCAAGTAATGCAATATACTACACAAACAAAACAGAACAAGACAAATGATGATGATTCAACATATGATTATTAAAAACACTGCTTTTGCTGGTGTGGCAATTTATCCCAAGTTAAGCCAATTTCCTACTTGTGCAAACTCAGTTATTTCAATTTTATACCTTCATAAATAAATTCAGTTTTGTCATGAAAATGCCCTGAAATGAAGTTGTAATGAAAATAATGCATTTCAAATATCTTACATATTTAAGAGATACAAGTGAAATGGTCTAAATACTTTCATAAAGGACTGCACATCAATGAAGTACATCGATATGCAGCATTTCTTAAAAACGGAATACTTTTTATATTTGGATTTTAAAGTGTCACCAACTCCTTCCAATGTAGAACAATGTACACAAACAAATGCATGTCATCAATACAAGACAAATGTACTTCATTGTTTAGTTAAAACGTGTTGCATGGCAGCGTAAAGAGTAAATTATATGCAATCAGAGGTGCAAAGTGAAAAGGTGAACAAACAGGAAACATTAGTAAGTCAAATCAGAAAAAACCATCCAAGAGATTTTCATCATGACACAACTGACTGGTCACACAAACTGTAAACCCTGATGTTCTGCAAGGGTTAAGTATGAAAACAGTAGTAGTTACTTCCTCTACTGGGATTAGAAGATCTTCTGTTAGTGTTACTGAAATCACACTTCATGACTGTAAAATGCATTCAGCAGTAAAACCGTAACAATGTAAGGCTAAATGTTAGCAACCACATAAAACCATCACTATGCCCCTTAGTAAATAAGCTGCGATTGTTAAATCATACGAAAATTCAATCCGATTTTAATTCAACTTGGAGCCCTGCAGTGGTGAAAATGCATTAAATGCAAGAGAAGATAAGATACTTGACAGTATCTTGAGCATGCAAAGCTCTACAGATTTTACCAACAGGCAAGAGAAAGAATACAGGCGCAAGGTTTAGAAAGCCACCAGTTTTTGAAACCTGGATTTTGAGTTTTACAGCAAACGTACAACAGCTAGTCAAGCCACAGGGTGTCAGACTCCTCAACTCACCGCAAACCTGCAGTCCCATAGACTCCATAATATAAGGTACAGCAGGAGTGCAGTAACTTCCTAAATAATCAATACAAATCAAGGTAAGGCAAATGTCATGTGCAAATGGGTACCATTTCAAAGACAGGTGGCTGCTAATACATTTTTAATTTGGTGGCTCGAAATTTAAAGAATTAACGTATTCTTAAAATAATGAAATGGTCAATGTCTACTGGGATTTGTAATCCATTCTAAACAATATATACTGTACGTATAAATATAAGCAAAAATAATCACATGAAAAGCATCTCCCTGCCAGGCAAGTCAGGTCAGCTCAGCCTGGGCTTCTACCTTACATTTTACCTGCTTGACCTGCTTTGTCAGTGTTGAGAGTATTTTGATGCTAACAAATCTTCAAAAGAAAAAAAAATACATTATCTAGCAATCTCGTGTAAGTGAGATGTACATACCAGAAGACTGACTGACGCACGGGACTTTGTCATTGAATGGCGGAAGCTGTGAGACAAAATGCAAAATTAGGAGTTAAAAAACAGTATCAAGAGTCTGATTTACTAGCACTTTTTCAGGTAGCCCAACTAAAGTTTAAAAGTCATTCTAGTGTTTGTCAAAATTTCCCACAAACCCTGTTGCTTTATGTCAAAGAAAACCCTGCTGACCAGCAGAGGCGACCAGATCTTGTAAAAGGCCAACCATCATGGCCACCCATGTAATAATGATTTATTAATGTAAAAACGAATTATAATCCGGCTCCTTACCTCAACATAACATCGTGGGGTCACAAAAAACTGATTGATTTCATCAGGGCTGAATTCCCCGAAGATGTACTGTGGGAAGAAATCAGTATAACCATTAGTTTACAAGAAAGGCAATATGGTAAAAAAAAAAAAAAAAAAAAAATCTAGATTAGGAAATTGATCTTGAATTGCATGAAAGACCATTAAAGGAGTCACACAACTTGAGATTATGCAACAATATAAAAGATAAATCAAATCAACGGAAAAGTCAAATAATATGCAGTGAAGTACAGGGCATTGGATATCTAGGTACAAGGGCTTTTACTAGGGTCAGTCAACCCCAGCCAAGACTACAATGGTAGCTTGTACAAAGGTAAAGCACAACATGAAGTGATGAGTCATGCAGCGTTATACATAAACCATGAACACAAACGGCTCAAATTTGATTCCAGGACCGTTTGCTTTTAGTCAAGTTTTGTTTTTTTAACAAGCCAAAGCTGGTATTTGTATGCTCGTAACTTCATGTACTTTGACAGAATTAAACTAAAAGATGCAGTCTGAGCCTCTTCGACGACAGAGACATTTGACTTGTGATTTCAAAAGCTACATGGATCCAGAGAGAGAGTGTCTCTGCAGGACTAGATCTCCTTACGTCAGCTTGAAATTCGGAGCAGTAAATTGTCAATAATTAGCCTAAATTATGTCAATAACACAAGATAACACTGAGCACTGTTACACTAGGAGATATTTGTTCAGTTTACACCACAAACTACAGCCTCAAAAATGACCACAAATGAATTGACACTTCTGACCCACTCAACAAAACTGTTATTTACTGCAATATATTGTTTGCCATTTTGTAAACCACTTGTATTCATGTGGGGATAACCCACTTTCTGGCAATAATTAACTTTAACCCAGTTACTCTGCATTTACATGAACTGTAGTAATTTGGGTTTCCTTTAATACCTGGCCAAGAACACAACTAAATGTATGTTTGTTAGCGTTTAGGTTGTTGATTGTTAATACCAGCAGATACTAGCCACTGAACCAGTCCAGTGTTTTCCTACATAGTGCATACTGCCATGAATTTGCCACGACTGCTGCAGAATCACAAAATCTGGTTTTCACTATGAAAACCAGATTTTTAAGAGAAGAAACAACGCTATGCTACTATTATCAGTTTAAAGAAGTTTGATGAGGCCTAAAGTTTTAGGAGTATTTTTAACATATACGTGTGCGTGTATGTATCATGAAAAACCTATTAATTGATTATTATTCGGCCGAGGAAAGAGGTGACCTACATGCACGATAGATCACTTACCTGCAGCTAACAATACAACAAATTATTTGATTAGCTTGCGGGCTCTGGCTCTCCAAACAGATTTTTTCCCCTGCTTGAATCCATCACGTTAAACAAAAGGTTCTGCCACGGCACCCAACAGAACTCAATTTGCACTCAGGTGTCTGTGTGGACAACCTTAATTATTGGAGTACCAACAAGCTGATAAACAGGCATTGGCACTGTAGCTAATAGTGGAATAGGGAGGAAGAGTTGCACAGGGGTGCCCCATACAGATTTAAAATAAATAAATCACTGAATAGCAGGATTCAGTATCACTCTCTCCTCTCCCATTATTCATCATGTTTATTTGGTACGTTGCATTTTACTGTTATTACTCAATGATAGTTATTCATTAATTTTTCATGTATTTTATTAACTGTACAGATGACCCTTACAGCTTCACGGGAAACCCTTCACTGTGCCAACCAAGTGTCCACATGTGCACGCAAAACACAAAGTAACGGAGAAAAGGTGAAATGACCTCACTAGCCATGCCGTTAATCCTCCCAGTGCAATTAACAGTGGGACATGAAAGGGGAGGCACAGAGAAAAGAAAGTGCAGCTCAAGCATATGTAACTCTTTGCAAACGAGGCCCCACGCAAGGGCCCACATTGCTGAAATGGCACTACAAGCGACAAACGGCCAGCCATAATCCAATGGCCTCAGGATGGCTAATACAATCACAACAGAAAGAATGTCCCTTTGCTTCTTTCTGCAGGCGTGCCGCACGTACCACACTAAGCTTCCCTTGCTGTTCGTTTGGACTGAGGATTACAACAAATTAGCCATCTGTATGATTTCAACACAGTTTAGTGACGACACTACACACGCAAAGCATGCACACACAACAGGGCTGAAGGGCCTAGCATAGCAAAGAGCAGGGCTGGAATAGTATTAGAGTATATGTATATTTTTAATAAGCTTTATTACCATTTACAGACGGTTAGTGATACTATGTCTCACAAGTTTCAAGTATGACGACGCAGAACAGGATGTTCCTGAGATTGATTCTGGTATATAAATTAAAATCATTATTGATACTTTCTGTTCAGCTGTAACCGATAAAATCTACAGATGAGAACCATTAAAAATCAGTCTAATAAAAACTTTCTACCAACAGCTTTGTCCAAAATAAACATGAAACCCCTAAAAGTGACTCTAGGGTCACAAAAATGTGACATTATCTCCAACATGTAGCAAAATGTCAAAACATAAATCTTAACATTTAGCCCAATTCAGCAGTCTTCTACATGACATTGTTGTCTGAAATTTGGTTCACTATATGTAATCATTAAAAGCTGAATATTTATATATACCAACTTACATTTTATAGATTTAAATAGTCATTACTATAAAAAGGGGCCAGTACACTACACCAGAACTGCTTGTGGGGTAGCTCGGAAACCCCCTCTCCTGACACCTTGATCAAGTGTGTCCAAACATTCTGTCCAAAACCGACAATCAGACATTCACACCTACGTAGGTGAGAAAGTAGGCCAGGTTTGAACTTCTCTCTTGCTCCCTTTATTCATTTGATACACAACTATTTGTGACACTTTAACACTATGAATCTCTTCCTGGAGAGGCAGTCTGAAAACGTTCTCCCTGTTTTTAAACGATTTCGCATCTCCTCCCTCTCCATGACGGCCAGCTTTTCACTCTTCCTTCGAATGTGTCCGTTCAGATCAGGTACAAACACTTTCGATAAGAACCACTTCTTTTCTTTTGTAGTATAATCCGGCCATAATATCCCAAAAGTCAGATTGCTGCTCAAACAATCTTGTGTACTCCAACCATAACAGGGAATATAGCCAGCACTACTGTGCTTGTTCTCTTAAATTGGTATGCAGAGTTATTAATGACAACTTGGCTGAGCATGAAAATGCTGCAGCGCCACTACAAATAAGGTCAGACTAGTTTTCAATGAATCCCTGGAGCATATCTGTGCCTACATATTGGTGTGATGTAGTAACTGGCTGACAAATGATTACAAAGCATGAAATACAGTATGACACTGGAAGAAAGGAACCATTGTTATTTGTTTTGCTTAAAGACAGGTGCTATCCAACCGAACCAACTGCTCAGCAATTCAGCAATGTGGTAACACCTTCATTTATTGATATGGTTAGCAGTAAGCCACAAAACAACCGCCTACTTCTTTTTAATTAATCTGAATTCTTGAAGTATTTGAATATTCTGGTACCTGCTAGGCTTGGAAGATAAAAGGATGATATTGGAATGACAATTTCACCCCCCACCCCATGATATTAAGTATCACAAGGACAATAAGCACTGTTACATACAAGTTAAACTGACTGGGTGAACCCCTTTCTGCCGTTTCCTGTAATCAAACCCTAAACCATTCCCCATTAAGGACTATACACACTGAGCTGCCACTTGATTAGCAACACCTAGCTAAAACTAAGAGTCTAATACAAGAGTCCTGCAACACATCCTACTTTATGTTACAATGTTTAGTTTTCATTAAAAAACTGTTTTAGAGAGGTGTCGATTCAACTTTATAGTCAATTATGAAGGCTGTAGTTTGTGATGCTGTTGAATTTTATTGTTACACCTCGAACTGTTTCTAGTATTTAGTCTAGTCTCGTTGACATAAATAGGTTGACTCATAAAAAGGCCTCTCGGCTACCAATGTGTGGCATAATTAATGTTGTGTAAAGCTGCAACGATTAGTCAATCGACAGAAAATTAATCAGCAACTATTTGGATAATCAATTAATTGTCATTTTTTAAAAGCAAAAATGACCCAAAAATTCTTTTTATTATTATTTTTTTTTCCCCACTCTACTGGTAGTAGACAATATCTTTGGTGATGGACAGACAAAACAAGACATTTAAGACCTTGGACTCTGGGAATTGTCACCATTTTCTGATATTTTATAGAGCAAACAACTAATCAAGAAAATATTCGGCAGGCTAATTGATGACGAAAATAATCATTTAGTTGAAGCCCTAATTTTGTGAAGTGCAAGATTTTGATATTCAATAGTCAGTAGCATGATAACATTTAGTATCTTAGCATGCTTACAGAGGGAATGATAAAATGTTAACATTTAGGCATGTCAGTGTGACGTGCTAGGCGTAACATGCTAATCTCAAAGTACAGCTGGGTCGGCTGGGAATTCACCTGAGTTTGAGTCACGACTTTTACCAAAGTCTTACTGACAATGTGTGTTGGAAGAGTGTGAAATTGACCTGCGGGTGAAGCCAGATCAAAAATCAGGTCATCACCAAAATGTGCCACACTAGATTCACACTAGCATGAAAGTCTGCACCAAATTGAACGGTAATCCAAGCAATAGCTGCAGTGATATTTCAGTCTGGACTTAAGTAGCATGACTTTTATGATGCATTTTCATTCTGTATGCATTTGGCATGACTAAAATGAAAACGTTGGGCAACTTGCATGATAGTCTGATTTTTTTGTGCATACAGTGTTTTCCCAAGGGGGGTGGTGAAGATTACTATTACACTCACAGATTTATGCTTTGGTGGAACATTGGGATGAACTAAACAGAGACAATACAAAAACAAAACACTCCTGAAACTTTTTCACTCACGAGTTAACCAGCTTCCTGATTTCCATCACAGAGGATGTTGCAATAATGGTTTAAAGTTGCAAAAGCGCTGAAGAGCCATACCATTCGAATGGATGACTTTTTCCTTATCACAGCAAACACAGCTGATGTGGTTTATTCTGAAACTTCGCCATGACTGCATTTTTAATATCTGGAGAGTGGCGCCATGTCAGGCAGACATCAATGTGAATGCACTGGGAGCTTCCCCGTTTACACTGCATTACTAATTTGATGAGTGGAATAAACTACAGTTGCCATGTTCAGTGTAATAAAGAAATGTCACCTTAATACACTGTATGGTTCCTTTATGCGTTTTTAATAGTTTTAGAGAAACAACACATTTCTGAATGCCTGAACTAAACCAATAAGCCTAAATGTTAATGGGGACGTTCAGTATGTTTTTCTTTAGTGGATGGAGAGAACTTTAGAAAAACCCAACATCCATACCTACATCGGTTCACCAGACATTACTGACAAACGGTTTCATAATTAACTGTCAAAACTAAACAATCAAAGATCAAATTAATGCTGTCATGCTTATGTATACATGTGACATTTACAAGCCAGGTTTAAAAGGATAATTTAGATTTCTGTTCTTAAGATCCTGTGATGGCCTTTATTGTCAGGAAATATATTGATTGTTGCCTAAATGTATTACTGCAACTCTGTAGTAGGTTACTGCAACTAACATTGCCTGGGGGGGGGGGGGGGTCTTGTATTCTATATAACCTCTCACAGTGGCTCAGCTTTACTAACTAGACTAAATCCAGTAGAGAGCGATGTTAGTATATACTACTACAGTATACTATATAACATACTTTTAGGTGGCACGATTTTAAGATAATGAATTAGTAGGTAATATACTGCTTATGGTAATTTATCCGTCTGCTGTCGTACTTTTAAAGCAGTTTTTATTTTTTTATCTGCAGATGCAGATACAGAACAGCACTGATAAGTATTTCCGGAATGACCTGTTTTTCTATGATCACAGAAGAGTGGTATCCCTTTTGCTGCCTCTGACTATTTGGCTGCCCCACGTGGTTATCAATGTTTCTTTCGTTTGAATTTGGTTGTCTTGATATTGATTCTAATGCCAACTACGTTTTTTTTTTACTCCACTCACCAACATATTTGTAATTTCTCGCAGAGTAAATCAATGTGACAGCAACACTTTCACTCGCCTGCATAGAGTATTTTACACAGAGGGTGAACTGTTAAAAGGAGTTTTTGTAACACAGGAAAAATGGGGCAACAAGACCAAACAAATAGTTGACAGGGGTCCAAATCCAGTTGTCCGGGGAAACTGGGAAAATGTTAATGTGGAGCCCTGTCTGTCCATAATTAATTAGGCTATTTACAAACTTTTCTGAGTTGTGCTACTCATTATGCCATTTATACATAATATAACAATAAATGCCCCCAATGCGGTAGCATAATTCAGTTTCAGTGGGTACATGTATGATCATTCACTTGACAGTCCAAATACTCCTTTTCTACACAGTAAGCAATAAGAAACACTAAACTCTGACGGCAGGAAGACGTGTGAAAACATGCAGAGTTAAGTCTCCAGCGAGGTTTTCCCTTCCTGTGGTTGTTAGCCATGTCCCGTTTCTTGAACCCGCTGAAGTTTCCCTGGCTTCACTTTTATTTTTAACGTGTGGATATTTGTCTCGAAGTTTAATTCGGTGAACTACTAGAAACTTCAGACCCGACACGTACCTGCATGCACAGCCAGACTTCAAAATGGGCCTTCCCACATGACGGCTAACTCGCTCAGAAATTACACCCAACTCGCAACCACCTCAGCCACATGGAGACGGGCGCAGTGGTGTGCACGCGTAATCCTGGTTTTTAACCGTTTCCGTATCAAATAAACACTCGTTATCAACGAAGGCCCACGCTGTCGCATTTGTATTTAGCCAGCCAGCTAGCGGACCGACCGTAAAGCGCAACCACACCACCTGTGCGAAGCTGTTAGCTTGCTAAAGGCTAAGTCAGCAGCACGAAACGGCCATGTCCTTAAAAACGGCCCGTTTCACAAACCCGCCACTACGCTTCCCAACGACCCGGAGCAGAACCAGCTTGCCGTCGTCGCCGGTCGCGGACGTGTGCGCTCCGCTCCGGGGGGGAGGCCCGCCGCGGCACCGAGCAGGCGGGCCGCGCATCTCACACACACACGCAGCAGTTTTCTGTGCCACTTTTCTCCGGGAGACGACGCGTGACAACGTGCGGGGTCTCGCACCGAGGCGTCCCCGGCATCGGATTAAGCGCGCTTTCGCGTCGTTTCGCTAAACGCGGCTGTCACGTCCTCGCAAAACCGCAGCAAACCGGCTCGTTTGAATGGGGGAGACCCGGGGCCTGTTAGCTGCCATGCTTGGTGGTGTTTCAATGAGGCTTAGGGGGGGCGGGGGGGGCATTAGCAAGCACTTTTCACTACTTACATTTTCAATGACACGACGAGCCAGGTGTTTCAAACAACAACGCGCGCCTGACCAAACTGCCGCCACGGCGCGGCTCTATTTTAGGCGAGCGCGAGGGGCGGCCGCGAGTCTGTGAATAGCGCCGCACGCTCGTGCAGCAGGAGCCGTCGTGCGGGCTAACGTTAGCCAGCTAGCTTAGCTACCTGGTTGCTGTGAGAAGCCATGCTCCCGGTGAGCTCTTCTCGCCCTCCTCCGCTGACAAAGACGGAAACTCTCCCGGGAAGGTCGCTGCGGGTCTGTAGTGGCAGTCACGAAGGGCGTCCTACTTCGACGTCATTGCCATTTCCCCCGACGTTGTCCTGGCAGTCGCAAGTCTCGATCCGTGTAATGCATCAGCACTTCACGCCGCTCGCCTCGCCGTCACCGCCATTTCTGTCCAGCCTCTTCCTCGCCTGCTAGCCGAGGCAGCGTGAGCTCGAGGAGTAACGACGAACACTTCCGGTGGCGGTTTGCTCCCGGACTTCATAATAAAAGCCTCCGTCTTGACGCACTGTGGCCCGTGACCTCTGGAGTCGTCTTGATCGCATTCGTTTAGACATATTTATAACAGCGATGAGTTATTTATCACGTCAGTTGAAACTGTTAATATTCCCAAACGAAATTTTGAGCTTTTCATGCCCCTGAAGTCCTGAGGCCCTGGGTCAGTTTCTTGCTTTGGCTTTTTCAGCCTTGCTGCGAAGGTACTCGGGGGCCATATTCAGTGTGGCTCCATTCAGCAGGGGTTAATTATGATCACTGATTTACATTAATTGATGGGTTCCTAAAGTAAGATAAATTGTAGAGGAAGTGGGGGGGGCTTCTTTCTCTTAATGGCTTGCAGCTTGAGCCCATCGCCGCTAGTGGTAGAGATTGAGCTCTTCACTTGAAATGTAAATTCCACAATCTTCTTACTGACTCGTATCGGAGAACTGCATGAATATTCACAAACAAGAGAATAAGTATCTGTCGCACGACCTCGCTGACGCGGAATATTCAAACTTTTAAGCGACATTTATTTTGAAATGCATCTCTTCCTCGACGGAAACGCTGAAAGTAATGTCGTGGTTTGTTGCCGCGAGCTTCACGACTGAAGCGTGACCGCGTGCGCCGTGTCCGTTCACGTCCGGGTTGGGGCATGAGTCGCAAATTTTTGTTTTTGGAAGTTTTGCACGGCTGAAACCAACCATTTTCGGGTTTTTATTGAACTCCAGTGAAGCTGCCTGTGTCCTGCAATATTTCATCAAACTGACCAGTGAATTAAATGTAGTTGTCTGGTTTAGTCTGTCAAACAATATACAATAAAGTCCTTACAACACAACTGGCTACAATACAATACTAACATATGCACAGCGTGTGCATCCAAACACAATGTTGAAGTAAAATTGGCAAAATGAGCCTAAAAACGAGATTAAAAGTAGAAAAGTCGAAGCTAGTGGGCGTGGCTCAGCACAGGTGAGGGGCAGGTGGAGAGAGCCTCAAACAGGAAGCAGAGGAGAGTTGGGAAAGGTAGACTTGTTTTCTCGGCTTAAACGAAAACAAGATCGTGTCCACAGTCCAACGGTAGGATATAATGATGTTGTATCTTTATGTTATTCACGAACCTAGAAACCATTTCGCCTTCAGGCTACGTTAAAGAAACAAAAAAGAAACAACATGAAATCGCAACAGGGAAAGAAGGAGCCTTGTTATGAACTTCGGGCCTCTTAGCCGACAAGAATATGCTTTGGGCTCCCATGTTGAAATAAAGTAATATGTAGCCGAATCACGTAAATCTCTGATTTAGTTTGCCGAATTTATGTTTTCTTTATGGTTGTTTACTGAAATGTCTGCGGGCCCCAAACGCATCGCCGCTCATTGCCCTACTAGCCACTTTATGAATGGAGAAACTTGTGTCTTTGGTCCTTTGCCTCATCCAGCCATTAATCTTCATTAAATAATCCTGTCCACAGTGGCAGTTACAGAGGTACAGGCCAAATGTCCGCTTTGTTAACGAGGGTCTGTAAAAGGACTCCAAGTCCACAATCTTCTTTTGTAGGCAGGGGAAAATGCCAGAGAGGGGAGGACGCCACCAGAGGAGTGATGTGTATGATGAGTGCAAGAGCAGGGACGGGGACTATTCACACAACGCAGACCACGCTTCGCACGATGGCAGAGGTCGCAACCAAAAGCCGAGAAACACGGACGAGAGAGGCTCTGCTGGTGGTGACAGGGGGGCCAGACAAAACCGACAGAGGGACGTGACAACTGCCTCTCACGCGGAGACACCTGCTTACAGAGACCACAACCATGAAGGACCCTCAAGACTGTAAGGGACCGTATACTTTTCTGTCCACAAGTCCCTGCACTCGCTGTCACGGCTTCCTCTTTTGACTATCTGTGGCAGGAGTATTTATTTATATTTCTATGTAATGTGACATGTTTTGTAGAGACAGAATGAATCCCATCTCAGTGTAAAAATGGTGTCCTTGTAGGTCAACAGAGACTTCGGTGTATCACTCTGAGGGGGAGTATTGTGAACACAGACAAGCTCTTTACAATCTCAGATACATCTTGACCAGTAGAGGCAAGTATATTTATTTCTTCTGTGAAATGTAAAAAATGTACCCTGTATGTGATAACATACCATAATATAATATACCACACTACTATGTGATTTTGTTTTGTTAAGGGTTGAGTTGGAACAGGGATTTTATTTTTTTTGCATTTAGGGCTGCAACATTTGATTTGTTTTCGCAATCAACGAATCTGCTGATCGTTTTCTCAATCAACTGATTAATCATTTTGTATATAAAATGTCAGAAAACACTGAAAAATACCCATCAGACATTTCCAGAGTCTTGCATTGCGTATTCAGATGTCTTGTTTTATCTGGTCAAAATCCAAAGATATTCCGTTTATTGTCATATATGACAAAGAAAAGCATTAAGTCCACTCACCAGAGAAGCTGCGACCAGTAATATTTCGCATTTTTGCTTGAATAAAAATACATTTTCTGTCGATCAACATCACAATAAATCGAGTCGTGGCTCCAGCTGTAGTCTCACTGCTTCATGTTGCTATACATTCATGTGAGTGTTGTGTTTATCCTTTGTCTCCCAGGTCTCTGCCAGCTTATGGAGCTGATGGTGAATCTGCTCATTGTCATCTGTGCCGGAGTGCCTTACAGCAACAACGGGGGTTACCGTGACCTGGCCAGCCTCGGTGGGATCTACTATTATCAGTTTGGTGGAGCCAATGCCTTCACTGGAGCCGATGCAGACAGGGTGAAGGAGCTGGACCAGCTGTTCAATCAGCTCAAGCGGCCTCCGTACGCCTTCACCATGGCCTGCTGTGGGGTTTTAATGATCTACGCCTGTGCCATGCTTGCCCTGGGGATTTTCAGAGTGCCTTACCGCTGGCCCCCTGTGCTGCTGGGGGAGGCTCTGCTGAACCTCCTAATCGGCCTGGGCTACATCCCTGCGCTGGCCTTCTACTTTATTAAACTGCAGGAAACCTACAGCAATCCCACCTGTAAAGAGAGAGAGAGCATGTACAAGAGCAAAGGGCACAAGGGCTTTGAGTGCCAGTTCAACGGTGCAGATATCGCAGGAGGTCTCTTCGGGGTGCTGGGGGTGTTTGTTTTCATCTTTGGTGCGGTGTTGGCTATCAGAGCTTTCAGGTCAGTGCGGGAGCTGAAGAAGCAAAGGACAAACGAGGACAATAATTTCTAAGCTGGCTTTTCTCCTTCATATATTTGAACAAAAGTGGGATTGAGTAGAAATCCCTGTGACAAGTAAACATGGAAGTTTTTTTTTTGTGTCATATTAGGTGTTAATTGTTTATTCACTCTTGGTGAATGTGATCTGTGAATCGGCCTTTTTAAAATCCACTTTGTATACTTTGAAGAAGTTTTTTAAATACATTTTTAATAGAATACTTTTTTATTCCTACCACTTTTCTAGTTTACATATCACTGTACGGTGTCTGTTACATTATTGAATAAATGTGTAGTTATAATAAACAACTCAAATGGTATATAAATGATTGTTCTATTACTAATTTTTCATTAATTTTGTGCAACAAAAAAAAGCCCCTGAAATTAAAAGGCAAATAGATAAACAGTTCGATTGCCAGAAAAACTTGTAGATAATATTTATTCATTCTTTGTTGAAGAGTCAGTTGTGTACTGGAGACAAATAGCAACTTGCAGCAAAGAATATCATTCGTTGCCAGTTACTTTAAGAATGAGGTTATCTGATCTGTTGCCCAGGTACAGTCTTGAGGGGTTTGATAGGCATAGATCTCTTTTAAGGTCAAATAATTTGTGTTCCAGACCTAAACTATGCATTCCTTACATCTCAGCTCTAGAGTGAAGCTCAGTCCGTTTATAATGAATGTTTGCAGCTGGATCTTGGACACTGAAGGTTGTTGTAATAGACTGAATTGACTCTTTCTTGAAACGAAATGTATCAAGCACTTGAAAATATGCATCATGGGAGACAAGCGCAGCAAAGCCTCCTCTGCTTTGAACGTGGTCCCATGACTTGAAGTTTTTATTTTGTCTTGGTTTGTATACATTTAAACCTGATAAAAGCCTAGTATCTTTCCCTTTTTTTACACTCTGTTTTAGACTGTGCGCCCCTCTAAAGGTCTTACATCACTTACAAGAAAAATCATTGATACCAGGAGCTTTGTTACATATAAGCTTATTTTTGTCAACCATTATATTATACTAGAGTTTAGGATGTCATTCTGAGCTTCACCAATAGATGGCAGATCTGCTATGTTTAGGAATTGACTTGACACATGGTACTTGAGTGTACATACAGTATATTATATCCACAGTAGCAAGTGTTCTCTGTTTCCTCTGATTTTACTCTTACATTACAGTTCAGGATTTTAAAATTAATGACAAAATAAACTGTAGACATTACATCTTATACTGACCAAAAGAAAAGTCATTTTGATGATATTTATTGGCATGAAATCATCATAAAAATGGTGAGCAAAATGGACACTGGACCAAAAAATTCACAGTAAAAAGTTTTATTGCTACTTGGCTTAAAGTTAATTTAAAAACAGCTTGGCTGCTCAAAACTAATGATAGCAGCATTTCAAATAAAATAACGACAATCCTCCACTCTCAAAGTTCAAGGGAGTACAATTCTGTCTGATACACAGCAAAAGTGCTCATTGTTAGTTCTGTTCCTAAACAATAAATCTTTTAATTATTAAACATAAAACTAAATTTTTAGCAGTAATCTGCATGCTAGAATAAAAACCTAAAAATGTTAGATATGCTCCATTTTGTACAAATAAATCACATTTTGTATGTACTCTATGCTTTTATGTTGATTTATATTTAGGGCATGCTTTCAACATTAAATACAGTTATAATTAGTACCTTCAAATAAAGTACCATAATGAGTTTTCTGTAGAATCCCAATCGCTTTAAATTCTGTTAGTGGAGAGGGAAATAGAAATTTGCATGAAACAATGAAGTACAAAAATAAACATCAGCTTCTTGGCATCGAGAAAAAAATATTCAAGCATTTCTAGAAAATAATGTACAGAAAGGAACCGTGGGATTAAACAATGGCTACTTTGGTCACATGTTAAACAACTGGAGCATCTTCCATCAGGTTCATTCACCATAATCAAGCAGAATTACAGTCAATCCATTATTCACACAATCCGTTATTCACACGGGCATGCATACACTTACTGTACGTGTGCACTTAAGCTTCATTTTACGTACACACACAAACACAGACATTTCGCAAACATAGTTGTACAGGGAGCTTGTTAAGTTGTGCAGAGAGGAAATGATCCCTTACAGTTAATAAATGAGTCAGCAGTTAAAAAAAACACAGACAGTGTAGCCTACATACCCTCTATTTTCGGTGCACAGAGGGGGATTATGAGCATTACACTACTGGACCCACTCCACTAAAGAATTAAAGGGAATATTTTAAGCCAATGCACTGAACCCTGTGCTCCCACTTTCCTTATCTGCGCATACAGTCGGCATATGTACATGCACACTGATTAGCCTACTGATGGATCATTATTCAAACGTACTGCATGTTGGAAATGTATGCTGGACAGGACAGTGGGTGAATATATGGTATCAACCAGGAGACAGACAGAATGAATGTGCAGTGAGTGTACAACTGTATAAAAAAAACTGATCAAGGTGGTTTTCAAGAGCACTAAACGTAGCAGTGCATTGCAGTCCTTGTCTGACTTGGCAAACTGGGACCAAACTAATAAAACTACACTGCAAATGATCCAAAGGAAGGGACATACTCAAACTCTAAAATAATAAAAGAGCAATGCAGCTTACACACACGCAATCCCAATAACATACATCATACATCAGTCGATATTCATTTTCAGACATATTGAGAAATAGGATACTTGTAGTTTTAGGTGAAAATGAAGCTCTGATAGACATGTATATATATATATATATATATGCATATACATATATATATATACTGTATATACAGTTGACACTTTGCATATTTGTATGAGCGAATTCCCAACATCTGTTGTGAACACCACCGTTTTGTATTAAACCTCAAGGAAAGTTCCATTTCTCCTCTCCGAACCTTCTTAACAGTTCAGCCTTCCAACTTGTTTCAGATGTGTACTAATATTATTCACAATCATAATCTGTCTTATAGCTTTTCTAGCTCGTCCTGTGGCAGGTACACCTGCAGTGCCCATCCATGTTTCACTGCCATCAGTCCAGATGCCTGACACCGTGTGTGGGTTCTGATAGTGGAGGTCTGGCCACAGTCAGAACCACAGAGAGTCCCCGGGTGTTTGGCATCTCGGACACTGCACAGTCTGATCAATAAAGTGACTGGAAACAAATTCTTAGCCTCATCATAAAATGTGGTTTCCCATTCTTAATTTTAGAAAAAGAAAAATCCAAAACTTTAGTTGAAATCAGTGTCTGAATTCTGAATAAGACAATACCAGCTCTTTGATCATCATCATGGCAATTATTATCTGCCATTTCCATTACATGTCATTATTATCGAGGGATTTCAGAAACTATTTTCAGGTATGCCAGATGGTTAGGAATCAATTAGCACAGTGTTTCAACCAAATATCAATACTGGATATAACTAATGGAAAACATACACAATAACTGTATTTCCTCATTTTCTACCAGGAGGGGGCCCAATTTATACAGAGTGAGAGCAATGTTGTCAGATAGTGTTAGTGTATTAAGAACTTATATTATGCTGTTTGTGGTGCTGATGTTGAAAACTTAAATATCAGTCACGACATTCTGAAAAATTCAGATGTAATTGAAAGCAAACAAAAAAACCTTTAATAAAATAAGAAGTTTGTCATATTAAAACACACCAAAAAGTAATTGTGGCAAATGAATTGTCATTATGTCACTTTACATTATCATCATTTCTGTTGGCTATGTATTCTTAGACAAGAGGTGATATGTTGGGCTGAGGGAAGCCACAATAATCCCAGCACACTATGTTGATCAATATCTCATATATTAAACTCAAATATACATAACTCTGATTATCACTATTTTCTATGTACAAAGTGCTTTTAACAGTGTTTATTTCTTTCAAGAGACAAAGACTTACAAGAAAAGATTCAGACTCACACATCATTAAGGCTTCATCACTGACTTAACACTCATTCCTGCGGAGCAAAGAAAGACCTCAGTCTCAAACAGAACATGATTGGGCTGAAACAAAGGGCTTCTCCTTTCAAAAATACTGTGTAGTGTTACTTTAAGGCTAAAAGGGAACACTGAAAGGTCCAGCTATGCAACAGCTGTGGAATGCCAGAACTGCACCACTACCAACTTGGAGTGGCAACCAAAAATATACATCTAATGTAGTAATCACTGACATGAGCAATTACCCAACTTTGGCCTTCTTATAACCACAGTAGCCCCCGCAGAGCTGCTTTCTCTTTTGGCACAAGGTGGGGAGGTTCAGGAATGGGCAAACTGAGGTTTCCAGGGCTGCATAATGTTTACCTGATAATTCAAAATATAATGTAGTTTTTGACAACTTACTTTAAGCTGAGATAAATATGATTGGTCCTACAAATGTTAAGGAAAAAAAACACATTGGGAACTGATGATACCAACTGCTGAAGCATTATATGTCACTTAATGGAAGAAAAAACTCTTATTGTAAGGGACTGAACCAGTTTGTTATTGCATTATACTGCTACTGCACTGATAATAATTTGTTTTTATATTAACTGTGTGAACTTAATTCTACAGACACATTGCCTCCTAATCAGAGAATAGCATATATGCAATATGTGTGACTGAAAAAGAGAACAATATCAAATTATAGCAAAACATAATTTGTTTCTATGTTCCAAATATCTGTGCATACTTTCAGAACTGTGGGATCTGCCTCCAAACTTTGACATCTTGTGTACACAGACCAGATCTTACAGAATACAAGAAAATAGGGTTTCTGTTCTGTTTGTGATGGGCCAAAATAACACACCCTGAAAATCATCTGGATGCGTGAGTAGTGCATTAGAGAGCTAAGCTGAAAAAATATTTCCTAAGATGTAAAAATGTCAATAACTGAATCAGCCTGCAGGGACATGGATGGATGTTTACAAATTAGCAGCCTCCAAAATTTGGATATACTAAAACGTACAATCTTAGTACCAGTGGAGATATTTTATAACATACAGTACACACAAATACTGTTTCCATCCTTTATCTTTTGACAGTACACTGTGTAATAATTCACTTTTGTGCCTTGACTGGTTTGTTCAAATGACTGAAATTAAATGATATCCAGAACATCCTGGGGTCTCCAGTCCACTATCCAGTTAAATTAAACTTTATTTTCCTATCTAGCTTTTAAGGAGATCATTTGATCATGCACTGCCACAGATTATACTGTTATAAGGATTTCTGAATTCTACAACACATCCGCTCTGTACAGTTGAATGACCTTGATATTATGACAGCTATTCAAAATGCATTGCTCTAAATGGCAACACTTTTCAATCTTGATGTCAGCAGCTCAAGCACACCACGTCGGTTGGCTGCTAGTTGTGAGTGTGTACTATACTGTATAGAATTAATTTATCCTATATAGAAGACTCTATATATATTGTGTGGGAATGTTAAAAATAAAACCCAACCATAAAGTTTCTGGAAATGTAAATGCAGTTATTTTGTCTTCACATCTTCTAGTCCTATGTGCCTTACAAGCATTTATACTGTCTGATTTCCTTTGTAAGCCACAGGAAGAGGAGGAGAGCAGAAGCTGTGCCAATGCTGGTCTCTTGGAGACACCATCCCTCCTCCAAATTTAACTAACAAGCTCACATCCCCAAACACAGCCTATATGTTGGGGAGCTGAGTTGTCTGCAGTAGGCACTTTTTCAAGTTTCGGTCACAGGGCTTCTCTCCAGGACCTGAGAGACCACGGAGCCCCTGGAGAGGAGATTTGATCTCACTGAACACAATCCCGTACGCTCCCTCTAGATTGCTTGCTTTCCAAGTAAAGGGAAATGTTGCTGACATGTTTGAACACGAGGTATCCCATTTCAAGTCAGGTTTGTTTTGGTCTATGACAGCCAGCCATCTTTTTCTAATGTCATGTTATGAACTGGGATCTTGGTCACCCCTATTTTTTCAGATACTCAAGACCATGCACAGAAACCCTTTTTTTTTTTTTTTACCTCACATTAATGGCGCAGCATCACTTAGTGACTATCAAGGTCCCACAGGCTTGTCTTGTCCACACAAAAATCTGAATGGCAACTTGAGTCGGAATATCCCACATGTATGAGAAAAATCTCCTCTTCTTTCCTGGAATGGCACAATCACAGAATTGCAGCCACATGGCGCTGTGCTGTGTCCCCCCTCTAGAGGGCAGTATCGTAGACTTCCTGCTGTAGGATGGGAACAGGGCCGGGGCCTGGGATCAGGTTGGAGGCAAATGCAGGGGGGTGTGGATGATCCCACACCGGGTCTTTTAAGGAAGGGGGTATGGATGGCAAGGAGGGGCCTGAGACTAGAGGGCTCTGGCCTCTTAGCTGCTCCCTGACTTCCTGCTCCAGACTAGGAGGCACAATGAGCTGGTCCTCGGGGTCCTGCTGTGCTGGGGCAGTGAAGTAGCCAGACTTCTTCTTAGGAGCCTCCAGGGCCACCTCAATGAGATTATGACTGTCCTCAGGGGCTACCACAGAGCCATTGGACAGCTTCTTCCCAAACAGGCTGGATGTGGAAGGAGACTTCTTGAGGTCGGCAATCTCTCTCCCACACACAGCCAGCAGGCAGCCGTTTGTAGCAGAAACCACCACGCTGTTCTGTCTGCGCATTTTGCCATTGGGATAGTCAGAGCCTCGCTTTTCAAGGTCCAAGTCTTTGGGGCTCTCAGGGGCCCCTGACCGTAGTTGGAAAGCACAGCAGTGAATGTCTACCTCCACTTCTAACTTGCTGCCATTGGAGATAACGCCCTCAAGCGGAGCTTCATCATCACTGTCCAAGCCGTTGTCAGACTGGTTACTCGAGAACGTAGCACAGGAGGGCTGCCGCTGGAATAGGCCTGGGTGGGTTCCAGGCACAGCTGAGCCTGGCACCATAATCCCACACAGTGTAGTAGCCGGGTGTAGGCTGCACCGTCTCTCTGGGCGGGATGCAGGGCCAGAGGACGGGTGCTCGTCTGAAGCGGTGGACCCCGCCTCACTGCCCACCTCTGAGGCTGACGTCTCACTGTTGAACTCAGAGACAATACCACTGCTGGATGAAAGGGTGACTGGGTCACTGGGGCCTGGGGTCACGGTAACAGGCACAGGGGCAGGAGGGGGACCCCGTGGTTCAGTGGTGGAGACCGGTGGCTCACAGGTACAGCTGTCCTCACCAATATGCAGGGCCACCACCACAGCCTCGAGGTTGTCCTTGCAACCATAACTCTGGGCGAGTGAACACAGCTTCTTGGCAGCAGCGCGAGGATCCCGCACGGCCTGCACAGTGCACACGGCCTCCTGGTAGGAGACCCGTTCAAACAGCGCTCGATTCCCCAGGATCAAGAACTCATCCTGGGAACAGAGAGGCTCAGTGTGCACCCAGGGCTTTGGAAGCACCCAGGGAGACAGATAAGAGCAGCCCAGCAGGCGGGAGCAGCATGTCACTCCACTCACTTTGTTATCCTATGAAACAGATATGCCATTAGAATTGTAGATGAGAGCATAGCTTCATAATATATACACCTATGAATATGAAGCTGCACATTAACACAGGATCAAAACTTCTACATAATGGCTCTACTGTAAAAACAGGAATCCCAACATACATAGAAGCAGTGCGTTACCTCGGTAATAATGGCTTTACTGAGTTTAACCCTCTCCATCTCCTCAGTGCAGTTCTCCAAGCTGTAAACCTTAGAGAGAGGTACAGGTCGGCCGTCCCGGCACAACACTGCCTGGCAGGTGCCCACATTGGCCACGGTGAGGCTGAAGTAGCCTCCTGGATCTGAAGGCTCATGGTGAATATAACACAGCAAGGCAGAAGCACCCAGTTTCTGGCCAGCCATACCTAGTTTCCTGTCCAATACAAAAACAAACAAAGCTGCTGACAGACTCTTAAAGTCACTGGTTGCAGCCTGCAAAACTGCAGCAAGAGTGCAATTATCTGTTAATTTGCAAGTACAAAAAGATTATCATTTTAAAAAATCTGTCTTACCTGTGTGAGGTGAGGAAAGTGTTGCACATATACACATTGTCAATACTGGAGTGTTGCAGTTCCTCGCACAGCACATCTCCCATGGTGCACTGCAGCAGCCGAGGCACTTCCTCATTGCGGTCGCCGTCAAATATACCATAACATGCTTCCACGCCGTCCCCAAACCGGTCTACAGCCAGCACCGACACACACAACCTGTCCCCAACAATAGATCGGCATTAACAAACAGATGACTCAGCGCCTCCCATACAGAGGTAAACCTCAAACATACTTCAGCATGCGACACTGCAGCTCCAGGTCAAGGGAAACAGCAAGGGGTGACAGCTGATAAAAGACACTGCTACGTGGGCCCCTGTGGTGGCCATGATCCTGGAGGAGCAGCCAGGCATACTGGGCACTTAACATTGTTACAGATATTAAATCCAATAGAATTATTAAGCTCCACAGCACCAGCTACTCTTAAATAAGGTTTGACTGCCCTGAAGCCAGTGCTAGGCACCTGCCAATGATTCAGATATTGACCCCATGGTAGACACCTGCTCTGTGCTTGTACAGCAACATCCAAACAGACAGATATACAGTATATCCAATGCACCAAAACAAGAGTTGAAGAGTGATTATGTGCTTGACAGTAGAGGACACAAGGTAATGCTGGGCATGTCATATAGAAAGACTGGCTGAGGGTCTTCGACACTGAATGAGTACTCAAGTGTCTTACTGTACATAGGTAAAGCAGATTTGTTTATACACACAAAGCAGCACTCACTTGTTCCTTTGGCCGCTCATTTCAGAGTAACCGTGGTTCCATGGAGTGGAGGCACTCAGTGAGTCTCCTGCTGTCGTGGAGGATTTCTGGTCTAATTTCAGTGTGGTGATGTGACTAAAAAAGGAGAAGAAATATAGTAGAAGGCATAAATATACATGCACCATTTCCTGCCACCACTAGAAAAGTCACACAGCTATATTATATTTGTATATGTTTCACATGTAAGAATGATGCCATATCCCTCCAGTATGTGTCCAGACAACAATAGAATCTAAAGCCAAGGTGTTGGTGCTTATATTTTATGCTTGACAAATTCCAGCCAGTTACCTGTAACTATTTTAAACTGGTCTGGGTTTTGTGACTCACCTGAAGAGGTTGAGGGTTTTGTGTTCCAGCATCAGGCTGCTGTTCCCTGTCAGGTCCAGCTCTTGCAGAGTGGCTGGCAGCGAGTCAGGCAGCTGGATCTCAGTCAGCTCATTACAGCTTAGATCTACAAGCTACAAATGTACAAAACACACATGAGCTGACACAGGCGGAACATAATCATACACACACTGGTCAGGCAAATAAAACCAGAACAAGTCTGACCTTGATCTCAGGGAGGTTGAGGATCTCTGGGAAGACAGTAATGTGGTTGGAGTGTGCTATGAGGGTGTGCAGTCTCTTACAGCTGGACACAGTGGAGGGGATAGTCTTTAGCTTGTTGCCACTTAGATTCAGCTCCTCCAGCAGTTCCAGCTTACTCAGCTTACTAAAGACACACAAACATGACAGTGACAACCTCCAGTGAGCTGAACAAGTAGAATACTAAATAAATAAATACTAAATATTATCAACTTGTAGGACATAGCCTACGTAAACATCCTCTTAGATAAAGGTTCTTAATAATAATAATATAGCAATTGTCAAAAACATACAGTAAGTTACACCTGCCAGGTGTGTTAAAGCCAAGGTAACACACCTGGCAGGGAAGGAAAGCAACTGGTTGTAAGCAATGTGAAGGACCCGCAGGTTCTGGTGTCCAACCAACAGAGCACCGCAGTTCTCATTCAGGTTGTTCCTCGTCAGATAGAGCTCCTGGACTGTGCTGAGGCTCTCCTCTGATGGGCTGCTGGGAGGAATACTTTCCAGGGCATTGGCTGACACATTTAAGTATTTTAGGCTGTGAATGAAGACAAATAACAACAAGAGATACATCAGATTAAAAAAGTGTATGCAGATATCCGCCCTGCCCATTATGTCACAGCCAGGATTGCATCCAAGGAGTGCATACATCCAATTCTGTCTTATTTTCAAGCTGAAGCTAGAAATTTGAGGTCTGCATTTTTCTGGAAGAGTTACATGAGAAGGTTCTGCGGAAATATAATTTATTTGCCAAGAAGTATAAAATAATACAATCAATGCTATCAAATGTCTGATTTCACCCTGTCTGTACGTATAAGAAGGCACTTCACCTCCCCATGACTTTGACCCGCCCAATGCAGAATGTATACAAACAGCAAATGGTGTGGTTAATATGCGATACATTCAAGCTGGCAGCTCTAGAAATATTACAAAATGGGAGATGTGGGATCAAAAGGTCCACAGTATCACTTATACTGTAACAAATTTGATCAAAACAGTGAATCATAAAAATAAAAAAAAACGCAGGTACAATTTGATTTAAGATATGGTTTATAAATAACCTTGATTATATTGTCTTTGTGCTTTAATTTTGTTTAAAGTACTTCAGTACTATGACTAAGCAACAGGGGTTACTTTAAATATTTATTTGGAGATCTTAAAAACTACAACTTCCAGTTTACATATCAGAGAGCAAAATGTATTTCCAATTAAGATGATATTCACTAAAGTAGTCTGTAGTAGTATGATTAATATTACATTATTCTAAAAATAGTTACAGCTACCATATTGGTAGTATTATAACAATGTGCAAGTATGTAAGTACAAGCCACCTATTATGTAATGAATATCGGACATACAGTGATGTTAGTGCACGGATAAATGTACACGGTTGAGGTGTGTGTTGAAGGTTGATTAGGTTTTTAGACTTAAGGGAGCTTTAGGGTCTTTTCTCATCTCCATTCTTATTCTCATTGTACTAAAGAGGATACTTCTAAACACAGACCGTTAATTTATCCCTGCAAGTGGAGCATTAATTAGCATACTGTTGAACCTGCACAGGGAGGAGGGACAGTAATTTGAGCTCTAGTGGTTCTGTAATTGGTATTGTTAAGTCATTGTCTGTGCGTATCACATACTGAACAGTAATAAAACCTGTCCTTTTGACCCATGAGGGAGTGAACCTTGTCACGCTGTTGTTTTAAAACTGAGTCAGACATTATTAAGGTGCAATATCATCTCTGCAGCCCACAAACATTACAAGACAGTTGACATCTCACTGGCCTTGTGGCTTTTTGGAGTTCTGTGTCTACACGAATATGAATATGTGAAAAGTGTGTTATCAACCTAGTTCCTATATTAGCCACATATCGTTTCCATCAGTCTTAAGTGTAACTGCTTTCCCTTGTAAGCTGTGCAGCTCTTAGACAACATATCAGGAAACCCATCATTCACTAAGCAGTCACAGCCATTACGTCTCAGCATTAGAGACAGTAAAGTACATTAGAGCATTTGAACTGCTAATGGGTGTTAAGTGATTTACCACACAGGAAATAGGAGGGCAAATTAAGCTCCAGTTACAGCCTGAAATGCTCCACTGATCTTCACCACAATCCCTACATACAATCTATACTTCACCCCCAAAACAAGGAGCTGTGTAATACAATAACTGCAAGAAAACAGGGATCACACTGCAGGTAAATGTTTCAAAGCAGAAGAACCAGCTGCTGAAGGACTCAAGTAATAGCATAAATGATATTAAGGACAGAATGGAAAAAGGAAACAGAACGGTCTGTAGAGAAAAGGGAGTTGAGAGACTCACTTTAAGGCCTTGTAAAACAGACTCTCAGGAAGCTCGGCTAGCTTGTTGTGCTGGAGGTCTAGGGCTTCTAGAGGGATGTGGTCAAGTAGGTCAGGCACTCTCTGCAAACGATTGTTCCCCGCCAGCAGCTTTCTCAAACTCAAGCTGTTGAGCAGTCTGTCGGAGGCCAGAAGAGACGTTAGAGAGCCAGATTAGGACAAGAAAAAAAGAACAGACCAACAAAAAGGCAAAGAACCAAAGAACATCGTCTCCGAGTGCAAACTTGACTTGTCAGGAATGGCAACCCATGCTAACTAATCCATCAATGACCTTTCAGCTTGACCACCTAAACAGACGAGCACAATGGCTTTTTATTCTCTTCTGAAACCATCACAGAAGTCGTAAGTCGGTCGAGGCAGATGACCGCCCACCTAGAGCCTGGTTCTGCTCGAGGTTTCTACCTGTTAAAAGGGAGTTTTTCTTTGCCACTGTCGCATAGTGCTTGCTCATGGTGGGAACTGTTGGGTCTCTGTAAATATAAAGAGTCAGTCTAGACCTGCTCTACTCGAAAAAGTGCCCTGAGATAACTTTGTTATGATATGGCGCTATATAAATAAATAAAACTGAACTGGATAGAGGAATATTATCTCATTTACAAAAGCTTTTCTGATGTCTCATTCAAATGTAAATGCCTGTGTTGAGTGTTGAGGGCTGGCAGTGAATGATGGTAACTCTGAGCCAAGCGCTAGTATTGGCTAGCGCTTGGATGGCCATATTTTACAGTTGCAACCAGAAGACACTGCACAAAGAGATTGATACCAGCTGTTATTTGTGCCTTGTTCTTTCCATGGTACCATAACAAATTCTTAAGATGGACATTATGAAAAGCAGTTTGGCAACTGAGTGAGCAGCTAAAAAGCATGACCATGTGTAATGTGACACCTGATCTTCTTATTCTGGATAGGATAGCCATCTGTTTATTACACCAGGCTGAATACATTCAGATTATGCAACACAAAAGATAAAGTTTGAGCAGAAAAGGTTCAGGATTAGTGGCAGAATAAGGTCAGTAACCTGGAAGGAAGCTCAGACAGGAGGTTGTGCGTGACGTCCAGCATCTCAATTTTTCTGCAGTCACACACCCAATCCGGAAGGTACTCCAAAAGGTTCCTGTCTCAACACACACACAGTCACACACATAGAAAGACACGCACACAAACACTCAAACTGAGCAGAGTTGGCATTTTGTTTTTAATAGTACAGATGAGTAAACAGTTTTCAAATCGTAATCGGCCAAACAAATATCCTCCAGGGTTACTTGAGCATGCAAATGGTCTCTATCTGCATCGTAATAAAAACATTAGTTTGTACTGGAGGTTGACTATAAAAAAGGAAATTTTACAAATTGTTTCTTACACTGGCAGGTGGTTCAGAAAAGACAGCTTATTTAACCCCTGACATATCATAACGTTTACTGTGCATAATTAGCCTACAGCCAGCATGTTGTGAACATGCATAACAAATTAGTTATTAAGTAGAGTAAAATGTCACGTACAGGCCAAAGGTTTATGTGGTTCACACAAACAAACATAGGATGTTTGTTTTTTAAATTGTCAATCCTTAACTGTTGCAGCATCCATACAGGCAAAGTCAATCTAACATTAAAAAGGACGTTTTAGAAGCTGCCATTGGCTCCTGGGCATTATGACAAATAACAGATAAAATTGTTGATACCAATTTCTGTGGAATCTGTGCAAACCCTTTGTTGCATACTGCAGAAAAAAAACTGAAGGAAAGAGAGCAGACTACGAGAAGAAGAAAAGGAAAAGAAATGTTTCCTACACATCATTTTAATCTGGTGACCCCAACCTGATAGATTTTCTGAATTATGATAACTGCAAATACTGTGAAGCTTCACTGGGTAGACGCCACAGAATATTTGCTTTAAAGGTTGTTGGGTATTGATTATCCAATTCAGTATTCAAACCCATTTACACCTCCATTAAGCACCGTGCACAACTAGATTAACGAACACAAAGATAAAGATACTATTTTTAGACATCAGAGCCTCCTCTGTTCAAAAATCTGTGAACACAGAGACCACAGCCACTTCTTATTCCCAGCCAGAACTCACTGTGATAGGTCCATGTGTGTCAGCTGGTTAGGAACTGGATAGATGTTGACTGTTGTAAGGCCTGTGGGCAGATAAAAGCAGCAATCAGCAGCTAAACACCTGGACACCTGGATGTGTGTTTATAACATGAATGTATCAGTAGGGAGAAGGGCCTGAACATACAGACAAACAACCAGTGAGGCAATAATAGCTCTGTTTGACTCACGGTTGCTGCTGGCATAAAGCATGCGCAGTGTGAAACCGCTGAGTGTAAGTGTCCCCAGCTGGTTGCGCTGGCAGTGCAGAGTTTCCAGGTTGCAGACGGAGCTCAGGTCTAGTGAGTCCAAGCAATTGTCCCGTAAGTCCAGCTGGGTCACCTGGCTCACTGCCTCTAGACTCTCACTTTTCACCCAGCGCAGGCCATTCAATCTGCATTTAACAGGGAGTGCAAGAGATGAAATATCACGGGTTATTCCTACTGAAGCAGAAGAGAAAGTCTTGGGTGAAGCATTAAGATGACATTAAATAAAATGGTCAAGACGGTGAGGAATCTCTGATATGTCATACTCACTCATTTCCCAAAATATTCCAACAGTGGCTGTTTTAGTTTACAGTGAGAGAATATCAGCATACATAATGTCTCAACTATTGTGGAGAACAGAAATGAATAACAGTAGTAAACATGTGTCATCAATAAGAGCAATAATATGGTAATTTCCTTAAACTTTAAAAAAAAACATTGTGAGGGGCATGTGGAAAAATTTACAAATATTGTAGCACTCTTTTAGGTCAATCAATGTGAATTTGAAAATGATGGATGAAACACATTTTAGACAAGTTACACATATCAATCCCTCAGGTTTTATTAACAATTTAACATTGGCATCCAAGATATTGTGTTTGTTGTATGACACACTGGGATCCCTCCATTGTCTCTCTCTTTGTTTCACTGGGGATGTCTTCTATTAACTTTTGTCAGACTCGTCTACCCATATTTAGCTTTCTACCTTTTAAAACAACGCCCAGATGGACAACAAAGAGTAGAGAAATTCTAAGTTCATGACTGTCAGGTAAGGCACTGTGCTGAGATCCAGGCTCTCCCTGATCCCGTCCATCCTGTTAATAAATAACAAGTCCACTTTTATGAGAGCTGCCAGTCTGCTAATCCACCACAGATGCACCTTGCCCTCATAAATATAGTCTGCAATTGTCAAACCGTAACTTAACTCCCAAGGTTGAATTATTAGCTGGCTGTGGGTGGAGCAGCGGTTGCTGGTTTGATCCTCACACTGGTAGGAAAGTTAATGAGTAGAGCTTTCCCCATCATTACCCACCACAGAGGTCCCCTTGAGCAAGACACTTAGCTCCAAACTGTTCCTGTGGAGCTGCTAAGAGGCCAACAAATACGTATGACTGTCGTTCCAGGCAGCTCCCAGGTGTGAACGTAGGTGTGAAGCAGGGCAATGCAGAAAAAAAAGCATTTGTGCTCAGCAAACCTGCCATCTATAAATAAATGTTTAATAAAAAGGTGAGGCTTAGAGGAGTGGTGAGGAAAGGAGGAATGGCTGAGGTTCAGACTAGTGTTTGTATCAGGACATTTATCTTTCTGTCAATGCCAAAGGAAGAAATAAAGAGAGAAAAACTTTATAGATGGATGTGGTGCAGGAATATTCTCCACCTGCTCTTATATTCACTGAATGATTGACAGTGTTTTTACATTACATTACATATTACATTTTATATATTGATCCATCAGAGAAAGAACAAAGGGACTAAGGAAGTGCAGAGGATGAGAGCTGTTTATCCCCTGGCTGGCCTCTTACCGGAGGTCAATGTTTTTCAGGTGGCTCATTCTGGCCAGAGTACACAACTCCAGACTCTCCACTCTGTTCCCAGCCATGGCCAGCTTGTCCACTGCACTCAATCTCTCCAGCACAGCAGGGATGTGAGAGAAGTTGTTGAAGGAGAGCCCTAGGCTGTTGAGCTGGGACAGGCCACCCAGCTCTTCAGGCACGGAGCTGAGGTGGTTTCCATCCAAAGACAGTGTCTGCAGGCTACAAGATGGGGAGGAGAAAACAGTCATGTTTTGCTTCCTTTTACCTCAAAGAGTGGTCAAAATTTGTGCTTGTGTCCATTTGTAGTTATATAGCCATTGTTTACTGAGCAGCATCCTACATTAAGCAGGTCCACAGGATGAACACTCCCCGATTAACCTTCCTGACTTAATCTGATTGCATAACAAAATATTTTATCTAAACTGACTCCATTAAGATCTCAATCCAGATTTTATGAGAACATTATTTATGTGTACCATGGCCTACAAGTGCAAACCACAACATCTTTTGACAAAACATATTAACAAAAGCAAAAATACAATGACAATACACAAATAGAAGACAGAAAACCTGATATTAAAGAAAAAAGATAATTCTCTTTCTTATTTCTGATTCAATATTGATGATATCAACCTCAGCTGGAGAAAAGTACAAAATAGGACAATATGCTGTGTTTTCTGTTTGGCAATTTCAATGTTGTTTTCATTGTTGTTTCTCTAAAATATCTACCTAAAAACCTAAAAATATCTTTCTGTTTTTGCTTTTATTAATTTGTCTTAGTTTGCACTTCACAGGCCACCATACATGTGAAATATTGACAGATTTTTGAGGTGTAGGACATAATTGAGAAAATAAAATGTTTTATTTTTTTAATTATTAAGTATATTTGCCTTTTGTGCTCAGTGCACCTACTGTTATCTCCTTTCAAGATGACCTAAATTGCTGTTTGTGCAGGATTTCACTGTGCGGTTTTATTTGGGATACCTTGTGCAGTTCATGCATATCCTAACTTATGTATTCAGGTTCTGTGTGTAATGTATGTATATGTGTGTCACTGTGTCACACCTTTGCAGGTTGCCTATCTGTACAGGGACGGTGTGGAGACTATTACAGGAGAGGTTGAGTTCAGTCAGGGTGAGGATCTCACACACACATTCAGGGAACACACCCAGACGGTTGTGAGACAAGTTCAGGCTCTTCAGCTGAGAAAACCTAAAGAAAGAGAGAACAAAATGGAGGAGCTTTAAAAACTAAGAGGGACATAAGTTTGTTTTGTTGCTTTCACATGGGTAACAGAAGGTGACTGGTCCCGCACACTGTGATGCTGAGAAAGAGCAGTGAAAAGACAGGAAGATTCAATGAGACAGACGAGCACCAGCATATTAGCTGACCTGCGTGGTCCACATTTTCAGTGCACTGTCACATCAGCAGAGCTATTTGTTGTGCCTCAGGAGAATGTAGTGGACAAGGAATGTGAATAAAAAGATATATGGTAAACTAACAATTGAGGCTGAACACCAATTGTTAACATCCAGGGTGAACACTGTGGAAATTTCAATACTGTGGATTAGTTCCACACAAGTTCACTGTGGGAGTCTTGTGCTGTTATTTATGCTTCAGGCTTGCACCATGTTATTAAGATGGCTTTGAAAGCAGCAGGAAAAATCAGTCAGAGGCTCGGCAGGCAAGAAAAGACAGTGTTCACATTGAAAAAGTATTCAAATCACCCACATTGGTGCCTCAGTATTACCAGTGTATAATGTTACAAGAGGTTAGGGTAATAACATAGTACACACACTCATAGCCAACCAATAATGCTGGAGGCATACAATGGGAACTAGAGGGGTTGGAGATGATTAATACTTAATAGTGATGCATCTACTGATAAATACAGCTTGTTTAAACAACTGGACATGAAGCTAAATTCTTGTCCTGTTTCACGGATTTGACACCCAGGTGGAACCCATTCTGTTTCCACACATCTGGCATGAGAGAGGGGATCATAAGATGTGTGATGAGCAAGAGATGCAGCCAATTACATGCTTACATAAAGAGCATCACAAAAATCACACCACAGTATAACACTGAAACAGATGAGTAGCTGAAAAGTTGGTGATTTCAATTGTGGGAGGCTGGTGTGAGCAACATACTGCAGTTTTACTGTAGCACTCTGTTTACATTATTAGTGCAAGAAATGCAACAGTAAATATGCATGTGCTAAAAAAGAACAGAGGTCTGGAGAAATTATCGTTGGAAGACAAGGGATAAAAAGCGCTGTTTCACTGAATAAGACTGATAGTAACCAAAAGGTTTGTGTAATCTACTTCTAGGAGCAATTTCAGTAACAAGTGAGGAGCACTGCCAAGCTCTGCCTAAGCAAAGTTTAGCCCTTTTCTGACATGCACCTCTTCACGTAAATGTAAATTTAGCATGTCTCATGTCTGAATAAGGCCCAGAGTCACTTTTATGCAAAAGCCACAACGGCAGTCTTACTAGGTTGTACCTAGCACTTTCAACACGGCACAAGTCTGAACTGAACGCTGGCGGATTAATGTATAGGCTGCAGCAGCACAAGACAGAAATTAAATGCACGTCTTGTTCACCTGATTTAGATCACTGTATACATTTCTCACCTAAGTATTATCTCCTATGCTCAAAGAAAGTAAAATCAGTTAAATAAACTATAAAACAGTGAATGAGCTGAGGGCGGAGCACAGGGTCAACTACAGAATAGGGCCCAAACATGCAATAAAGATTCTCTGTTGTACCAAAACATATTTCAGCAAGGTTGACACTTTCCACCACAAGGGCATGATCCCGGTCTCCTACATCCATCTGTTAACAAATGTTTGTGTAGAGGTCTTCAGGTTAAGGACGTGCAATTACCTGGGGAGGTTGAGCAGGCCTCCAGGCCCCTGAAGGCTCATGAAGTTGTGTCGCAGGTTGAGGTGGGTGATATCCTGACTGTAAAATAGATATTCAGGCACCGCTTCCAGACTGTAGCAGGACAGGTCCACCAGGCTGACTGTCTGAGATACCACCTATACACGTACACACACACACACACACACACACACACACAAAAAAAGGCCTTAAGTGCTTATAGTGAGTAGTACTATTTTCTGGTGTGTCAGCATCACATCTTCCATATCACAACATGTAGCTCAAAGCAAACCTGAAACTTGACTGCATGCACATGCCCTGTCAACTTCTACTGATCCTCATGTGGCAATTATAGCTTTACAATATAGGATTAAAACTCATCCCCATCACCACTAACCAAATCCAATCAAGAAAACCAGCATTCTTCATTGCCCCATTATATTAAGACAATAAAACTCCTTTTCTTGCAATCCTGAGAGCATTTGATCAACACAGTCAGGCAGCAACCACCCTAACACCTCATGCCTTGTGGTGAACTCCAATCCCAAATACACCCAACAGCAGGCTCCACTATTTAAAGACTTTGTACCTTAAGTGAGTTGGGACGATGGACAGTGGAAACAACTATATTGGCCTCAGATTATGCAAGCAGCCAGCTGCCTTGCCAAGACATTACTTCAGACAGACAATGCCCCAGTTTCCAGTTCAATGAAGTTTATCTTTCAGGGAAACACAGTCGTCATTAATTAAGAGAGTAATAGAGTAACTCCTTAGTATGAGCCAGTTACAGTCAGACCTTAGAAAACATGCGCAGACATACACTGAGCTGCCACTTTATTAAGTACACCTATTTAAAATTAATGTAGTCTAACACAACAGTCCTGCAATAAATCCTACTTATGTTTAGTCTTTGTTGAACTTGTTTTAGAGAGGTGTTGATTCAACGTTATTGTCATTTTGAAGGCTGCAGTGTGTGGTGCTGTTGAATTGTACTGCTTTAGGCTAAGATAGACTAAGCCCCCCAGGGAATGAATGCGAGACGCACAATGTCCTCACAAGTATCAAAATTAACATGTGTGAGTGTCGAGGGGTGTGTGATTGTGATCTACATGTGTGATTTTGTGCTTGTTTTAGCATAGTTCAAATCTCTCACTGCAGCTACAGTACATAGCTTCGTCTCACAATTTTCTTGTACAAAATGCAGCTGCACAGACCCTCCATGAGTCTTAGAGATGATTGTTTACAGGCCAGCCATCATTGCAGGCTACCTAGAAGTGCTCGTCCAGTCCAGTCTGAGGACAGTCTCCTCCATTAACTACAGGACTGCACACTGTGTAGCAACCCAGAAAATGGGACAGCTGCTCAGCAGAGCGTGACAACACGTCACTGCTTTTAGAGATGACAAACACAAAACTGCTCATCTCCCACAAAACTACTCATCTGACAGCCACTTTAAAAAAGCAACTCCTCTTTAAAGAGAGTAATTAAGTGATGTGAGAGTGGGACAATGGACACAGATTGACAGAGAAGAATTAAAGAGGGGCAGAAAGAAAATAGAACAGTTTTGCTGTTTTAGATGATTTGCGTAGTAATTAAACATTGTGAAACATTGTGAAGCAATGTGATAGAGGAAGGAGACAAAGAAAGATGACACTGAAAGGAGACAGCTAAATAAAACATCCTAGCATGAATACATGAATAGAGGTTTAGGGATTTTTACCAGTTACAGAGGTCCTCTATAGTCCTTGATCAATAAGTCACTATACACACTGATTCAATCATTGAGACACACAATCAGATAATTTCCTATAGAGCTGAGAAATCAGGACACTCTGCTTTGTTTGGTTAACAAACTTGTCCAACTAGCACAGCTGACCACAGCTAAACTTATCACATTTCTGAGCGTTCTTGTTTGCCTACTGATGTGCATTCTGGTATATATGCCATCACAACTTAGCATCAGATTAAAAATCCTTGAAAACATGTTTACACCACAGCTAAAAACGGGTCACCTGGCTGCTTATGTCATTTCCTCAGGAATATCTGGTCCAGTCAGGTAGCACTTGATTGACATCTCCAGTCATGTTAGCAGTCACACTGAAAATCTCATGATGCCACTGGCAGAAACATTAAGAAGATGGTGCTGTAGATCAGCCTCCTCTGTGCAGCTTCTGACTTTTTAAAACTGGGTGTCATTATTCTGGTGTGATGGTTACTGAATAATGAGTTACACAATAAATATCAATCACTGAATGAATTAACTGCACACACAGTTTTCCCTGATGTGTGATCAGGGCTGTGCTTTTAATGCAGTTTGTACGTTAACAACTAATAAATCACATAAAATTGTTACTGTAGATTGTTGACATCATCTATGTTGTTGTATTCTGTATCTTCACCAATTTCATAGCCAGTGTCAGCAAAAGAGGACACATATTGCAAAATTAGAATGCAATTAATTTACTATAATAGCTAGCTAACAGCAGTTATGAGTCACTTTTCCCTTGGTTTTTCTTTGAACATATTCTTTAATATTATATATTAAAATGTACATTCCCTCTCATTTGTAATAAACTGTATGAATTGCTAATTAGCTGTAAAATGTATGTAACATAATTAGGTTAAAATTGTAACTAATCTACAGGAATATATTTCACACATTCTGACTTCCTATAAATACAAATTCTGATATGCTGCTCTATAATGTATCCCTACATTCCAGTAGTCAGTCCTATCCTGCAAGCTCATTTTGCAAGCACAAATGCACTTGCTGACTCCCTCTCTTGCACACACACAGACACACACACACACACACTGCAATGTAGCATAAACACTGGCCCAAATCTACCACAAACCTTCATCAGTCATCATCCCCAGTCTCCATAGAAACCTCTCGTCTCAGCCTAAATACAGTGCACTAACAGGCCACTCTAACCCAGTAATCCATACCACCATGGTAGAGAGAGATCCTGGACTTAGCATGAATCTGCAACTAATAGGATTTTCTTTTTCTTTTTTATCTGTTGGCTTTCTCCTTCCATGGCTAATTGTATGCTGGCTCTGCCTCAGTGGAGGCTCTCAGAGAGGCTGTTCAGCTCCAGGAAGGAGCTGCGGCACAATAGCCATTAATTAGGATATTAGAGACAAAGCAAGCTGAGCAGAACAAAAAAAATGACTTTTTTGAAGAACAGCTGTGAAGGCCTGGCAAGATTCTCTGAAAGACACACAGTATATATCACAAATACAAAAATGTCTTTGTGTCATTTAGCATCCTTTAATCCACAGTGACTTACATAAGAAAAGCTCTACTGCTGAGGGCCTGTGTAAAACAAAACTCAACAGAAGTGCCCTGTAATAGAAGTAAAACAGAAACTATGTGAGTAGAGGTATGCTGTTCAATCAAAGCCAGACACTGCTGAGAGTCTGCCTCTGTGGAGCCAATCAGACGCACTCAGACAGGCGGTTTCTGATTGGACGACTCAACAGGCAGAAGGCAACTGTAGTCCCAACATCTAATCTCTGATTTAAGTACAGGCCCAGAGGGACTAACTTGAAACAAACAAACTGCTGCTGAGAGAAAACACACACACACTCTTTGTCTCCTGCTTACTTTTGATGCCTGCCGATGCCATCGCTGGTAGTCTACGAGCGTGTCAAAGTTGACAAAGTATGTCTGGGCCTGTGATCCGGCTGAGCTGAACATCAGACAGTGTTGCCTTCGCTTCACCTCCTCCACCTCAATACAAAGACAACACACAGATACGATGAGGAGGAACACAGAGAGAAAACACAGATGTAAAATGATGATTATCATAAATCATTATTGCTAGGATATTGGTGAAAGATTAACTTGATTTTCAGTCATCTTAACACAGTCATACATCAGCCAGTGTTGTTTCAGTATTTATTTTCTGACAATGTGTTGCAAGTTATATTTTTGCTGTACTCACTTTCAACCTACTTGCCTCATATTAATGCACTGCAGTGAAGAATTACCTATATTTGCTAAAAGACGTCCTACAGAACATGTTCACTTCAGTTGTGTGAGCTGGAGAGAGTGAGGACAATAGTGAAACTATTATAACATGTTTTTCTAGGTCAGGTAAATGTGTTTTTTTAAATAAAAAAAATAAAATCTTGTGTGGTGACTGACAATTTACCACTAGAAATCACTTCAGCACAGGACATGTAAGCTGCATCTTTTTTTCCATTATAATTTCATTGTTAGGTGAAAATGAAAAACAGTTGATACTAAGTGAGAGGGAAGGAGAGGGTTGCTGTCTGAACACAAACTAGGGGAGTTGCAGATACACAGCCATGTACATCTACATCTACAATATCAGGTGGCCCTGCTTTTTTGGTTTTTAGAGTTTTAAAAGCATTTTAGGGTGGATTTCTTTTAACTTAAGTGTGCATGTGTACAAATAATCTGCACTGTTTATAGCTTTTAAGCTTTAAAATGAGAGCTTCTCAATTATCAAAGGCCAGGAGTATAAAGGTTTGAATTCCAGCAAAAGGCTTATTGTATTGGTCTCCTGTCTGTGGTTCAAGGTTAACAGTAAAATCAGCTGCTGTGTTGTCTATATCTGTATATAATCTGTGGTCTACATAGCAAACAGTTGAGATGCATTGCTTTAGATGACACAGTCTGCATGTACAGTGGTGCATCATCTTTTTAACTTATAGCATTGCAATCAGCTCTATACAGCCGTCCAACCCAGCTGTGTTGTTGCAGTGTATTATATTTACTCAGCCCAGAGTGTGGGCTCTACCCTGGGGAAAGTGAAAGGTTAAAAACCCCATCAGGTTGTCTGACCTCCAAACACTGAACTCTCACCTTTCCCCCCACCAGGGGTAGGATGTGCATCTTCCCAGTCAGGCTGTCTTTGACGGAGGCCACGATTAGACAGGTGCCGCAGAGGATGACCTGCCGCTCTGCCCACTTGTGCAGCTGCGACTTGCCCTTCCTGACGCTGAATACGCCTTTCAGCAGGGTCCGCTCCTGCTGGTCTGCATTCACTGGACGCTCTGGAGGAAAAAGCCCACTCAGAGAGGTTAGTGCAGATCTACAGACATCAATCTAATCCACAAAAACCCCCAGCCCTCCTTTGATAAACAAATGCAGCTAATTAATAGCAAATGTTCTGCAGTTACACATAGGATGGAGGCTTCCAGAAAATGAAGTCATATAGATGGTGAGAATGATATCACCTATAGATTAGTCAGCTCCTTAGCTTAATAATTCCAGGAACTGATCTTACATCAGCCCTTAGGATGGACACTGCCCTATTATCTCATATACATCTGGATAGATCTCACTGCACAATAATAAGTCTGACCTTAGAGTAAGGGGAAGAATGTCTCTCCATTAAACTCCATTATTAAAACCTATTAAATTGATTGATTGATTTAATTTATTTGTCTGTGTTCATGTTTGTCATGTCCTGCAAGTAGATACACAATGCCCAGTGAGCAGATGGAAAGAGACAGTACAGCATAGTTAATGTGTTGCATTAGCAAGGTTACAGTCAGGAAGAGATTAAGTAAAGCAGCTTTGAGTCGTGGGTTGGTTTCAGGTCTAATTTAGCAGTACCACTCAGATTCAGTCAGGTTGGGTCTTTAAGACATGGGTATGGGGATGGTTCGGGGTGTTGGTTTTAGGCCTGAACAGAAGTCTAAGCCATAGCGTCTCAATGGGTCCTCGCAGTTAAGGATCCAAGCTCTTTTTCTTGATAAGATTACAAACAATTGCTCCTCCCTCTCAGGTCTTGCAGTTAAGGATCCAAGCTCTTTTTTTTTCTGAAGATCACAAATAATTCCTCCACCCTCTCTTTACAGATCAGACATGGATCTGTGAAATCCACATGCCAGTCAACACATTAGAACTAAGGTGAACAGCAGGGGTTTTTCAAATTGTCAAGGTGAATGTGGTATGAATATGTATCTCTCTCTTTCTCCCTCCTCTCTCTCTCTCTATTGCTGTCCTAATGTAGCAGAAGCATCAGTCATACTGATGAATGAGTCAGGGTTTTGTCACATTAAACTTCACTCTTTTCAATTAAATTATGCCAACTTGCACAGCAGGCAGCCTTAGCTGGCCAGTGCTGAAGGACATATCAGACAGCAGTGCTGCTGTCTTTGCCAGGCTTCAAGTACACTCAGGTTAATGGCAGGTCAAATGAGCACAGAGGAGACACTGCCTCAGCCTCTTGTCCTCTGTTGTTAAATTTTCCTCAAACTAGCTTATGCTGCCTCCCACTCAGAGGCTCTCATTGGCAATCTGCTGTCTCTCCGTCTCCCCCTCGTTCTGTCTTACTCGCTCTTTCTCTCCACCTTCCCTTTCACTTCACAAGGGCATTCAAATGAAATGAAAGGCTGCTCGTGTTTTTCTTCGCCAGGGAAACTGATAATGAACAAGCCAAGTGCTTTTGACAACAAACTGGCTGGCTGGCAGATCAATAGCAGAGACTGATCTTTGGGCGTTCCCTCACTCAAAGAGAAAATTAGAGACACAAACCCTCACAGGGTCAGTAATGGGTAGTATGGACCTATGTGAAAGGGGGGAAAACACCTGGACACAGGGCTGGATATCGAACTACAATGCTTTTTTTGTACAGACCATAATGTGTCTGTAGCACAGAATATTATATTTGCTCAGATTCTTACTCTTCTTTACTTACTCTTTGAAGAGACACTGGATTTGAATAATAATTTTAGACTGTATTTTATTGAGGCAAAGTTTTTGTACAGTTGCTTGTGTTCAGACTACAGTTAACATTTTAGAAGCTTGGGTTATTTTGTTTAATGAAAAAAAGATTTTATATTCCTCCAGGTAAGGTAATCAAAAAGTATAATTTTCCTATTGGCACTGAAACTAAGGCATTTGCGTATTGGTCTCAAAACATTTCAAACGATAACCAGCCCTACTGGACAATGAGAGAGAAACATTATTTCTGTGTCAGTGCTCTTTCCTTTGTATCACTGTAAGGAGATCAGGAATTACTATCATGGACTGACTCTTACATCCATGCAAGGAATCCACACACAAATCAATTCTCCAAGTGTTGTAGAGAACAATTCAGCACATGACAAACTGCATGTCAAATCCTAGAAATTTCACACACTTCATTTGAGTATCTATAATAGTAGTTTGCTGTCAACAACATCAAAGTGTTACAGTTGACAGCTGAAAGAGTAAGTTAGAATAAACCAAATATATATTCATTAAAACAAGTAATTAGGCAAAACACTCGCCCACTGTGGTACCCACATCGATGAACTCATCATCACGCACCCACTCGCTACGAACTGACACAGGTTGACAGTATATCATGGGAAACAAACACGATAGACACTTAGCTTTGTTATGCTTTCAGGGGTCTACATTCTTAAGAGCCCTGCCTGCAGGATGCTAACACAGAATACAGTGAACTTTCAATTTATCACAAGTAATATCTTAATCTACTAGCTATCATCTCACGCACCTCTGACCTTTCTTTAAAATCACACTTCACTTTTTTTCTTAAGCTTTTCTGGACTTGTATGATGCTGAGGCAGAATATCAATTATCTGTGCTTCTGTGTGAGAATTAGCTAACAACCACAGCACCACGGACTCACAACGAGAGTACACTTGAAGCACATTGGGGGTTTTGAACTGTTGACCGGATAAAAAAAAGACATTTGAAGATGTCACCTTGGGGTCTGGGAAACTGTAATGGGCATTTTTTCCATTTTCTGACATTTTATAGACCAAACAACTAATCAATTTATTGAGAAAATCATTGGCATATTAATCGATAATGAAAATAATTGTTAGTTGCAGCCCTACAAATTAATACTAAATATTAAGAGATATCATAGAAACTACATGATAAAATTATTTCCAGGTTCAAAAGGCAGTGGGAAGTACAAAGAAGTCTTTGAATATTATAAGTATGTCAACAAGCCTTTCGATATTGGATTAGAATATGCACATAATATGCATACAAAAAGTGTACATTCACGGTGTGAGCATGAAGGCATCCACGCATACACAACATATTGCTTTTTGTACTTCCATATCAATACAACCACCCATCTGAAAACCATTGGCCTATTTACGCAATATTAAACAAGTCCCAGCCATAAAGAGCCAACTTCTAAAACAAACACACATGATATCCCTCAAAGTCTGTGGGGCTATTAGTTGCTAGGGAAACAGGTTGTTCACAAAATCAAAGTCCAATCTGAGTAGGTAAACCTCCATATGGTCTCCAGCAACCTCCGCTGCACTGCGTAAAGCCGGCCAATTCAATCCCATCCCACTGGTGATGAATAATGTTGACCGTTTCTCGTGGTTCCAGAGGGGTTTAGTGAGATAGTCGTATATGTTGTGTAACACTGTTTTCTGTTGTAGGATGTTTTTGTCCAAGCTATGGGAGTCTGGAGGAGCAGGGCCACAGAGAGGCCGTGCTGCCTCCACTAAACTAATCATCAGCGTGTCAAACGGCCTCCTTGGAGAGGCCTGCCAAACCACAGGGACAGTGTGACACTCGCCAGTGAACTCAGTGACATCTCGCTTCACATGGCATTGCCAGATGAGCAACAAGGCCACAACAGGTCAAATTCTGCTCCCTTATCGCTGAAGAATAAAAAATGAACAGAGAAACAGATGGAAAGAGGGATAGAGGGATCGAGAGAGGTGACCGAGAGAAGGGAGAAAAAAGGAACTGGGGGGGATATGAAAGGTGTAAGATAGGATGTGATTGGTGATGAAAAGGAGAGGAAGTGAACTAGAACAGGGTGGAGGGCTAGAAAGGAATTAGTAAAACTTAAGATAATTGTCTAAATAAAAATTGAGGTAACTGCTTGTCTTCATATCTATTACTCTAATTATGAACTGATATATTAATAATATAACATCTATTATTAAATATTAGAAATAGAGCAGCAACAATTGATGATGAATGATTGACTGACAGGAATTAACTAACTATTTTGATCAATGCCAAACATTTGACGGTTCCAGTCTCTCAAATATGAGAATATCTAAAATAATGGTCTCCAATTCAAAGGTATCTATAAACTGAATATATTTGTTTTTTTTTACTGTTGGTCAGACAAAACAAGACATCTGATGGCATTATATTGACTTCTAGTACATTATGATGAACATTCACACTGTTTTCTGATGCTTTATAGACCTAACAATTAATTGAGAAAATAATCTGCAGATTAATCGATTATGAACATGATTGTTAATTGCAGCCCTAATTTGAATGATAAACAAGAGTAGCAATGTATAATTCAGAACAGCTGTTGATTAACTGGATCACAGCATCCATAACGTATGTCAGCTGTAAACCTCTTAAAGAGTAAATGAACTAGGCAAAATGCTTCATTTAAAATGATTCATCATTGCAGGATGGATAAGGAAAATTGCATTTACACCAAAACATTTAAAGTGGCTGTCCTTTCTATTGTATGGTCAAAAGACAGCCATTGTGCCAATTTTCATCTCTTTTGCGTAATAGTTTTAGTCTGTAGCTCCTGATCTTGGTCTGGAGGGTGTTTATACTTTTTTGAATCTGTTTCTAATCACATATTGGATGATTTCAAGGCAACTGCTGAGCACACAGTTGAACACAATACTCCCTGTATCCCAGAGCTTTTTTGTCTTGCTCAAGATTGCATAGATTGCGTTAGCATGCAGTAGGGGGTCAGTGGAGGCGGAAACACAGTCTGATTTGACTCAGAACAGCAAGCTCTTTTTGGCAGCAAATTCAAATTCAACCCACCACCCAGATGCCTCCTGTTGGTGGTCTATGTTTACCTCTATTTAAAAAAAACTCTTTGAGCAAGAAATTAAATTCTGATATCAAATATAGCAAGCCTGCACTGTGCAGAACACAGATGGCAGACGCACAGCCGAATGCTGCTTTTGAATACAGATGACAATAAAACAGACCGTTAAAATGGTGGATATTTTTCAGCAGCAGTAAGCCATCTGACCATAAGTCTAGGATGAGAGACAGTCTGCAGGTTTCAAATGAGAAAGTGGAAATCCTCGTGAGAAACAGAGCTCCATCACAGAAACAGCATATAACAAGGAGCTGGCAGGAAACCACGGAGAGCCCGCTCTCTGCAGAGCTCTGTTGCTTGGGGCAATTCTGTGGCAACCTGGATCTGAACAGAATTTCATTTTTCTCTTAAATCTCAGTCTGACTGCTTCTCCTCTCTTTAACCCTGTAAACCAATTCCTTTTCCTTGTACCATAAAATGAAGAAGCAACCTTGTGCTTGGTTATTCACTGTGATTTTAGTCTTCCCATTCCTCTACGACATGATTATTATGATTCACTGATAAACCACTGGGCCTCCATGTCATCACAGCTTAGGACATCCACAGTTTTCATTTAGGTTTAATTTCCGTTTCCAGCCAAATCAATAACTTATTAGGTGAGTTCACACTGCTCGCAGATGACTTAATTCCTTCTGCTCTGACACCGACTGTGCGCCTGACGTCAACAGTGCTCAGCAGCTTCAGGTCTCTAAGCTCAAAGATGTAAGACAGAGATCACCCAGGCAGAGGTGGAACAGGGCCAGTGGACAAGCGGCAGAGCTTACAGCATGCCTCGTCTGTGCTGCAGCTGCATGGGCCGACACAGAGAACCACTGGCCCTCAGGTCTCTGCAGTTGTTTTCACTAGGAGCGTTTTTTATTAAGTCAGCCTTTAGAAATGTTTACTCCCTTGTCCATGTTTGTTTTCATCTCATCTGTGCACCACAGCAGGAGGTTGTGCGTGTGTGTGTGTGTGTGTGTGTGGGAAGCAGGGGGGCTGGAGAAGGTTCGAGATGAGTTTCCTGAACAAATAAGAGGATGGTAAAGTTCAGTGAATTACCTGCTGCACTGTACTTTGAAACACTTCAGTGGTTTGAGAGAAAATAAGGCCATAAAACAGACAAATGTGCACACCTCCACAAAAAATAAAAGTATGTCCTTCTATTTACATGTAGACCACTGACTTATTATAAAACACAATGTATACTTGTAACCCTGTGCCACTGGCTGTATGCCTGTGAGCCATGAGGTTCAACCAAAGAGGTAAACCTAACTAATATTTCGCAAGAAAAAAGATGGAAGAGAGATCTCAAACGTTTTATAGCAGAAATATGTTTTTTCTTCTTCTTTGCATTATTGTGACAGGGTCAGTTCACCATAATAGAAGAAAACATATTTCCTGTTATCAAGGCTGCATGGCTAGATACCCTTTTAATAACTTGCAATGCCTCCGGTTCATCTTACGACTGCTTCCAGGTTGGGAACCTGTGATATAGACTCTCACAGCCAATTAAATGCAGAGCTGACACATGCAGCGCACCACATCAGGTGGTTCTGTAGCGGCTGTAGTCTTTACTGATGGGCCGCAGTTTCTCTCATATGCTTAGTCAGATCATTACCCCTGACAACAGCTGTTAGACAAGCAAGCACCTGGGAGAAGGATCTCAGAACAAGGCTGCTGTTGTGTGTTTCAACAATACATCGCAGTCCACCTACAACACCACTGTGGGTGGGAATGAAAAACCAGGGTTACCTTGTGCCAGCCAGAAATTGAGGTCTACTGGTGAAGCCGTATGACTGGAGAGCTCCTAAACACTAGCACGGGGAAGGTGGGTGAACACAATGAGATAATTCGACACAACCACAAAAACAAGTTCTACACCAAAACAGTTACTTCTTACTACCTCCCCAGTTCTAAGGGCAGCAAATTGCCAAATAAAGTTGTGCTCTCTGCGTTGGCGGTGCGTCAAGAGTGCCCGAGTACCAGTCATGCCTGGTCTCTGGTCCTCTTTTCCCATGAGTTGACAAAAGGAGGCAGGAAGTCTCCAAGGGGCCTGGCTAGACTGACCAATGTGGCCTGACTACTGATAGTAGCCAAGATCCGACCAGTTCTCATGTTGGCAGGGGGCAAACAACAGTTAAGCTTCCACTGGACACAAAAGGACTAGGAATAAGACTGAGGCCACAGTGAGCTTAAGATCTGACAGCTAAACAAACAAATCAGTTGTATTACCAAGACGACATAAAGAGAAAGTTGTATTCATTCTAAAGAGGCTAGCTAAAGTCAGAAAAAAACAACACTGCTGCTTACAACCTAAATTCTGTTCTGATGAATGATGATTATCAAGACTGTGTAGTGTTCAGCAAAAATGTCTTACAGTGGTTAGCACTGTCGCCTCACAGCAAGAAGGTTCTGGGTTTGAATCTGCTGGGACCTTTCTGTGTTGAGTGGATGTTACATTTTTACAACTGGACAAATCTGAGAGTGAACTTCTTGTTTCATGAGATTTTAAAAAAAGTAATTAAATCTGTTTCTAAGTCTTTACAGTCAGTTAGGATCTTTAAAGTCTTGCTAGTATTTTTATTCAGTGTGGCAGCACTGCATTTCAATGTAGGGAGGGTTGTGTACTTTATGTGGGAGGAATTACATGTGAGCCCTTTAGTTGCTGTGGTTTGCTCAGTCTTCCTCTTTCTCTGGCACAGCAGCGTGTGAGCAGTTCTAACCCCAAACCTAAGGAGTTCCACTGACTCACCCGGAACATCAGCCGCTTTATTAAGTGGAAACACATTACAGAACATCATTCACCATTTACCCGTAATGGCAAATCTCTTAATTGCTGCTACTGTAAATGTATCATTAGACCAATGCACAGACTCAAACGAGGAGAGCTAGAGATGTCTGTGGGTTTATGTGAGCTGTATTAAGACACATGCAGGTATACAAATTTGTCACTGGCTTCTCCAAAGACTCACATCCATTCTGTTACTACATTAATATATCAGACTGTCACAGGGCCACTTAGTCACTCCTGTCCTTGGGTCATGGGAGCATGTTGACAGCAGCAGGTGAAAGGAAGCCCACATGGGGATGGAGAAACACCACAGGATGAAGGATGGTCAGTCACTTATCATGAGGCCATGATGGGTGTGCGTATGTGATATCCCAGGCTATATTGAGTAGTAAAGACATCACTCTCAGGGAGCCTCAAACAACAACTGCCTTCACTTTGTCCACAGGGAAATCCTTGCTGAACACACACACACTTCCACGCAAGGACATAAGATCAAAAGAGGATGTGATAAAAAACGTTTTGGAAAATTTGACCTGCTGCAGCCAGTTTTTAGGCCGTCAAATACATTTTCAGAGGAAGACACCAGGCTCCTACCATGTCCCACTGATCAGCAGCAGATAGTGAAGATTGGGGATGACGGCCCCTGTGGGTCAGTACTCACCGCTGTAGAAACGGATCAAACAGCTGAGGTCTGAGTTGGCTGCTTCTTGCTGCACTCGTCCATGGTCTGCGTAGCCCATAGCTGCCAGGTAGTCATACACCATCTGGAGCGGACGCTCAGAGGGGTCCAGCCTCCTACAGGACAAAAGAAAAGGAGAAGTGGTGTAACAATGCCCGCCACAAAATAGTATCACCAGATTCTCTGTACGAGGGGGACACATACAGAGAAGCATTCACATCAAACTAAAGCTGAACAGTTTCTTTATGCCCGTTAAAAGCAGCAGACAGAGAGAGACCCTGTCGCAACATTTTCCATGTGTAAGTGTGTGCAAATTATTTTAGAAAACAGTAATATCTGCAAACTAGTATGGTGTAGTTAGTATACTAATAATACAACAACTTGTTATAAAATAAATCTAAGAGAATCTGGCCAACCAGACTCACTAGTGCAGCGAAAAACAAAAGATCCCTCACCAGCTTCCCACCCATGAACACTACCAACTATGTTCAACGGTGCACCTGGCCAAGCAGAAAGCACCACAGCCTGGGACTGAACCAAGGTTCCCTGTGGTGGTAAGTGTTGTTTTTGGTGTTTGGACATTTGTTAAAAGACTAAATGTCCTGAGATGTTTGACAGAGCTCATGATGGTCATTTGGAGCCAAAAATGTACCAAACCAAAAAGTAATTTAAAAAATGCACTTGCAAAAAGATCATTGGTACTGCCCTGCACCTTCAGTGGTTTGGGTCTGCACAAAAGTAGATAAATGAGTAATAATCGCAATACATCTGCACCCATTAGGATCACTCACATAATTGGAACATAGCCATTACAAGTTTTTCCTTCATGGAAAATGCATTTCTCACTATGATTAGCAAAATGAACTAGATACATATTCATACCCCTCCATACCATACTTATTTTCTCAATAAAACACAAATACATTTGTTGAAATGTATAATTACATCATTTTGTCTCTAACTGTGGATTTAACTTAATCTTGGGAAATCATCTTGGTCCACTTGTAATCACTTTAAGGACTCTTTCCGCTGATACCTAATAGGATGAATTTCAACCCTGAAATCCAGTACCCCTAGCCTGATACAAGCAGCCATTCACTTAAACGCTTATTGTCTGGCTGCATGAAGGAAGTCTTGAAAGCACAACAGCAAATGCAACTCACGCTTTCTTCCTTCACGTTTCAGACAGGCTGGAAATGGCCTGGGGTTTACTCATGCTCACTCATCTCCTGAAAAGCTAATCACTGCTGATAATTGTTTTGAGTGATAGTCTGAGCCATCCACGTTTATGACTTTAATGCATTTTCACTTTGAAGCTCTACCTAATAATGTGTTATACCCTGAAGGCGATGTTAGTAAAGATTCGTTTTTGATTTCTATTTTAATCCAATAAATCTGCCGGTTGACACTGGCTTTTTACAAATATGAAGACTGACGGAAATAATTTAATTAAAAGAGTAACATTTACAGTAAATGAGACACAGAAAGAGCTTGAATTTCGAAACATCACTCCCTAAGCACAGTAGGCAAACAGATATCAGTAACCATGCCCAAGCCTTCCCTCTGTCAGTCTATATAATTTGCAGGATCGTGATATTTGATTTCAGACAGCTGTGGCCTCAACGCCTCAATGCAGGATTTAGGCAGCTTCCAGCAGGCAGCAAGAGGAGAATGACTGACGGTCCCTGTTGACCATTAACACTCACGCTTACACTTTCACACAGATATGCCTCATTTATTCACAAATCCTCCAACCTTGGGCAATGTAGCAAGAAGCTGTTAAATCTCTGTCAAATGCCACCCAGTGGGTTCATCCGTCCTCAGGGTGGAAGGTAAATTATGCAGCAAACTATGGAAATGTGTCTCTCGATTTACAATAGACTAGTTGCCCATGTAACAGAGACAGGTGGGGTTTACAGAAACCCCTACAAAAAATTAGACCTCTCTGGACTGTGGGTGTGTACAGAGAGTGGTTGATTGAGATTTACTTTACACCTTTACATTTATCAGTTTGTGCTGGTAATTCCCAGCATTGTTCCACTAAATTTCAACCTGAGTAGAAATCTAAATCAGCCAAAATAGCTGAAAATGGGTGTGGGTGTGCAAAAACTGACTCCGTTCGCAAGTACAAAGAAGATCGGAGAAGTGTGTTTTAATTTCATCAGGGTTTATTTTACATTGCATTAGTTGGCAGGAGATGTGATGCCTCAGCAATCATAGATCATTTAGCAAGGTTTCAGTTTCTTACCATAGAGACCAAGTGCTAAGAGAAGCACAAGAAGCAGAAGAAATGAACATTCCCAACTGTGTAAACGTATTAATTGGTTGCTATCCTTGTACTGTATTACCAGGTACCTCCTGTGATAATCAATAATCAGACCATAATGCAATTTAAAAGTCAAATCACAATCATTGTGGGTAGACATGGTTTTCTAAATGGCCGCTACAGTAGCGCCAACTCTGTGCATGTTTATGAAAACAAATCTTAGCCACATAGCAGTTCAAAATACATTCAACCAAAACCTTGCAGATATTGCAGGTTAAAGTTTTGAACACAAAGCAACAGCAGCAGCACAAATGCAAGATAATATTATCAAAAACATCCACTATCAGCTGTTCTCTGTTGCAAATGTTCACAATGCTTAATCTGTTCCAACCCTTCCCCTTGTCCAACAGGCCTTTCACCCAACCTCTACCCTTCGCCTTGTCAGTGATGAGCCCACAAGACAATGCCCCTGCATCACTTACTTGGGTTGTGCCTGACCTTCAAGCATTCACCTGTGAATTTTACTCCCAGGCCTGACTCCAGTAGCTGGCACTGTGTCTCGTTCCTGCATCAGGTTCTGTCTGATCTTTCAGAACAAATCATAGGGGTATTCTTGAATTGCAGTTGGTCTCCTCCCTCACCATGCAGATACAAGCGGATACAAGCGGATGAGATGAGATTTCTCTGCAGGGTGGCTGGCCTCACTTTACATTTCAGTGAGTGAGTGAGGAGCTCAGTGATTTGGGAGGCCCTTGATATCAAGACGCTAACTCCTCTGAGAGGAGCCCGTTGAGATGTCTGGGAGTCTCCCTTTGGAAGTGCTCTGGGCATGACAAACTTGGGAGGAAACCCCGGGCATACCCAGAACATAGCGGAGGGATTATATATCCCATCTGTCCTGAGAGCACTTAGGGATCCCCAAGGAAGAGCCTGTTGCTGGGAAAAAGAACACTGGACTGCTCTGCTCACCCTGTTGGCCCTGACTAGGATAAGTGGCTCAAAAATGGATGAATGGAAGGATGGATGTCCTCCATCAACTCCATTGCCTCAGTAAATTTATCTTAAGAGGGAGTTTGTCCAACTGAAATTACAACGTTCCCTAAGCAGGAAAGAACCCAGACCTTCCTGTAAGCAGCACATTAGTACAAGTTATAAAAAGACAATCACTAAAAAAAGCTTCCATCCCTTCCATTATGTCCTTAGTTACAAATCCTTCTTCAGTGCTTGTCTCAGTGCTGTCAACAGCTGTGTATGTTTCAGATGCTCATTTATACAGTACATGCCTCTATTATCAATCAGAGTAATAACACCTATTACACAGAACATTTATCTAGTTTGGAAAGATGATTTACAAGAAGGAGAGAAAATATAGGACTAGAAGCCCTTTAGACATAAGACAAATGGAGCCATGGCTCATGTATTTTTCATGAACATATGCACTTTTTTTTCTTTTTTTTTCTTTAATTCATTTAATACAACCTTGACTTATGTTTACTGTATGTGCTATCTGTCACTAGGAATGGAATGTTTTCTTTACATAAACAGAAATCATACTGTAGTCTTAAATTGCCAATACTCTGTTTTTGGATGTTGAAGACTTAAATATTACATTTAAATCCACCTGCTCTATACTCGCTGGCAGACCGCAGTTTAAGTATAACTGAACCAACACAGCCTATTCACAGGCTTACCAAAAGCCTTTCATTTATTACAACTCTGCATTACTCTGCAATGCCTACAGCTTTTAATCAGCACAGATATAATGAAGTTGGTTCATATGCTGTTAGTTGATAGCACCATTAGCTACCAGCCTATAAAGTGATTAACAACCTCCAATCATGTTTCCATGGAATGATCTTCCAGCCATTAACGCTCAGTAACACAACCATTTACAATTCTCCACTATAAATGCACCTACTGGCATTGTTGCTGGTACCCCACATCCTTTGTAAGATTTTAAGATTTTACTCTTGTCTCCCACATCATTTAGAAAAACTGAGCAGACAGCAGGGCTCACATAGAATAAACCATATGCCACTGTGATTTAAGCTGTAGATGATTTCTTATTTTAGACTATCCTTTCTAATATCTTCACGTAGGCTTTCCCAGAAAAGCAAAGGAGGAACGGCCCAGATTCCTTCCTGGTCACGGATCAGCGAACAAGCTTTTTATCCTTTCACAGATAATCAAGAGGTCATTTGCTATTTCTGTCAACATATGTCTTGTGGAGGTGAGCGAGGCGTACAGTCATGTTCCCTGAGGGTATCCTGGGTGAGGTGCTGTGGGAGTATGGGATGTTGGGGTAACTGCAGCAGGTCCTCATTGCTGTGTTTGCCTTCTTTGCAGTAAGTCAAGCTTGCCAAGGTGACATTCTGTTTGTGGTTTTCATGGACAAGATATCAAGTAAATGTCAAGGCCTGGTATACTTGTTTTAATATTATATAAATAAGAAAAAATTGCTTTTGTTAGATGTTACTGTACGCCATTATACACGTTGCAGCTGTGTTTTTTGTGTCTGATGGAAGAGATGTGCTTCCATTTTAACCTACGCAGCTGTCTAAACCAGCTGCGTAACATCTCATGTTTCACTTGCACTATACTCAAATAACTGCAACCCAAAGCATCTTTCTTACACTTCAAGCCATTTCTTAACTCTTTCACTATTTTTTCCATTTCCGTGTTAGTACACGATTATACATTAAGCTGTGAGATGTCTGATGCTTCGGAGTGCACAGCAGTACTTTGTTGAATAGATCCAATGAAGACAGTGATGCAGGACTGCGGCCCATTCAGAGTGACTGATGCAGGTTTAACTCACATCCCTGTGTTGCTCTGAAAGGTGCACAGCGTATTTGGAATACTCCTGCCATGACCCTTGACCAAGAAAGGCACTAGCGTCCAAACTACAGTTGGTCTCTGGGCAACCATCCTAACTATTAACTAATTGTTAGCATGGCCCAAATGCAGAAAATACATTTACCCACAGGAAATGATAAAATATAACTTTACTTTGATGACTTAACTTAGTGTGTATTTACCTGACTAGGTCTCCATGAAGCTGAACATAGAGTCCCTGTCCGTCCCTCTGAGCACACAGGTCCTCCACTGTGGTACTGGTGGAGCAGAGCACCAACTGCAGGTCTGTCTGAGGGGTGGAGGAGGCCTGTGGGCCAGAGGCAGGTGGCTGGGGGTCCACTGTGCCCCCATACAGACACACACAGCCCCGCTGGGTGTCCCCCTTTAGCCAGTCCCGCTCTCGTGATCCAAATCTGGTCTTTCTTGTCACACAGCCGCAACTCCCATTCCGCTTCATGTTGCGCTGCTGACACAGAAAGAGTCATTTTAACACACAGGTTGACATCAGATACATATCAGCTATGGAGACATCAAACTGCTTAACTATTTTCTCAGACACAGGAGGGACAATACAGATTCTATTCAGTTTTTATTTTCTTGCAGTTAATGAAGAGGTCATCAAAATTTTCTCATTCTGTCTACGAGCGTGGACAGAATTCCTGGTATCCAGTAGGATGCTCTGAGAGACTATGCTTTATCAGTGCAGCTGCTGCACACCTTTCTATCTGTCAACAACTAAAATGAGAACTATGCTGTGGAATTAAGTGAACATAACGCTTCAGTTATTAGCAAGTATGTAGCTAGTAATTCCTGTCATTACACTGAAGACACTTGCAACTGCTTTCCTTTGTAGATTCAACTCTACATTTCCTGAGCAGCAGCACTGACCATACGTTAAGAACAATCTTTAATGTTTTTTCATTGTTACCTTTCTCACTCAGATGAACTCTGTGACTGGATTACTAACAAGAACCAGAATGTCATGTTGTTGTTGTTGTTTGCTCTTGCCCTAATCACCTGTGGTGATGTTAGCCGGATGTGCAGTAGCCTAATGTTATGAAAATTATGCAACGCTAGACTATCTAAATTTGACATTAATAAGGACTAGTGTTGTGCTAAAATGATAAAATGTCAGTGACATCAGCTGCTCATGAAAGACTACCATCACAGGCACAACAGCATGTCATTTGGTCCAAGAGGTAAAGATATCTATCCACTACTCTGACTCTGCCTGTAGGCTCTGCAGTACACACACACACACACACTATACTGCTGTTGGAGTTTGTCAAGGGCGCACCTTGACCCCACGTCTCTTCAGAATATTCATAGACAGGATAAGGAAGAGTACCTCAAAATAAATCCAAAGGTCCCTCTGAAAAATGTCAAAAGAAGAGTTCAGTGATTTGTCAGCTGGACCACCAGTTACCGTGGCTGCAGTAGTGTGGGCTTGATACTGGACTGAAGAGCTGAGCCACAGCCACTGGAGAGCTGAGTGTTCAATTTACAGATCAACCACCCCCACCCGCCAAAACACACACACACAAAGCAAACACACACATACACAATGATGCAACATGTAATCACATATAATTGCACGCTGCAAATAATTTTTCCACAATATATATGAACGCTGACTTATTTTACCAAACTATAACAACAACACAAGTTCAGACACATCAACTGACTGCATGAACACTTCTACTCAGGAGTAGAAGTTAGGGTTGCAACTAATGATTATTTTTGCTATCATTATGATCCTGGTCACAACTCCCCAGAGCACTAAGTGATGTTTTTAAATTATGAAGAAATAATTATTTTGCTTTGACCAAACCCAATTTAGCTGTAGCCAAATTAATGTATGGTATTATTACTTGATAAATGATTTAATAATTAATTTCTTATCAAAATAGCTTTCATTTAATTTTATTTTGATTAAAACAATCAATTGGGAAATCCTTTCACCATCAGCTGCAGTATTTGATGTCCAACAGAAAATGAAAAAAGGTCAAATAATGGATAATTGTTTTCTGTTCTTTTTAAGTTTCTCTTTGCAAACTATTGGCATGTGTTACTGAACCTGAAGAATTCAAAAAACAACTCTAATTTCTTAACTTCTTAATTTAACTTGTCAATGTTTGCTATTAGAGAATCATCTCCTTTAACTGCACATCCTGGTCTTCGTCAACAAATGGAGTTCGCTCAGTCAAGCTAGTAAGTGGACCTTGAGTTGATTTAATTTCCAAGGTCAAGAATAAACTTTTACTCCATAAATAGATCATAACTGCAGCAGCATTATTCCAGAGGTTAGAGAGGCAGGAATGTAACCGGAGAGAGGTTAGCTTAACTGTGATCACAGTGAAAGTAAACTGCCCTACACCTTGCTCATCAGCTACTGTCAAGGTGTGTCTGAGTGAAGCAGTGAACCACAGCTTGCTGCTGTGGACTCACTCAGTGATCAACCCAGTCGACTACAGATGTACTGGGCAGCTCCACAGGACAGCTTCCAGGTGTGGATACGTGTCACTGTGTGAATGGGAAGCAGGGCCACACTGAATAAGAGCATGCATGTCCCAGTCAACCTGTCCTGAGTCGAAGAGGAGTAGATAAATATACTGTATATTGTTCTACCTCTAAGGACAGATTTGTCAATGACTGATGGCTGACCTGGCTCAGTTTTTCAGTTAGCTATTCAGGTCCCTTGTAGATTTCAAGACAATATGGTAACACTAACTGTATCTCGTGCTTCAGCAAATCAACAAACATGTTGTGCCATATTTTAGCAAAGACAGGCAGGCAGGTAGGGTTTGGATGTGACCCCGGTTTAATCAACACAACAGGGTGCATTCTCTTACTGATCCTAAAAAACACAACTTGATTATCTATTTTATGTGGACGTTAACGGGCATGAAAGAGACTAGTACGCACTGACTATGAAATATGGGTGAAAAGCCAGTATCTGTTAGCAGAAATACTGTAGGGCTTAATCAAATCTGAAGAAAAATCAACATTTTACTTATGGTATTATGCACTTATTAACAGGGTGACCTATTTTATGATTTTAATGTGCACCCCTCTTTCAAATACAATAGCTGAGTAATGCATACACATTAATTGAAGAGCACAGGTGAGATTCTGTGTTTGTGTGTGTGTGTGTGTGTTTGTCACTGCCTTGCAAGCAGCTACCTCAGGGACTTATATGTCATTACACATCATGTGTCTAAAATGTCAAAGAACTGTTCAGCAGTGGGCCTTCCTATAAAAGCTCTAACAGCCTACAGTGTGTGTCTGTGTGTCTGTGTGTGTGGTTTGTGGCTGTTAATTGGCTCTGGTACATTCCTCACTTAATGGCAATCATCCACAGATCAATCATCAACGAGAGAATATCAATCACTGGATATCACAGCCATTACATAATGTTACGAGGATGCGTTTTCATTCTCATGCACTTTGCCCTGTTTGAATCACCTACTGTAATGTAAGAAAAACCTCGACATGTAACACAATATAGAGATATTTGTCGAGCACTTTGTCCTGTTTGAATCACCTACTGCATCACAAGAAAATAAATCCTCTCGTTATGACTTGCCTTTAGCACTCGGATCCCCGTTGCAGCATGAGCTCCCGGAGCACTGCGGCTGCCGCGACCTGCAGTCTGATTCAGCCCCGCTTGGTGGACCACCGTGTCCGGCTGCCTGTCTATGCAAGCCCCGTTATCTCCGACATCACCTCCTTTCTTGATGCCCGTTTGGGTGTTAATCGCCACGACCGCTGTATTATTATCCTCGTCCTTCATCGCCATGTATGATCCCTTTTAACAGCGACAAAAACCATGAAGTGTCGTCCCGGTACGCGCCTGGCAAATTCCCACGGAGAGGTGAAAATTCATCCTGTGTCGGTGCAGCTACGCCATATCCAGACTGAATCTGACTGTTGTCAGATAGGCCTGCTGGAGAGCTGATCAATAAACATTAAATGGGCGGGTTCAGGGTGTTTATTATTCATCAGCCACTGCCCCTTTCTGAGGGGGGAGGCGTAAAACATTAATCATAAGGCAAGTCCTTTACCACTTGATGCAGTTCATAAAACGAACGAAAAATGACGACGTGCGTTTGAAGGGCGTGTCTTGTAGCCTACCCACGGTGTGAACTTTGTGGTGTGTGAGTTCATACAAACAGTATATATGTAATGTTTCTTCATCCGTCATGGTATCACTAGCTATAACATTAATATAATAATATCCAGTGCCTTTTTTCTTTTCTTTTATTTTTTTTAGAAATCACCCTCTATAAAGAATTCATACGTTGTTTGGCTTAATCAATGCTTAATAAATAATGTATCTCAGTTACTCCATTAATGAGAATAACGTTTGGGTTGCCAGGTTGGGAAAAATCCCTTCAACTGGTGTTTATGCTCCTCCAGCATATGGCACTTTTTACACTATATGACACTCTTAATTAATGACTTATTTCCATTTGCAACAACGACTTGATTGCTTATTGGAAGTTAAAAACTGAACCTTTATTAATTACTTGACTGACTCAGAGAGATTCTTCCCAATCTGGTAACCCAAAACCTATGAAGCATTTGCAAATGATTTATTAACCATTAATAAAGCCACACATTAAATCTTACAAATCCTTAAAAAACAGGATGCCCTATTAGAAGATATACAACATAGGATTTAAGAGTTTTATAAACTTCAATTAAAGGCTAGAGCTAAACTCATGTTAACTAGCTAACTAGCTAGATGACGCAACAAATCTTTTTTTGGCTATCGGCATCACTTTACCCCCCCACACACACATTTTATTGAACAATTTACACAACTAACCTAAGCTGCTAACAACGTTAACATAATACAGGCTAATTTCTGTTTATAAACTGGCACATTTATACAGTGCTTTTATTTACCTTTGTTACACTTGGCTCCAGTGGGGTCAAAGTCCTGTTGGAGGAGAGCTACTCGGTGTGCTTTTCCCTGTTGAATTTGATGGGTAAATGTTGTGGGAGAAACAATTACTTAAGACATCCAGGCAGAAACACAGGGAAAGATCTGTAGAAAGCATGTCAGAGGACTGTCAAGGACTATCAAGGACCGCCAACCAGGTAAAGTGCATAAGTGCCCCGAGGCCCCAAACCCTCAGGTGTCCAATTATTTTGTGGTAGCCTAATTTGATTAATTGCAAATTGTGTTTGGTAATATTCACAACTAACACACAACATAAACTGAACTGGTAGGGGACTTAAGGTAGGCTAGCTCCTGCATTTTCCCTGTCTTGTAGTGGGACCCTTCTTCAAAATCTAGTTCCTCTACCTTTAATGTTTCAACTGATATTATACGTAGAGGATGTGATGAAATTATCAAAAATAAAAATTGCAAACCCTTTACTGTATTTATGTATTTTATATCATGTTGTAGATACTGTCTGTGTCCCTGTGGTTTGCTGTCATCCCGTCCTGTATTGTTTTTTAAGCTCTGTGGTGAACCCAAAGACAATTTTCAACAACAATGAAGTTCCTAACTAACTAACTAACTTGGGTACAGGGGTGACAGGAGCTCAGTGGGGTCTCCACAGCTAATTTTGGCCCTGAAGACCATGAGAGTAGCCTACAGGTCACAAGTCTAAACATAATACATTTTAAAATTCTAAACTAAATATTTAATTTGAACTAGGAAATTAAGTAAAATGTACTCATTATACTGACTTAATATTGACAAATATTTACTTAATTCTTAGAATCAGCTGTGTGGGATGAAAGGTGGTGCAGGTCAAGAGGCCCTAACTGGAAAAGGGCCACAAAATCCATGTGGTATGAATTAATTGTTAGGAACTCCCAGTTACACACCTGCTCATAATTAACTTTAATTCTGAATTCCCAGCGCAGTTAAGGAATAGGCCTTTTTCACAGCAGACATGTTGGCTTGTCATAGTAGGAAAAGCACAGATGATATTAATCACATTAACGATGGCTCTGTTCCGTTCAAGAGTCCCAGTAAGTCATGTGACAGTGAGCCAGCATGCACAATACCAGGACCCTGAAACTAAAGCGGCTAAATGGTGCTTTTCTTACTATAAATCAAAATGCCCTCCGTGAATAAAAAGCCTGTCAGACTCTTTACATTATCAAACCTCAGCTCTTCACAGGGCGCCACTTATCCACTGCAACTACACACAGTAAGGTGAATACGGGTCGATTCCCACAGGGGTACTTCATGCTCAAGGATTAACTTGCTCTCTTGTGACATTATTAGATGCTTAATAAAAGCAGCTACACGGCTGCTACTTTCTTATTTAACTTTTCTTTTTAATTTAATCCCTGAGGTACTAACATTTTATGAACAATTAATAGTGATCTCAAAAAATGAAAAAATACAGTATTATAACTGATTGACATATTGTAGACATTTGTTCATTTAGAAATATAGGATAAAGTCTATCATATAATAAAAAATCAGCTGAGCTAGGGGTGGGCAATATGGATAAAGTCCTCTATCATGGTATGTGTCATTTTATATTACAATATCTGTATATATTGTGATATAGTACATTTTCTGTAAAATCAATTTAGAAAGTGTTTATTAATAAAATAACCAATTCCTGGCTAATACAGAAAATGGATGTCTAAGAAATCAAAGTACTTCATCACACCGATATAGAAAAATCATATAAAAATACTAAATGACCTGTTAATTTGTAACATAGTCGACAAGTCTATTAAACCTAGAAAAGGTATTAAGCGATAGCTACTTTCATATAAATGGTATAGCAAAATCCCTTACTGGTGATACATTTATATCGTCTCACGGTATTAATCTTCACATTACTCATCCCTAAAAAAAGACAAAATGACAAGCCCAAATGAGTCCAGCCCTCAGACTGTTACACCACACCCCCAAACCAAGAAAACAAACTACCATAGTTCAACTAGATTTTTATTTGACTTTTTATTTGCTTGATCATTTTCTCCAACCCAAAGACAAGAATACACAGCATAAATTGAAAATATCCCATTTAATAGTTTACAGCTTCTCATCTTTAAATCATCATTTTCATACTTTCAGTCTGACATTCACACTCACCTTGAAGCCATGGAACTGGGATTCAGTTCAACATGTCAAACTTGACTGGAAAAAGTGAACCTCATGCCTCCACCCTCCCCCAACAAATCAGTTACCATATTGTTTTACAGGGGGTTACAAACAGGTTTTGTTTTCAAAATACAATGGATGCATTTTCTTTTAATTCAACAGGGAAAGTGAACATGGTGGTAATTCAGATGCTCTTCCAAGCCCTTTACACACTGAATTCACCCCAACAAATAAAAAACAAAAATCAAATATCCAATTTATCCAAATGATGGATGTGCACTTTCATCAGACTCTTAAAAGCATTAACAGTATTGTGAGCACTATCTGAACAACTTCCTATTGTACATGTTAGTACTGACCCATGAAGGTGGTGTGACAGACTTTATGATTTGAAGTTTTCTTGCATTTCAAAGAGTCTCAGGTCAAGAGTAGAAATGACATTATTTACACTGGTTTTCACATGCAGCTCAGAAGCTGAAAGTTGAATTTGCAGCCAAAAATCATGTCCTATCTAGATAAAAGACATGTCACACACCATCACACTCTCTCAAGCATGATTATTTTCTCTGTCTCTCTCACTCACACACACGCATACTAATATCACTTCAAACGCTGATCACACCGCTGATGGGTATTTGTTTCCGTTTCTTTTCTTCCTTTTAAGTTACAGTGTCCAAAGCACTTATGTTGGATTCATTTCCATTTGTACATTTAAAACTGCATGAATTACGGTATCATTGAAAGAACTGATCAGATGTGATTAACAAGGGTACATACTGGTTGAATAAGACAATACAAACAACACCAACAAAAACATTCAGGAGTAGATGTATGAAACTTCCTTTCCCGTCCCGTCAGCCTTCCATTTTGCACAGCTCCCCCTTGTGGCTATTAGCTTGTAGCACAGGCTTGTGCCAGGTTAGATTTGGGGCTGGTAAGCAGCACTCCATAAACAAAATATAAAACGTCCTAACAGGAAAGAAAAAAAAAATCAAGCCATTGCCTTCCTCCCTCATATCCTGCCATAATTAACTGCCATGTGAAGTTGAATTTGAAATGAGGGCTCAGATCAATTTGACATGATATGTTACAGCCCCCACCTTTCATACTGGAGACTACAGAGAGAAGCTGAAAGATGTGCCATGCAGAGGCAAATAACGTCAGCGAAAAGGGACGAAAGTAAAGAAGGGAAGCCAAAAGAAAGCCCTGTACTGTTCAGACCCAGGGAAGGGCACTGCTGCTCCAACATACATTTCTGGAACCACTTAGCACATAATAAAACTTCTATCAGCTCTTGTCCAGTTAAAAATCTTATTCCAATTTAAACCTACCAGCCATAATGGGAAAAATATATCAATGTGAGGTAAAAAAAAAAAAAAAAAACCTCCTAATGGGGCACTAAAAATGGCCTTGCTTGGTTGAGACATGGTGCTTATAGGAAGGTGCTACATGGCAGACAAAAAGGTAACCAAGCAACCATGAGAGCAAACACGCCCAGATCAAGGGGCATCATCATTTCACGAATCAATTTGTAGGTTCAAGAGAGTTTAATAGATGTGAATTGTCAAGAGTGCAGAACACTCAACCACATATAAGGCCAGAGGGAAGAGTTAGATCTTGGCAAGAAACCTGCTGAGGCGTTTGAGGGGCAGGAACGCAGATGAAGCAAGGTGCCACTTCTGCTGCTGTGCAGCACTGTGCTTGGGTTTCTCAGTAGTACAGTACATCATTCAGACAACATCTGTTAAGACAGATTCAACCCTTATTTCAACATCCAACAAGTATCCTACTGACTCACCAACTACCTTGGTAAAAGAAGTAAAGATGACACATCCAATCATGAATGAAGTATGAAGAATAGTTAATCAAATGCAGTTCAATTGCATCCTTTTAAGATTCTTTTTTTGTACATATATGCATACAATTATACTTCATAGCTAATCTTTTAAGTCTTCATGTGGGTTTTATTTAATTTGATCAGCTTTTGTTTGTTTTACAACTATATACAATGTACAGGCAGCAGATCATATATCTTTTACAATGAATGAGTGATGATACAGGGAAGTCCTTATAGGCTGATGTTGACTAGATCTATTTAGACAACATACATTGTGAATAATTGGAGTTTTTAGAAAATGGTATCTAAAAAAAGGATGAAAGATAGTACAAGAGACAAAATTGTAAAAGCCCTCAATATGTACAGAAAAAAAGCCAATATAGCATTTGTCAACAACAGAAAAAAGTTAAACTGAAATAATTTTCTCCATATACACATATCATAGCTCAAAAATATTTCCAAAGCTAATAGTTTCTCTGATTTGGTCACAGAAGTTAGAAGATAGTGAAGCATAGTGAAAAGAAGTATACAGCCTGATTGAACATCTGAGGATCTCAACACAGCATTGCAGGGCTGCTAAGCTTGTTAAGTAATGAGATGTACAAACAAGCATTTGTTTCTCTCATGCAGATGCTCCCCTTGATTGCAATTCGTGACTAAACAAAAGTGGTCAATCTACTGCCACTGAAAGTTAACAGAAAGAGAAAACATTGTGAGGTATTAAGGTTACTGTCCCCGACAGCATGGTCAGAATTCTGATTTGAAGAAGACGAGAGCCAAGAAATTATACTAACAGTCACCACAGAACAAGCCGTCCCAGTACCTCACCAAGTGATCCAAACCCACACTTCAACGTTTATTGATGGGGGGAAATCTTGATATTTCACTAGTAGACTTCTTAATAAACACTTGAAACCTTGATGCCAGCTTATGAAAAGTTTACATCTATTAGCTGCCATAATCTTTGAGATTTGCTCTGTTTTTAGGACTTACTATTAACAACATCCAACAGGCATTTTTAAGGGAAAGTCTGCCACAAGTATATGGAAAGAAACAATCAGGATCATGTAGCTATAATTTGTTTCTGTCAAAGCTCAGACAAAAGTTCATTGCAGTGGACATCCAGGTAGGCCAATATTAATGGGTGACTGATTATTTACTCATTATGAGATATAGAAGTGGAAAAAGTAAAACGTATTAAATGAAGTGATATACCAATTCAAATCCAACAGGACCATTTCCCTCAGATTGAAAACACGATCAGCACACAAGCAGACTTACAAACCAAGCTCATACAGAACTCAATAGTTCAGGGGCTTTTATATAGCTAAGTCAGAAAGGCACATCACTTTGATATCAGGCATAAATAATTAAGTCAAATTACTGCAGAAATAAAACATACTTTCACAAAAATAGTGCCAGTAAGATGAGCGTCCCCATCAAAGACATGAAAAAGAAGACTTGAGGGGGGGAAAAAAGCATTAAGTGCATGTAACTACATTCATAACAAGCTTCATTTACATGTATGTGCATGGTGACTAAGTTCAACCAGGTTAAACAAATCAGAAATGTATCTAAATTGCAAGCTAGACTGTGAGGACACAGATGCAGGAAAAGTTTAAAAGCAGATCTCCAACACAAACGCAATCAGCTTATCTTCAGATACATTTCCAGCCAGGATTAGATCCATCCTAATGAATGAACCTCCTCAAACTATGCAAAGCAATTAACCGTTGAATTTATTATACAGATCTAAAACTAAAGCTACAGGTGAGATGATTTTAGGAGAGCTGTGTGGGAAAATCTGAGAACATTCTCTGAAACTAGCCACAGGTGATCAAACTGGGCATCTTGGATTTGTTTATGCTCTTATCTTTGTGACAAAACAAATGTAGACTACTTCCTATAGAAACATAGGATAACGAGGCCTACAACAAGAACCCGAAAACCCCCTCCGAGCTTGAGTCAAGGTGTGATTGTGATCCTAACAATGCTCAAACATGCTTTAAGCAAATTAATGTAATTCAAAATGAATACAACTCTTTCACAAGTTATATCACTCATGATGTGGTGATTCAAAAAAAAGGGGTTATCCAAGAAGTTTATGACCGCAATAAAATAGACCATTCAAGCTTTTTCTGCTGCCATCACAGGACTGAAGGTTCGTATTAAGAAAATCTGAATGCAAAGCCAATCATAAATATCAATGGAGCAAAGTGTTTCAACTGCATTTTAGCGTAATTATAAATGAAAACAAAACTATGGTTACTGCAGTGCTCATAGTAGGCAACACTTTTTCTCTACCGTGACTTGAGAGGTAAAGTGTACCACAGTGAATGGTGTGCATATGTGCTTTCATGGGTTGTAATGGTGCTGGGCGGAGGGTGTATGTGGAAAATAGTACTACTACGCAAAGAGATCATGGAAACCAATTAAGAAAGAAAAGAGAAAGTTCATTGATTGATATGTTTTCCCAATTATTCTGGTGATGTCAATAGTCAATAGGGTCTTCGTAACATCTGTATTTTTCTCCTGTGTTAGATGCTCTGCTGCTTCCCATGCAACTCGAGGGCAGCAGACTGCAGTGATGTCACAGGGGGATCCGTTGGAAGAAAGGAGGGAGGTGAAAGGAAAATCGTTTTCATAGTTCCCTTGGTGGGGGGGCTTTTAAGAGCAACAGGAGCAGCTCATCACTGCCAGGACTGAGGGGGGAAGTTATTAACCTCAGCCAGGTCTTGCACAGGTGAGCCTTTGAGGGTGTACGTCAGCTTGATCCTCATTCGTAGCTGTTGCTGAAATTTTGTGAGGATGATTGTGTTTATAAAACAGAAAATTCCTGCAAATAATTTAAGACTGCACAGGTCTTCAATGTGTGCCAAGTGTGCTTCAAAAGGAGAAAAAAAAACAACTCACCTTCTGTGGGTTGAGGACTCTGATGACCTGTGTGACAGTTCCCTGGTTGAGTGCTGGGACAACATTACTGCTAGGGGAGAGGAGCTGCAGCTGGAATGTCTGAAACAGATAGAGGACACTATGTTAGAGAAGATAATTGGATGATCATAACCATAGAGAAATGGGGTCATTACAGCAGTATACAACAGGGATGCTCACATTGATTGGGCGCTGACCACAACTGATGGATCGTCAATTGAAATGACTCAATTGCACTTTTTAAATTTGTCTTCCAGATAATGTGATGATGCAGGTAAATAAACATCACTCAGTGTTTTCATTGCCTGATCTATCATGGCCGCCAGATCTCCACACACACACACACACACACACACATTTATGGCTTATCTTCCTGTCTAGCCACACACAGACTCATGATGGCGCCATTGGCAATGGTTGGACTTCTAATGCAGAGAGGCTAGAGCAGTATCTTTGGGCTGTCTGGTGAATACTGGAGGCCTTTAATAGCTTGCTGAAAGTTAACTAAGATATTCAAAGCTAGTTTAAGAGTATTTTTTTGAATGTTTTATGATTTCGTGTGTCCTGTTTAAGCCAACACAATCTGATCTATATTTTAGACTAGAGAAACAACAGACCACAGTGGCATTTAACACATGTTCCTCTCATAAGGCTGATCAGCAACATATCCCAGTAAAATAGTACTATTACTTTAAAAATCTGTAAAAACTATTGGTATAGACAAATCTTATTATTTCTGAGTAGCTGTGTATAAACATTAGACCAAAGTACTGGAATTTAAAAACAGCACAAAAAAACAAAATAGATCAAGCGATTTGAATTGGTATTGGTGCCACAAAAAAAAAAGTCAAAGTAAAAGCATTCCTAAAATTAAATATAAATAACAGAACTAGTTAAAACTACTGTAGATAGCAGAAAATAGCATACCAAAGACATTCCTATTCTATTAATGATTAATTTCCACTAGTACTTACTGGTTTAAAAGTTTGCTGTGTTTTCAGGTTACATACAGACCCACAATTTACATTCATGTAGGTTTTGTAATATGATGTACACATTAGTGGCATTGTGCGTTATTAAATGTGCAGTGCGTGTAGGACATTCACATTGTCAAACTACACAGGGAACTCATCAGTAATGAACCCCATTATGCATTAGAACATATTGCAATTTAGCCACTTAATATGAGCATCAGATTGTGCCTGCTTACCTTTGGTACTGCAGCCTGAAAAACAAAGTCTGTCATATCTGCCTCTGTTGAGTTGGAAGCATGGATGGTGATGACCGCGATGTTCGGATTGGGATTAGCTCTCTCAAATGTGAAGTCTATTTTCAGACCATTCTTGTTGTATGCCGTCATAGGAGGAATAGCTATATAGAGATTTCAGAGGAGCAGACCATCAAAAGATTTACTAACATTTCATTGGATGTGTCATGATAATCCAAGTAAAGAAAAACACAATGACCAAATGCTTTAATACGTAAGGACAATGCCACAAACTACTGTATATTTGGGAATGGATGGTCAAGGGGAGCAACAGACTCTCACCTGCAACTGCAATGTCATTAAATAGGGGCTGTGAGGAGAGGCCATCCAGGAGGAAGGGGGGTTGGGAAGTGGGCACAGAGGGAGCAGGGGCAGGACCACCTGGAAAGAGGGGACAGCAACACACCATGGTTTCTGTTCATTCTTTTATACGACAACTAGAGTGCATTACAGCTGAACAGGCACAGGTTAGACACATCACATTCACACTGGTGGCAAACAGGTTTATACCAGGGTCCTTGCTTTGCTCTAAAAATAGTAATTGAGAGCTTTAAACAGAGCATCCTACCACTTAGTGAGAGGTCACCCAGCAGATCAAGCAGCTCTCCCCCAGCTGAGGCAGGCTTGGTGGGCATCGTGGTCTGGATTACTGGCACCACATCATTACCACCCAGCAGGTCTAACAAATCATTAGCCTGAGACAAGGACAACATACAAACATGATAAAATATCTGCAATATCTATGTGTACACCGTATTAAATAACAGTAATACTATAAAAATAAAAAAAATTATTCATTATCAATAGACTTAAATTCAGCCATTTTCTTCTCAACCATTTAAAACAAAATCAATACTGTCCATAAAAACTTAATCAATTTTTATTTATTTATTTTATTAATTATAATACAAAAATATTAGATATCAGTGTGAAAAAGTATTCCGTTTACTTTTTATCTAGTTACTCCAGTTTAGAATTGTATGTTCTTTAATTTCTTCATAATAATGTCATTAAAACTGCCCTCACCTGGTTGGTTGGCTGGGTGACAGGTGGTAGATGTTTTGGTTCCACAAGAGAGGGCTCCGTCTCTCCATTTGTCTGTATGATCTCTGTGGGGCCATTAGTAGCGCTTTTCTCCATAATGGGCATTCGCTCTAGGAGAGCAGGCCTATAGTCAGGGACCAAGGAAGGAATAAGGAGGGACACAAAAAAATGGACCAAACTCAACCACTGGAGGATTTTCCTTATCTGCTAACTGGTACAATGTGATTGTGATGATATGATAGTAATTTCTGAGTGTAATGCAGTTTCACCTCATGTGGTCGTATTTCTTGAAAAGCGCATTGTACTCCACAGCTCTCTGCTGAAGCTCCACATCGATGCTACTGCCATATATCGAAACCACCTTCTTGATTCGGCTAAAACAACATTTTAAATGTTACAGGTTAGTAATGGGGAAAAGTAGCATTGGTTATGGCTATTGAACTTTATCACCATGGCACCCAAATGTGTGCAAAGCTTCAAAGTAAAGGATAGGTGTAAAAGGCCATTGCTCACTTAACACTGCTGAAGCGAGTAGACAACTTCATGATGGCAGTAAGGGAATAACCCCGGGTCACAGGTGTGGACAGGTTGGACACCAGGAGGCCTTCCAGCACGTCCAGCACTTCATCCTCACTCACCTTAATTCAAAGGGAAGAGAAGAAAAACATCTGATGACCTAGTGTTTCTCTCAGGTTTGGGGTTTGTGCCTGGTGCGGTCTTCAATTTGTGTGTATTTGTGTGGTATTTGGGCTGGGATTCTTCCAGGTGTACCTGGATAGGCTCCTCCTCCTCACACTGTCCGGATACCAGCAGGTCCCCGTACTCTCCTATGCACCAGGACGCCACCTGCACCAGAGGTTGCTACAGAACACAGAGAAACACAAGTCCACTCTTAAGCTAGTTTGAAAGACAAACTGTTGATTACATAATCAGATATATGATGGTATGCTTCAAAGATGGAGATGTACCATATCTAATTATGACCCAAACCAGAACTGCTCTGACCTGTGAGATGTCATCCAGCAGTGCTTTGTAGAGTCTCTGTACTGTGTAGGCATGCATCTCCACACTGTTGGTGATGAGCTGGATGAGGTTGGGAACAGAATCGTCACGCACATAGCTCCCTGCCTGTAAGGATGACCAGAGATGTCCATGAGAAATACAAATGAACCTTAAATATTTATTTGTAGGTTTGCAGTAAAACTAAAGCAGTGTTGGCTGAGGAGGTCTATTAGCAGATTAGATGAGATCATTTGTAGTACTCAAGGTAATACATGTATTATTATTATTATTATTATTATAAGCGCTGAGAATCAAATCCAATCAACAATCAAAAGGCATTAGAGGCACTGCAGTGTTTTTGTAATCTACTTACTGTTGTCAGGACTCTCATAATGGTGTCTATGTGCCATCTTTTCGAAGGGGCATACCTGTAACACAAAGAAGACATCGATTGGTCCCAGCAAAGGACTGAAGAATAATTAAGAACATAAGTTATCTAAACTCTATGCTGTCAGAAAATATGGTATCAACATAGTCTGTCAGACGATGGATCACTCATTTTATCATCATACAGCATTTCAATGTTCCCACTGTGGGACCTCAAATAAACTTTTAGCACGTCAGAGTATGTTGTTGTATACTGTATTCTGTAACACAACAGGTGAATTGTATAACTGACATTTAGTCTGTACTTCTAACAGGTTCTATCAACCTAGACCTCTATGCTTGTAGTGCTAAGAAATGAAAATAAAAGGCTGAAAATCAAGGTGACACAGGATGTCTATCAAATTATCACAAAGTAGCTGAGCACAGCTGTAATGTGCAATCAAGCCAGTGTATCGTGCCATACTTCTCTGCAGCTAGAAAGACTCCTGATGCACAGTCTGCTTTGAATTCTGGGTCACAGGAGTCCAGGAAGTAGAGCAGCTCTTTCATCATGCCTCTAATGTTGTTGCCGTTCACCAGGGCAAAGCTCAGCTCCATTGCACGTCTACACAACAATGAAAAGTAGACAAAGGTCAGAAATAGCAAGGCTGAACAGTAAGAAATGTAAAAATGTGGTTAAAGTAATGTGTGCACTTTAAGCATTATGAATCACCTCTTGATGGACACATCCAGGTCTTTTAAACAGTCCACAATGGTGCTCCGATGCCTCTGCACTGCATTGTGGTCTGTCTGTACCGTCTTTAGTAGAGATGTCAATGCCACGTATCTGGAATGGTGAGTTTAATTAAAAGATTAACATTTTGGATGACTCAATACGTGCAAGGTCAAGTACTGTAATTGAATGAATTACCTTATATTTTTGTCATTGTTTAGAAGGAAGCGACCTAGTATGTTAATGGCCAAGACCTGTAAGATAAAAAGGCATTTAGGCAAGAAAAAAAAAGAAGCTCATACTAAGTTTTCCTTTATATTAAACAAACTCACCCTCAGTCCACTTTCTGACTTGATGTCCATTATAGTCAGCACAGTCTCGTACAGAATTGCATTGCCTACATTTTTACTTGTCTCCGTGTTCGTTGCAACCTGTAAGTACCACGCGATTAGTCAAAATAAACAACACTCACTCAGCTTTTGGCCAAAAGCAATTATTACATTTAATTCTAACCTGTGCAAGAATGTCATTCATTGCTTCACTGGAGTCATCATCACTCTTGCCTAAAATTCGCAGTAGTCTCAATATCCGCACCTGAGGAGAGAAACAGTGCAGTCCTGTCAGTTCACTTGACAAGTATGATGTGCTTTATTGACTCCCACAGGTAAATCCTGGTTTCTCTGGCTGTAGCTGAGCCATTCCATTCTTCATGTGTGTGTAATTCTGACTGTTAATTCCCTGTTAAATAAAAATGTATCTACACCAGGATTAGGACATTCTTAGCACTTTTTATGACACTTTAAATATTGCCTTTTGCTTTGATATTTCTGTCCCAACGAGTTCTGATCATGGTTGCTCATGGTATGGTACAGCACAAGCATTAGGCCAAATCGAGATTTGCACTTAGAGGGTACTTATAGAGGCAATTGGCATCAAGAAAGAGAGAGATTTACCTGCAGGAAAGGATCGCTTATGCCTGACACATCATGCTCAGGAGAGTATCCAGACATGATAAGGTTCTTCAGGATTCTCACCAACTGTGGGACCAGCTACAAAAAGACCAACAACAGAACAGAGAAGGAGAGGTATCACAATATTTTGTGTAGATCTCTCAAATGTTCTACTTTTCCTCTTCAACATTTATATTACATTGTTACTCATTGACCTTTAAAGCTAATAATTTCTCATTGACAGCGGCAGCCAGCCAAACTCATATCAAGAGCAAAAGGGGTTGGGATTTTTGTTTATTTATGTAGAGTAATAAGGCTGAAACTTAGGTGATTGAAGAGTCAAATTATTGAGGTTGTGAAATCAAAACCTTGATTGTACAAAAATATGAGATTAGAACATTTGGCTTTGAGAGAAAATGCAAATCTGCATACACACTTCTGAACATGGCTGAATGAACAGATGTATATTTAAAATTTCAATTTAATGCCAACACAAAATTGAATAATGTTAAGATAGGAAACTTCTCATTACAATGATTCATTTTCTAATCTACATCATTTCTATCTCTCAACGCCTTCTAAAACAAGTTATCAAAATGTAAGCTTAAAGGAACACTTATCCTGCATAAAAGAAGAAGATTGGGCATCGTTTTCATCTCTTTGTCCCGCATACAGACATAAGTCTTGGATGTGTTAAGCCTAAGTATCACAAAGACTGGCAGCAGGGAAACTACTATCCCAGTTCTTGGAAATTCTTAGATGTAATGATGACTTGCTTACTCACTAACAGGATACAGCTTGTAAAGAAAACAGGTTTGGAGTTCTTAAAAGGCCTACTTTTTTCACATTTAGTTTTGTTTCTGCCTGCTTCGAGTCTTTCCGTTATGCCAGACTGAACACGTTCCAGACCAGATAACTTTTCAGGACGCGCAGAGATGAGATTGATTTAAGTCTTCTCCTCTGGGTATGATGACAAGCAACCCAAAATGTAAGAATGGTGTTTTAAAAAGAAAAAAGAAATCTAAACCTTTGAACTCCTTAACATGACACCCTACTACTACTACATTTGCCTAACTCTTAACTCTCAATACAGAAAACCACCTCTCAACAATAATACACACCTAAGACAGTTAGTGACATAACAAATAAGCTACCCTCTAACAGTGACACAGATGCAGTGGAAATAATCTGTTCCTGGTGACAACACCTGTGGCAATCATGTGAAAACATACCCGCCCAACTGCTTTTAAATAGACAGTGAGATCAAATGAGTTGCACATTAGGCAAATAATGACACTCAAACAATACTGAGGAATGTATCTGACAAATGGACCAAAAATGATTTTATAAATATTCAAAACACTGACATATTAATGATCACTGTACGAGTTAAAGAAATTAAAATTTTAAATTAAAGCACAACATGACATTACTCAACACAAATTTGGTTACGTCTGAGGTGACTGTGAGGAGTGATTTACTATTTACAGCATGCACCAGCTATGAGATCAGAATGTACTCTTACCTTCTCATTCTAACACAATGCAGGAATTGTAACAAAGACAAATGACAGAAAAAATATGAGGTAGATGTTAGGGGGGGGAAACTGGAAATCATTCACTTTCAGAGAGCTTAAAATAATGTTTAGATCATGAGCATGAGGGGTGGTGCCTCTGGTACCTAGAGGAGGAGAGGTACAGCAGCAGTTGAAATACAAGAGGAAAAGACAGCGGGAGGAGATCAAAGATTGAGACATACTTTGAATGTAGAGCAAACCTGTAGCGCAATCCAAGCCTCAAAAGTTTAACATGTTTGTCTAGCTTAGCTATACCAAAAGGAAATGTGTACGCAAAGGGAGAATGAAATGTGACATGAGCTTAAGACAAATGCATACGTTATTACTTTAAGCTCCTTTGGGGAAGAGAATCTGTTTGTACCTTTCTGAAGTGGGCCAGCATGTCAGGACTTCTTTCACACATCTCAGTGAGGAGGACAACTGATGTATGGAGAACACCTGGGGGAATAGACAAAGTAAAGGTTATTTGTTCTGAATGAAAATACTGACAAGTTTGTCTAGTTTTGTTCTCTACATCACCCATTTGTTACCGGGCTTTCACACCTAAAAACACCAGGGTCTATGTTGGTGGGTGCCATTGTTTTAGGTACAGATGCTACAATAAAAAACGATTCAGGATGGCCAGTTTGAGTAACACATCCATGAGTTTGAAAAGTTATCACGTTGACAATTATTGTGTCATCTGTATCAACATTTGCGAGGTAAACAGTAGAATTATTCCTTCACATTATAAAGTTATCTAGCAGGAACGTACACTTGTATGCATTTGATTGGTCAACGCAGTATGTTGTTGGATGATGTGTTGAGGCAAAAGTTGAGCCAGGTTTAACTTTTTTTGCAGTACGACCCTATTTTTGCCGCAGCCCTACGCCTTGGCAACCCTGTGGTACCAACGATGTGGTCTCATTGAAATGAATGAACGAGCTGTGTTATTGCCACGCAGTGCTTTTGTCGGTCTCAACGCAGACTTAATGACAAAAATATTTAAGCATTCGGCTTTCACAACATCTATGAACTGCGTGTGCCAAATGTCAGACAAGAGGTAACCATCTGCCATGCTGCTATTAAGATATGATTTACGTACATTACAAGACATGTACCGACATGCAGGCTTTGCTCTTGTAGTTCTTTGTACCAGTGTTCAGGCTGACTAATCACAAAGAAGCCTAAGTCAGATGTCAATGTGATGTACTAGCATACATATGATTAACCGCAGAGGACATCAGGTGGCAGCATCATAAATCTGTAAGATTATCACACGGGCTAATCATTTCCTAGTGACCTGCTCTGAATGTTACAAGGTTGAAAACTTCATCATCTGAGTGACAGTGGTGGAAAGCAGTGGTGGTGAGCTCTGAAGCCACACAACACAGTCATAAACATGTCATATTTTAACATAATGTTTATCATTTGTAGTGGTTTTTTGACTTTTTTAAGTAATCAATTCAGTAATTTATGTTTGCATGTGACAACTTGTTCACATCATTGAGTAGGTTTGGTGTTTGTATAAAAGTGAATGTACATCATACAAGAATTGTGTATGTGGTCTAGTTACTGTAGGCATATTTGTGTGTCTTACGTCTTATGTCACACCATCTTCCACTTCCAGGACAGACAATAATGATGTATAAAAATAGCAAACAAATACATGCGTTTTCAAATTGTCTTATCTGAAGCAATCACCATAGCATTGTCACACAATGTCAAAGCCAATCAAGTTATTTCAGCACTGTCCTGTGACATATCTCCCCTATATGGGGGACACACAAGCACCCCCGAGTTTTTGACAGACTCATTAATTCCACTCTCCTCTGCAAAGGACACCAGAAAAAAGGACATGACCTGCCCAGTTGTTCTGAGCAAAACACTGTGACTGGCAGGAAATAGGACAAAGTCTGCATTTGTGTAGGACAAGCACACTTCCCCATGAGCCAGCAACTGCATCCTGACAAACTGTTTGCACTTACCATGGTTCTTCTCGCTCAGCAGGTTTTTTGTGGCTGGAAGGAACATTTCCATAAGTTCTGGAACCTTCCTGATGACATGAACTGCACACAACGCCGCCTGTCAAAACATACGACACTCAGTGAAGGAACAGTCCAACCTTTAACACTATATATGTCACTTCTGAGTGTTTAGTGTAACTGTTCAGCACACATTCATACCTTCTCATTCATAAATAGTCAACCACAGATTTTAGATCCTTCAAGTATTCATATAAACATCATAACAAATGGGGCTTACTTTTTTCCTCAAGTAGGAGTTGGATGTTTTGAGCAGCTTCTCTACCTCGCCAGCCAGGTCACGACACATTTCTGAGGAACCCATGCAGCCCAAAGTGCACAAGGCCAAGCCCTGGACGTATTGTGTGCTGTGATTCAAGTCACTGGGGACAGGAGAAGAGAGTTGAATGAGCCATGGAAACACAGAAATATACATACAAGAAGGTCACAGGTCATGAATTTTATCTTTCATCACAACAAATTACTGTGCCTGTGCATTGCAAAAAGCAACATTTTTAAAGCAAAATATTTTCACTGAGGATCTGGCCTCCACTTACTTCTTAATGCAGTTTGTCATTAGTAGGTGGACGTCCTGCCTCTCGTCCAACAGCAGCATTGCTCCCAAATAACCTATTCGTTTGTCAGTGAACTTCTGGGACGCAATCAGCTTCAGGCACTCCAGCTGGAAAACAACAAACATCATGTCACAAAACTGTCCAAGGGTATAACCTTTGTAACAATACTGTCATTAGAAATCCAAAAAGCTTCTTCTATTCATTTTGCCCTTCACCCCACCATCACCACACATACCTGCCCAAAGTGTGCTGGGTAGCCCAACATGTGCATATAAAGTAGCTTAGCCACATTTCTGCAACGGTATGTATTGTCTTCCTCTCTAAAGGACGAGCGGATAGCAGCACACTCTTTCTGGATCATCTCACGCTCCTCTGCCTGGGTCCGCGCTGTCCGGATAGTCCGGATCAGCTCCCGCAGTCTGATCGGAGCTGGCATTCTCTGGAAAACATAAAGAAAAGAAACAGGTTGGCATTAGGGAACATTAACAAATAAAATATGTCAGCCTTGGTTCAAGAGTATGGGAGTGGGTAGGGAAGAAATTTGATTGCTGACCAGCTGCACTTTAATGTAAGTCTTACAGTTAAATAAAGCCAGTGCAGTGCATGTAAACACAATATCTGGTTTCCAGCCTTAACCAGATTTCTCCCAGCAACCTGGTTTCTTAAGTGCATTCAAAACACACTGACTTAAATTATCCAGATAGGCAGACTGCACTCAAGAGACGCAGGGGGAAAAGTCAGCATTAGCAAAGAATATGATGAATATTTGGCTTAAGGAGGCAAATAAATGACTATTCCATTAACAGCTGCATTTTTTAATATATTAAAAGTGCAGAGGGAAAGGAGAACGGCAGGTGAAATTCCATTCCCTCGCGGAGAAGATTCTGAGAGCACACAAGCTTGAAGCCACAGGAAGAGGTTTAAATATTTATAAGTACATGCTTAGTTGTGAGAATAAAATCTCTTGTGTTTATATGTACCAACAAAAAAAACTTTTACATTTACAATGCTTACTTCTTCAAAACAGACAACATAGGCAAGGTGATGGCATGACTCATAACTATCTTCCTGTCATGATTCTGTTGTAAAGTAATATCTAAAAAACTCATTTCTCACAGAATTGAAGATAAACTCTTTAGTGGAGCAGGGCAAGGTGTTAATATCTATCCAAGTTTAAACAAACTAAAGCTAGTATGAATATCTAAATATAAAGAAAAGAGGCGGGATAGATAACACATGAGGAACAATGAGACGGAACTTAAGGTTTATATGAACTATATTTTTTTTAATTGCCAGTGACAAACAGGAAGAAGCTTTATATAAAGCCTCTTTAGATTTGTTGTACAGTCACTGTAGTGCAGTGCTGACTCGTTTGCTACAATATCTGAATTTCAAAGGTGTATATAATCATGGTGCCATAAAATGCTCTATGACGCCATGCAACTGTGAGAACAGTGAGGGCAAACTGATTTTTTTAATATTCAAGCAGCTGTCAGTTTCTAAGAGCAGATTTTAGGAGTTTCAACGATGGGGCTTGTTTTCTTACTAAATAAAAACATTTAACACAAAAATCTAAATCTGGGAAAATAAATTCCAAGTTTGGAATTTGGTACCTGTGAATGTAAATGTTGACATGCAGGTTCTCAGGTGTTTGGCACACATTTCAACATCTCAATTTCAGTTCTAATCAAACTGCAACGTTATTAACAGTGACCCCTCTACTTAGTAAGAAGTACATTTTGTCTCCTATCTCATGAAGCCTTTTATCTGGTAGCATGCAGTACATCATTAAGCTGCTACAGCAAGAGAAACGGTGGTAATTACTTGTCGAGCAAATCTATTTTGGTAGACAGAAACATAAAAGGCACTTGGACAGAGCAGAGACCCTACAAAAATGGATGGCATTGCTCTGATACACATGTTCTCTTGAACAATTTAATTCTTCTACATGTGCGACTGCACTGATAAATAGGCCTACTTTATAAAAGCATGTCTCTAAAGACCTTAACTGACTAGCTTTCAAAGATGATTAGAAGTCACAGTCTGCCTTTGGTTTTATTATCCAAGCAAGGTAGAAGATTTAAGAAATCACAAAACATGTCACACAACAAATAGATTATGCTTTTTCCCTATATAATTGCTACACCACAGAAAAGGTTTTGTGAATTCCGACACATGATACCTAAATAATGTATTTTCATATTTATTTTGTAGTTGAGTGAGTAATTCCTCTGGCTGGACTGCTGTCATGCTATAAGCATCAGAGGAATACCTTCAAAGGAGAATTTTTTTCTCCTATGATTTTCAATGGCACCTACCACTATATGCAGCGTAACACCAAAAACAACTTCGTGTTGCGGCTCTGTGAAGCTGTTATACATAAAACCGTGTCGTAAGTATTTGTCTTATCCAGTAATGTTGATGCTATTGTTCTCACTAGAGCCCAGCCATAAGACTTATGGAAATCTTTCTAGGTCCTGAGCTGGCTAATTGCCAGAGCGCCTTACATGCAAAATCAACTCCAGCTCCTGTTCCCACATGACACAGACTCCGAATGAGCTTTAAATAAAACCAACATCAACTTAAAATTTGTCTAAGAGATACTTGGTTGCCCCCGACTCTTCTTTTTAAACCTGTATACTGAGGAGGTTGCCATATTTTTATCTGGACAGAGAAGTAAATCTTCTTTTCTTACCATTATCTATTGCTGACGAGATCAAATGAAATTCTTTGAAACTATGCCAGTCTACTGAGGGAAATAAGGGTCCAGACAGAGGGAATGAGGGCATCCTTTGTTACATAATAAGGTGGTGGTTTGTAGAGAATCTAAGAATTCACTGTGATCAAAGAGGAATGGGGCGGGTGGTCAGGCAAGGCCACACTTTAATAAAGCCTGAGATCTACTGTCTGTCTTAACACCATTTAAATTACCTGAGCTGAACAGACCTAGTGTTAGGCTCCATAAATCATGACTAGCTGCCTCTTGCTGTGCTTCTAATCAAATGTGTACACTTTAAAGAAGGTAAATCCAGCCTTTGCTGAGAGCTGATTATATTAGTTTCTCATTCTTGCAGTTGCAGTACAACAGCACATTCTTCTACAACCAAAACAACATATTTCTTATAATCTATAACTGCCATTACTTTTTTTATTGCCATTACTATTTATGGGAGTTGGAAGTGTCTTTAGTTTAAAAAGGGGGGTTTAAGCACATCATAGGTGGATTACAAAGACCACAGGATGGGGGAGCCTTGAGCTTACTCAGTAGTTGGGTAGCAACAGCCTCGGGTTCACTGAGCAAGGTCAGCTTTACTCAAACTTACTACAAAGACATACAGGGAACTGTTCTGCTGTATAGGCCTGGCCATAACACAGATTGAGGTGGTGATCACACAGACGAATCACTTCAGTCCATACTTATTTAAGGCGGATAAGGGCAGAGGTTCAGTGTACTTGGGGATATCTGGCCCAAGTGTGACAATGACAAAAGGTGTTGGTTCACGCCCTGCGCCAGAAAGTTACAGAAAAAAAAGACAAGTGTGCTACAGGTACACCATACAATGACAAAACAATTTAGTTTTGTAGGCATCTCATCTTTAGCAAGGTATCTGATTGTGATTATCCCCATGACTTCTAAATGTATTCAAACCATTAACAACCTGACTAAGACTAGTGGTAATTTAGTCAATTATGCAATATCATTAACCCATCTTTCCTATATGGGCGTACTTTGCATGTACTGTGAAATGTTCATAACAAGCTTTTCCTCTCATGAGATTTGGAGAGCCAGCCTAGATTAGCTTTCCGAGCCTGACAACCAGCAACAAGCAAAAAGCATGCCACGCCTCCCTTTTACCACAGGGAACAGTCAACCTGTCAAGTCTGAGACATAGAGGCATTAAGAGATAAAACACAATTTTAAATGGTTTTACATTAGATTATTGAACACCATGAGGGCTTAATAGTTAGAAATTGAAAGCACGGATGTAATATCCACTGCTGCCTTCTTTGTTTGGAAAGAATTGCACAGTTAAACTAGACAAAAAGATCAGACAACTGCAAGATGAAGAATATACAGAGACACCACTGGGGAGAAGCATTCCCTACTCAATTTGCCAGGCTGCACTTTGTCTCTTTATTTTCTCTCTGTGCTGAAATACTATCAGAGCAGACCACTCTATTCCTTCTTATATCACCAACTCTAAGTGATCAGCTGTGCATGGCACTAAATAATTGATAATTCCACACGAAAACAAAACAAGGAAGAGCAAACGTGCAAGAGTAAAAATTAAATAAAAGCAGTATTGTGTCAGCTTGTACATGTTTACGCAGATATGACTGCTTCCTATATGCACAGTTTAAATGCTGGGTCCTGCACCTTAGCAGAGGATAGGAAATGTATTTGATAGTCAAAATATAAGCAGTACTGTGTCAGCTTGTACATGTTTATGCAGATATGACTGCTTCCTACATGCACAGTCAAATGCTGGGTCCTGCACCTTAGCAGAGGATAGGAAATGTATTTGATAGTGAGAGTTGAACCCATCTTTATGGTTTTTAAGATTTTTGAAATCATCATTCCTTCTTTTCAAACATCTGTGTGGAGTACAGAATGATTGATTTACAGGTCTGCCAGACTCTTACATTGATGTGCAAATGTGAGTTAGCTTGTGAATACAACACTGTTTGCAGCCATCCCACCTACCTTATCCTGCCATGGTCCACTACTACATATAAATTATCAATCTGTCAAAGATACTGTTAAATGTATGTGAAATGACTTATATGTGCAACGCCTGGTGGTCAGTTGAGACAGCCGAGAGCCATTCTTGAGCTAAACCGATGGCAGAATCATGTTCTAATGAAGTACTAGCGTGTGCAAACAAGGGTTCATGTCTTTACTAGTACTAGATCCTAGTGTAGGCTCAGTTAACCTATACAAATATTTATATATCTATTTGGCTATGTTAGGTTGCATACTAGCCAGCAGGCAAAACGCGCACAGCAACCAGCACTAATGCTGAAAAACAACTACTAATGCTACCTCCTACAGTACTTTCTCCACCACTGACTCCGTAGGACTGCTGTTACTGTGAGGGAGTAAACAATGAATGAAACATCTGTGACATTACCAAGGCAGTGACGATGCTCAGTATACACTATGATTGGCTATCTAGCACACGGACAAAAGTCAAAAAGATGTATAAGTGGAAACATATCAAATAATGCAAAGACCTCTTCTAATGTTAAGATACTTTTTGAGAACCTCGAGACAAACCCTGGAGCTCTTTCAATTCACAGTGTATGGGAGACTGATTTGGAGACAGTGGCGATGCCTAGTATGAATTTGTTGCTATATTGTGGGATTAATAACCGACAACCCTATGCACAGTCCGGGTTCTAATAAAGTTCTACTTAATGCACCTGCTCAAGTAAGTATTATGCCAAAAAGTTAGTCACCACACCACTGTCAGCAAAGCGAAAGGTTAGGTGGTTTTAATTAAGGTCATAGCTGTCTCGTTTCAAGTATAACGTTATGCAGTCATCATGTTATCACACTGAATTATTTAATATCAAAAGGACAACTTTGGACTGTGTCGTGATGACTAGCCAGGAGCTAGTTGATATTTTGAAATGGCACTTCTTAAATCTTACAGAGCTTTCAAAAAGGGACGTGACAAAGGTGTACAGGAATCACCCTTACGCTCACTTCCTTCTTACAGCCGACTTCCTTAACGTTAATCCACAAGCTCTTTAATGAAAACCGGTCTTCCTCAGGCGTGTACCTTCATATTACCTTCTCATTTAAGGCGCTGTCAGCACCGAGTGACTAACTTGTGAAACTCGAGCAAAAGCGAGTCCACGTCCTTAACACGCCGAGCTAGCTGTCGTTAGCTCCCTGGATAGCCAAATTCAAAGTTGACTTATTGCTCAAATGTTTACAATTTGTCAAAAGCTTAGGCAGGTCTGGTATCATCGCTAAGCTTTGAGCCAAACGCTTCACGTTACTTAAGCTAACGCACATTACACCTAGCAAAAGTCAGCTAACAGCAAGCTAACGCCAGTGCACACCGATATTTTCAACGAAAGGGGGACAGGTTAGGAAGACACCACAGCGGTGGGTTCACCTCGGCTGGCATTATTGTGTTAACTGGAGGTCTGCGCCGACAGCATTGCTCGCTATTGTCGTACTGAAACGAGAGGCCGTTACAGGCTGGGCACGACACCTGAACCTGATCGTGGACTGATCAGGACATGATGCAGTTCAGGCCTTCTTGAGGCATTTGGATTATCAAGCTAGCGAGTCCTCTGTGGCGTTAGCTGGACACCCGACCACTCGTCGGTTCCTCTGTCGCTCAGTCCGACTGCCAACGTCAATCACGTTAGCTAGCCAGAACGGTACGAAACACAAATTTGGCACTGCGTGTTGTCACGACGATTGGGACTTAGTAGACAAGCGCACGACACAAATGGCCGGCGAGCTTCACATCCCTAGCCCAGCAGGTAGTTTTAGCGAGGCTAAAGCTACGAGGCTACGCTAACTATGCTAGCTGACAGGCACAGCCCCGGCGCACCGAGGGCTGCGACTTCCTATGCAGCGCCACGGTGAGCGTCGTCAACGTAGATACGAGCGAACCACTGGCGATTACCCAGGCGTAAAGCAATTCCCACACATTTCTGCCGACACAATATACTTACTAGCCGTAATGATGCCAGAAAATAGCTGGAATCGTCTCTACTAGCAATGGAGGGAGGAACACACTAAGACATGCAAAATGGTGGCTACTCCAGCCTCAGCGCATCTACCGCAGGCGGAGGGTTACACTGACATGTCCCAGAGGTTCGCGAAAGAAGCGCGGGGCTGAAGTTTGTCGTCAACGTGCGGTAACGTTAGCTCGCAGTGGAGGACTTCTTCACAGACTGCCGCCTGATATGCCAGTGCTCACTGGACACCATGGGTAATAGCCGAATTACGTCTGCATGATGATGATGATGATGAGGAGGAGGAGGAGAGCCGTAGCTAGGTGGCTGACTGCACCGTTAACCCCGGTTTTGCTCGCTCTCTTCCATCGTCCTCGCATCGGCTATAAAGGGCTAACGTTAGGCTCGTTATCTGTAGCCAGCTAGCAAACGTTGACGTTATCTCGTTCATCTCATGGGCCGATCGGCTCTAAATAACTGTCTAACGTGACATTCGGTTTGGGCATTAAATGTGTGTCACCTGTCGGTTATTATACAAAACCCGTACAATTCACGACACGGCGAGATTATTTTGTTGAGGCGGCATATTTTCTCTTAACCTTGCGGAAGGATACATTTTTACCCTGTCAATGTCGTGCTGCGGTCCGTTCACTCGTGGCAGTCAGTGATGACGACTACGTGTAGTGTTGTGACACGAGCAGTTCAGTGGTTTAGGGCGCCACCTGGTGTTGGTACTGTGAGGTTGAGTTAAAATGATCACAAAACTGAGTGAGCAGGGAGTCGGAGGTTACACACATCCAGTCGTTTTCATGTCACACGGAAACACTGAAATGATCTTTATCCAGTTATGTACTGAAATATTAACTTGCTTTGACATTTTTAATCATCAAAGTTACATTTCTAGCCCTTTGATCTGCCTTTTTTTTTTCAATATCTTCTTTCAAGATACAAACTTTCACTGTTTAGAAAATTCTTGAAACAGAGAGAGCTTCTCTAGTAACGAGGGACATTTTCTTCGCCTATGTACAGAATTACAACACGAAGTATTGCTATGAAATACGAATTAAAGGACGTGTGAAGACGTATAGATTGCAGTGAACCTTGTTAGGTGTCATAGAAAAACATATCACATAATGTTGTACGCGGATAATGTGATGCCAATTTTCATGTATGGTGCTGTTTATTTAATGTGGTCTTTCCTATTGGAAAATGCTACATTTGGTCCAGCCTCAAGACTTTTTGAATAGTATGCAGCACTATTATCTTACTGAAACCCTTACAATGCATGAATCAACACTATGCCAGTGTTTATAGTCCACACCCATTAAGTCACTTTTTCATATTTTTGACCTGCCGACCAAGAGGCTTATCTGGGTGAACAAACAGCACTCCTACTAGCACTCATCAGCTCTAGTGGCCTGTTTCACGCAGCAGGAATACAAAGTTATCCCACTTTGGATAATCCATGCTATCAACAGTTTTCATTGGATCTACAGACCTGTTCTTTGTGATATGGGTGAACTGACCCTTAAAAATCTGTCCTGCTTAGTGAGACACATGCCAGATCATTTCCACTGAGAATCAGACTCATTCACGCTAGATACCTCTTTATCTGCCGATATTAGCTTATCACAGATGCAAACAGTATATCGGTATCTGTATATATTTCTGCGAATAAGTAAATTGCAGTACAGAAATTCCAAAGATATGTTTGTGGTCATTTAAAAACAATGTCGTCATTGCGTGGTTTGTCCACCAGAGAGCACTGACAAGTTTGTTTTCGAGGGTAAAATGTCCTGCTCAGTACATAACTTGGTCACAATTAATTAATAACCAAATTAAGGGATCATAATAAAAAAAAAATTGTGTTGTGAAAATGAATATTGAACAATATATTGTTATGTTGTTGGTCGGACTCTAATTTATACTCTACAGTTTGTGGAAGATGAAAGTAATCTACTAAGGAACTTGTGCTTCAGTGACTTTTCTTCTTTTCTAATGTCTATTGTGAAGCTACTTTGTACTTCAAAAAATAGCTGATGATTTGACAAACAATCCCAACTCAATCATTCATTCGCTTTTTTCAGGAGCTTGCCACTGTATCTCTCAGTCTTTATCAGTGTGATTAGTTGTTGTCATGGAGATGAATCTGTGGACATGCAAGCTCATTAGCAGTTCGGTTTCAGGCTTCTTAAAGTTAAATGTGAAGGTTCATTCTCGACCTTAAAAGTAATAGTTTGACAAAAAAAAGTACACTTATTATCCAATTACTATTATCCACTTACTTCCACTTATTATTTAATATGTTTAAAAATATACCAAAATGTTCAAAATCGACTTCTTTTAATTGGCATTAATTCTGATTATTTTAGATACTAAAAGTATAAGATGGTCCTCTCATGAACATCTTACATTTTAAAGTATAGCAAAGTAAAACTCAGACGTTTATATTTCGACCACTTCTATATATAATGACTTCTCATTCATCTCTAAAAAGAATAGCTTATTGAGGTCCTGCGTATGTGAACGTCTTGTGAGGTTTCTCTACGCCGTCGTTTTTTTTGTTTTGTTTTTTCTCCCACACGACCTGAACGCAGCATAGTATCTTTAGCACGAACTCCCCGTCGTCCCTGCATATCCCACAATCCTGTTCGCTTGCAGCTTCATTGCTTTTACGTTAGAGATCAGCTGAGCCCGTGCGTCGCTGCAGTGAGTGCGCGGGTGCCAGCGGCTCGGGATCGGAGCAGCTCGGGGCCGCTCGGTGTCTCTCTCGGTCGGGCTTGGACATTAAACCCCCTGGTCGACTGGAGACGGGGGCTTTTTTTTTTCTTTTCTTTTTTTAACGACTGCAAGAATGTGACTCTTTTATGTAAACGTTTTTTTATTTTTTACCCCCGTAAATGGCCCCGACTCTGCCGATCGAGTAGACGATTTTAATTTTATTATTACAGTATTTCGTTCATCATCTGTTCCCTCAGCGAGAAAAAAACAAAACACCTGGACTGGTCTCAGGGAAACCGTCCGGGGTTAGGAGGAGATTCCAGTTTTTCTTTTACCGGGAGTGGGCAATAATATGTCCAGACGAAAACAGACCAACCCCTTCAAAGTTAACTGTAGGTATTCCAGGTATTGTCTAATACTATTTCACGAGTTATTTATCCGCGTCACGTCCATTTTCCGTGTATACTTTGGTTGTCTGACAGGAATGTGTTGAATTATTGTTGTTTCTGTAGCGACCTGCGTTAACAGTGTTTCACTTGCTTTCCTTCATGTCCACTGTAGCTTGCAGTGGATTCATATATATCAAACCAAAGACATCATGACATGCCATCACACACTCTGTTGTATATTCAGAGTATATTATGTTAGCAGCTGACATTTATAATAGATATTCGTTTTAGGTTTGATAACAGTTAACGTTTTCTTCTCAGAGTGGTGATGGATATCTCGCTTTCATTTTGGTGTGTAGTTTGTGTGAGAAGACTGTACTGGCTAATCTATAATTTATTTTCTTGTCTTTATTCCACAATAACTAGTAGTAGTTATACTGCCATAGTTACACGTGTATGAAAGCAAAAGAGACAGAAAAAAAGTAAGTGGACAGCAACACTTATTGCCCAGTAGCTGAAATCAAACTCTCGGCAAATACAGTACAATAAAAAAGAGTCAATAAAAAATATGCAAATGAGCTCAAAACTTGTAAATATTCTTACTTAACAGTAGGAGTTTCTTTTTGACAAACTCAGCAAGATTGGTATATTGATAATGTGTAATGGTAGTCATCACCTTGATCTCCTGACATATACATAAAGTACACAGTCTTGCGACCTAGTTTTGTAAACATCTCTCCTTTAGAAATGGATAATGTGTGCAAACTTTGAGTGGCATGCTGGGGGTCTAGTAATTTATATCACTGTTTGTGTGTTTTCCAAGTAGACTGATTCACAAGAAGCCTTTCGATAGTGTCTTCCTCGAGTTAGACCCTATGTCGAGGCTTGTGGCTAACCATGTTTCTGGTTTCTAAGGTGTCATTTCTGCTGATTAACTTAGCAAAAACATGTCGTGGGTGTTGAGAAAAAAAGCAGAGCAAGAGTCTCATCACAACTAGCATATTGTTAAACCGTGATCAGAGGGGACAAGCGTTTCAGCTTCTTCACTTCACGCTGTGGATCTGCATGGCGTCAAATCAGTTCGCTCTGACATCTCCGTTTCAGAACAAGAAGATAGAAAAGCAATACAGAACAGTAGAGCTGAAACAATTAGTCAATTTATCGATTAGTGGACCGACAGAAAAGAAATAAGCATCGCTTTGCTAATTGCCTTGTGGTATTTGTCATTTTTTAAGAAATATGGCCAAACACTCTGGTTCCAGCTTTTCAGATCTGTGGATTGATGCTTTTCCTTGTCATATATGATGGGACAACTGAATATTTTTGGGCTTTGGACTGTTGATCGGATAAAATAAGCAATTTGAATACGTCACCTTGGGTTCTGCGAAGATAGGAAGGCATTTTGCACTATTGCCTTACATTTTATAGACAAAGCGATTCATCATTTCATCATCATTTTTACAGCCCCATAGAGCACATAATCGGTAAAGAAAGTAAAGCCTCAGTTATTCAAAATATGTGTAGTTGCCTTGTACATTAGGACGACAGTTGTTACGTCTCCTTTTCTTCCTTTGTAGAATGAGATATCTACGGTATTTCTTTCTACAATAAGCCTATCCGTACACATTTTCTCTTGATTAACTTCTGTGTTTTCTGAGTGGCACATTGTCCTCAAGCATTCTTGTCTGTATGCAGGGCTTTCCTGTATACCATCAATGGCAATACACTATTATGAACTGTAACATCCCATTTCATATTCTACTGAAATATTGGCATACGATAGCCTATACAAAATTGACTTTATTGAAACTAAGGAATACTGGGGAGAGCCCTGCTGTGAAAAAACTATTTTGGCTTTTGGCCTTCTGCCCCCTGATTCCCCTTTTTGGTGGACAGTATGCTGACCTCTTGAACACACCTCAGTCCACAGAAGGGGATTGCCCAGTGTAATCTGCTGAAGTTATGTATGCTGCAGCCCTCCTTTCTAAACATAGTTTGTTTAAACTGCTGTTGAAATACATCTAGCACTTGAGACTGCAGTAATCTGTGTGAGCTAATGAGCTCATTTGTTCCTCTGTGACGCTTCTGCAACAGCCCAGAGTGGGAGCTGAAAACCCTCAGGAGGGCCTGATACAGTGTCATGTTGGCAGAAGTTAGTGCACTTCATGCTGTGAGAAATGCCAAAACATTTTTTAGACTTACAAGCCATACCTCCCGTCGTGTCACTGGAGTGTGTGAGTTCAGGCACTGTGGTTTGTACATTGACTTTCCTCTGCTTTGCCTTGATTGTTTTACCTGTCTTCTCTTCTGAAGTATGAGTTGCATGCACAGAGCTGCCCCCCCTGAGAGGGCCAGATAGATAGACAGACTGACAGACCAGACAGGCAGGGAGACAGTCTGACAGGCAGGCGGGCTGCCACACACACAAAGACACACAAAGACACACACACACACAGGGAATTCCAGACAATAATACAACAGTGCTGTCTGTCTAGCTATTTGTGTTCCTCCTTGAGTTTGATGTACAACACCAAGAAAAACAACACTATATCAAAGTTAATTAGGTTTGGAGGTGGTGCATGCTTTATGGAGAAAAATGGACGTGTCCTTCAGGTTGACAGTAAATGGACATCAGTTTGTTAATAATAAAGGTGCATGTATTACTGTAAATATTCTGAAAACTCTTCCATGAAGAGTTCACTGTAATAAATACTGTGCAGGTTATTTCAGAACTGTGTACATAGTGTGGCTACACAAGCTACAATTTTTGTTAACCGGACTTGGATTTCATCTAATATGAAAAGTACAGTTGATTTTTTTCGTACACCTGTTTCTGTCAAGAACCAGAATTTGGTTTTGAAAGAGCTAAAAATAACATGTTTTCACCCAAATGTGCTGCAGGAAGCTCAGCGCAAATGTTTCTTGATTATCTGCGATTGCGGCGTGCTTTCATTGTGACAGTGTAGTCTTGTGGCCGGTTCAAAAGCCTGATATGAAGTATGTAAATGTTACTTTTAAGGAGGAGAATTGAGGTTAATTTCAGGTGCCAAACTAACTGGAGAAAGTCTTCCATTGAGAAAAATGGTTAATCACTTCACCTTCTTCTTTGTGATAGTAGGTCACCAGTTAATCAGAGTGAGAATTGATCCGATGTCTGGCCCACCATCCTCGTTCTCCTGTGTGTGTGTGTGTGTGTGTGTGTGTGTGTGTGTGTGTGTGTGTATGGAAGACAGGGGCCCCAGCACTTCCTGCAGATTCAGACGTGTTGTGTGTCTGCATGTGTGTGTGTGTTTTTGGAGGGGACGGCGGCTGAAAAGGAGAAGGAGGGGGCTTTGAATTCAACAGGACCCCCATTGCTTGGTGTTTGAGTAGAGTTTTGGCATTCTATCTTTTGTCTGTTTTGTTTTGCTCGCTACCCCTCCACCCCTCCACTGCCCCCCAGTCCTCCTCCTCCTCTTCTCCTCTCCTCTCCCTCTTCTGTGTGTCTGTTGGCTGATGAGTTTGTCTCTTTGTCTGGATTCAGTCAGACACTGCGTCACCTCCTGCCTACAGACACACAGACTCAGAGATAACATCACAGTGGCAGAGACTGAGGGGGGAGGGAGGGGGGGGGAGACAGATGTACAGACAGAGCCCTAGCAGTGGGGGGATGGGTATCTCTCACACATCAATCATTGGCTATGTGCCGTGAAGCCAGCTTGTTGTAGTAGTTCATAGTTCAATACTCGGACCCACTCTACCAGTGTTAATGAATGCTTTGATTTCTATGGGAAAAGTGCCTGAACTGCGTTCACATACTAACTTCTTGCCACTAGTACAATGACAAACCTCCTCAAAGATTATACCTCTGTTTTCCCTTAGACACACAGAGTGTGTGTGTGTGTGTGTGTGTGTGTGTGTGTGTGCGTGTGTGTGTGCGCGCGCGCAATACTTCAGGATTGTGACGAGGGCTGTAATTACTTCTGTCAGTCTCAGGTAACTGAAGTCAGGATCTCTCTCCCATCTCTGATGTGTGTTAATGGAGAGAGGGTACACAAGGGAAGAAAATTGGATTTTAAGCTATCATTAATTTTAGCGATCTGGAGTGGGATGTTCTTGCGTGCGAATGCCAGAGGAGCTTTCAATAAAACTGCCTCCAATGAAGCCGTGTTGGCAGTTTAAATACAGGTTTGCGCGGTCAAGTTTAATAACAAGAAAAGTGAAGGGATTTCACAGAATCCTGCAACCCACGGGGCTACCATAAAACAAGGAGTGGCATCAGAGTGTTAAATGAGCCACATATGGGCTGTCATGGTATGAAGCTTTATCCTCCCCCTCAGAGCTGATGGTATAGATATGGAAGTAGTCAGAGCTACATGCAAGCAGGGAGGACAGAGGGCGAGCCAGGCTGTTCAGTGTGTGGGTGGTACTGAGAGAGAGAGAGCGAGAGAGAGTAGCGAGGCAGTTAGCTAGAGGAAAGGAGTGCAGGCTGCTTCCCCCGTGGGACTGCAGCATGGCTGTCGAACAGAGCTAGCATATATCTGCGAGTGTATATGTGTGTGAAAAAGTGGGGGTTGGGATGCAAATGAAGTTAATGTGTGTGCACGTATGTCAGTGGGCCTGCCTTGCTTGGCTGGCTTAGCATTGATTATGTTTCAATGTCGGATGGCTCATATGAAAGCAGCCTAATCGAAGCGAAGAAGCTTCTGTGGTCCACATCTTGAGTGGATCCCGAAAGTTTTGAGAAAAAATGTAGAGTTGTATAAATGATTTACTATCTGGGAGTTCTTTTTGGTGGACTGTGCTGTTCTGATCATAGGCTTCAATTTTGACGCCATTTTGTATTACTGTAATGATCTCTACCATTCTGTGCTTAATCAAATGGCAAAATGATCAAAGATCAGAGGCCTGGATACATTTCATGTGTCTCACAGAACTATAGGTGAATGCACGTGTTAAAAAAGTCATACCTTCCTGTGGTTTGCTATGGCAGTAGATGCTGTCTCTATGTTGCTATGAAGATAAAGTACTCATATACTGAATACAATATATGGGTGAAAAGGAGGCTTCTGTATTAAAACAGACTGAATTTATTGATGTGTTTAGCTCCATATTAAATATTATGAATCAACATATTTTAAAAAGCATGTTATTTGTGAAATTAATTCCTCAAATGGTCCTGCCACCACCGTGCACAGTCATAGTGGCGTCTGTCTGTCTGTAGACACACTGGTGTTCTGCCTGTATAGTTCATGGTATGCAGGAAACTGCACTGTCATACCAAAACGGCCTTCTAAGCTGTGAAACTTGATAGTTTTCCATTCATGTGCTCCACACTTTTTTTATTGCAACTGCAAACATAAAAACATTGTTTATTTCCAGTTCTATATCCTGTCACACCGATTGTATTTGCAAACTTGACTTGCAGTTCTCTGGGTTTTATTATTGATTGATTCACTTCCTCCTTTGTCATATCAGCAACCAATGCTAGGGCTTTTTTTTTTTTTAAACAATGATACAAGGTTTTGCCCCATCTAACTCTATTTTTATACTAGAAATAGAGTGTTAAATAATGGTGCCAATTAATAACTTCTTAATGGATTGAAAAAAACAAATAGGAATGTCTGTTTTTCGCAAATGCAGCAAATTAAATACCTGACATATCAAGGTACTTTATCTCAGAAATGCAAGAAAAACATATTAAAATTCAATATGGCCACAAAGCAGTTAAGCTGACTGAGTTGCAACATTGCAGAAATTGGTCTAATACACCCTGAGGTGTTAAAAAGATGGATACAAAATCTCTGATGGTAGACAAATTGAAATCGTCTCGTGGTATATATCGTCATATTACCCACCCCTAGTGTTAATTAAATATATATTTTTTTATGTATGTTTAGCTTACATATGCTACCCACCTACACTCCTTACTTTTTCTCTCCAGTCAGTTCATCGTGCTCACTGGAAACACTTTATCTTACTGACTGCTGCTGTCTTTCCATCTCCAGGGCCATTCCACACTTTAGGCATCACAGGACTTCAGCACACTATTAACATGGATGGAAGGGACGAATACACCGAAGACAGTGAATGCTGCAGCAACAACTCCCAGGAAATCCAAGAGCAGGATAGCATCTCAGGTACAGGATGGAGGGACCGGGACAGGGAAGGACTGGATGGACTCTGTAGGACGTCCTCGGACTGAGGGGTGTTAGTGAGAGTAAGCCCTGCTCTGTGTTCTGTTGTCTGTCTGTATTGATAGGGCTGTGTTTGCCTCCATAGAAGACAGTGATAGTGACCTTGACAACCACGGTGAAGACTCGTCCTCCAACAACTCCACCGACGACCACATGACCACCAAGAGGTCACAGTGCCGCTTACAAGGAGCGGGAGTCAAAGAGGTGAGAGGGCTGATACCCACATCAAACAATATGGTATTGTTTATTTCTTTGACAGTATTTTGCCTCTTTAATTAGCTCGATTACTGCTTATATGTTACACAAATACTGTGCAGTTGGTTGTGTGCAAACATGCAAACATGACTGCACAGAGATAAATTATTGACAAGGATCTGCCCGTCACTGTGTTGGTGCCCAGTTTCATCTAGAGATATGCGGTACATCGCATGTGGTTTATAACTGAAATGGTTGTGGTAAGACTTGTGTGGGCTGTGAAAATGATATACTCAATAGCTGGAGGGGTTTTTTTCAACTCCCAGTCACCAGTTGTGTGTGAAACAGCAGTTGATGTAAATATTCATTTGGATATACTGTAAATGTCCACTCTGTGTTTAGTGTTTGCTATAGGAGTGTATGCCACTGTAGTATTTGCTGCAGTTTTAACTGGTTTAGTCTGAAGTTACTGTACAGGTCCATTTAACTGGGAAAATAGCAGATCATTTGACTCAACTTCGGTCAACAGGAACAGGAAGTACTGATATCTGTTATGTTTGTCACTTTCACAGTGTTTCCTTCTCATCAGATCATCTGTTAAGACTCTAAAACACACACTGGGTTTCAACTAGTTGTACTCCAGTGCACAGACATATATCTGACATTCATATGGTCACCTTTTTCCTTGTCTTTCATGTGTGAAATTGTAAAGAGTTGCTGAAATATTCGCTACTTAACATTTTTATTTGTTAAACTTGTTAAGCATCCATTTTGAAAATGTTACTATTCTGAGATTTCCTACGTACCCTACGTACTTTAGAAAAACGGAGAAGAGAAATGACAAGCTATTCAATCTAAGGGACTTGAACAGAACACCTCTGGTAGCAGCCAATATGTTTTGTGCCTGGCCCTTCTGTTTGAAAATGTTCTGTATTTCAGCTTGTGTGTGAGTCACATCTGTGACAGCACACAGCATCATGCCACTGTTAGTGAGTCAGTGGGGCTTGTGAGAATTTTGCTCATTCACACACTCAGCACCATATACCACTTGCAGAAATGCATCAGCCGGAAACATGTGAAGTGAGTAGCGACTCCATAAAGGCCCTGCAAGAAATAATGCATGCACCGTGTTGGTGTTTATAATCAGTTCTGCCTTGCTTCAGTTTGGGACTTAAATTACACTTGTGGGGATCTAAACAGTGAATCTTCTACAAATAAGGACAAATTAATTGTGTATAGTAACTCTAGAAATAAAGTAAATATCAAAGTGGATGTGATATCCAAGCACATTGCTGTGAGGTGTAGGTTTAGTTTGCACGTGGCACTGGAGTTTTAATGGTGCTTGGTTTCCCTCAGGAGAGCGAGGAAGGGGCAGACCACGGCATCAACTTTGTTTGTCCTCTCTGCACGCTGGATTTCAGCAGCCCTGAGAAGCTCATCTCCCATGTCTACCAGGTGAGAACTACGTTTGTCTCGCCTGTCCTAATCTAGTAGAGAACCATGAAGACAAAGCAGCTTTAGATCCTTTATTGCAGTCTGTTTCTTATAAGCTAGTAGTAGGTCATCACCTTTAAAGCCCCTAAGTAGCTTTCAGCATCAGCACTTCAGTAAAATGCAGGTTGAGGGAGAAGGTGTTGACTTGTATGAGCCAATCTAGTGCTTACTTTGTCATGTAACTGCACAGGAATCGTACATTGTGCAGTGTTTTTAACCAAAACACCAAATTAAAATCTTCACCATAAACCAATTGAAGTTGGTTTAAGAGTTAATACAATCTTAAGTTGGTTACAGTTCAATACAGCTGTCAAAAAGACAAATCAAAACATTTTATTCAGCCAAATATTTTGAAGATTATTATATATTTACTGGAAATGATTACTAGTGCTCTCTTAAAAATGCTACAGTTGCAGGCTCCCCTCTTCTTCCCATCTCTCTATCCTTTATTCTACAGTAATCCACACCTTCCACTCTCATTTCATGTGTCTTCACCAATGGTAACCATTCAGTAGCTGCTTTTGCAGAAGTCACACAATCCACACTGTACATGTTTTTGTTTTTCAAATTTCAGGCAGTTTGTGGTTGAGATGAGATTCTGTCACTGTAATGTTGAGCAATTACAACAGTGTCTGCCTTGTCAACCCCTGTGGACTGCATGGTGAGTGGCACAGGCCACAACAGTGTCAGCCGCCACTGTTACAGTGGTCATTAATTGGTGTTGCAGTAATTATTTCTTGGTTCTTGGCACTGAGTAGTCTGAGGAACACATTTGAATGCTGCTCAAATTATTTCTTATATATTAAATGTCCTATCATTTAATTTTTACCTATAGACTTTATTTTCAACTTAATTTTGTTATTTCAATTATGTTGTTTAACATTTACACATTTCATTGTGTGGCATTAGTATTCCATTTAGAGAACTGAATAACAGAAAATGTTGCGTATGCGACCTGCTTTTTCTAAAAAGTTTTTTCCATTTTTGATAAAATACTGACTTAACATGCTTATAGCATGTACAATACTGTGTGTTACACCCACACCATCAGTTGTTACATTTGATAAATTTTTAATACTAATAATAAAATATATTTTCCAATATTTGATGTTTTTGAATAATTGATCATCTACAGTTTAAAATATATTGTATGAGTTCATTAATATTTTACAGCCATATTTCCATTGTTATGTTCTTGGTAAGGTACACAAGCAGACAAGTGTTTCACTTGTTCCTGTTATTGATACAACTTTCATTTTATTGTTGATCCCACTTTGTTCCTGTTCAAAATTCTGAGAACTAACTACAACAAGTAGACAGTTTCTTTCATGTCTTTTCATGTTGGTGGTGTACTTTAAACGTGTCTCTTTTTTTCCCTCCAGTTTCTTATCTTGTTTTGCTGTCTTTAACAGCACACGACTATGATGAGCAACACCAAGAGCTATGTGTGCCCAGTGTGTGGGCGAGCCCTGAGTTCGCCTGGCTCGCTTGGACGGCATCTTCTCATCCACTCTGAGGACCGCCTCTCCAACTGCGCTGTCTGTGGCGCACGCTTCACAGACACCAACAACTTTAACAGGTTCGGCTCATCGCTGCTGTATCTCGTCTTAGATCTTCAGTGCACATTGCTTTCATTACATGTTACTTGTTCAAGAAAGAAGTATACAGATATTTTAGATATAGATGCGTTATTATGGCCCCAAAGTTTCTGTGTTTTACTTCAAATGAATAACATATCATCAATAATTAAGCAGTTGACTTATTGTTAAAAATGTCAAGTCAGCTGCTTCCACTGTTTTCAAGTAGATAAAAGACAAATTAATAAATCATAATAAATAAATAAATAATAATATATATAATATAAATAATATAAAATACAGTGCTTACCTCAGTGTTTTTCAGTTTTGTTACTGATCAGATTCCTGCTGTTTTTATTCATCTTTCAAACAGGATCTAAGGGTTCAGTAACCCACAACAGATCCCTTTATCAGCATACGACAAAGTCAGCAGACATCACTGATTCAGCAGGAGAAACTATTTAAAAAAATTTAAAAAAGTCAGAAATTGCAGGTCACAAGACAAATATTTATTTATTTATAAATAAATCTATCAAAAGGTGTGCACTGTACAGGCTGAAAATAAAGAGAAAATATGTCTCTAATGCAGCACACTCGAACACAGTGGAGCAGCGGTTCTCAGAGTGTGAGATTAGGCAGGATGCAGAACATGAGGGATGAATAAAATTAGTACTGGAATGACAGCTTTAATGGAAATAAACTTGCATGTTGCTTAGCAACTACCATTACGTTGTACATTGAAACAGCACAGGCAAGGTCGGGACACATAGTAGAAGGAGAAACATAGTGAGAAGCCGCAATGTGTTTTGGACAGGAATCAAAAGAAAAAGCAGTGAAAAAGAAAAGAAAATTCCTGAGCTATTGTTGATGGCAGAATCAGGTGTTACTATAAGTTTAGAAAAAACACTGTTAAGTACCTACTGTATGTGTGTGGAAAAGCCGTTTGATGTTGTTATCGCCAGCTATAATTAGCTGTGAATAAAGTAACTTTTAAAGCATCTGACACACATTGTTTTTGTTCCCTTGGTCACCTCCTCTTGGGCGGTTCACAGTGCGCTTTACTCCTCTCTTAGTTAACTACAGGTCATGTGACACAGCGTCTTGCTCATCTCTGAAACAAATAGTTGGGGGGGGTGAGTACTTCTTTCCGCCACTGGACAAAATAGTTTCAAATCATGTCAATGATTAAAACGCTAAAACGTGACCATATAGACCAGGCTGTGGTTACAAGCTGTTGGCTAACGGCCAACACGAATGCAAGGCAAGGTAAAGTGTTAATTGCCACCAAAATGTCTGTGTTTTACCCTGCACTGTCATTCTTATGCAAGCAGAATATTTTAGCTGTCATATAACAAACTGATGTATCTAGCGTGTGACGCAGACTGGTGATAGTAACTAGGACACGAGGTGCAACTCCTTTGTTAAGTGTGGACAGTAAGATTTAATCATTAGCACTGGAGATGAAAAGTACACAGTGCTATATGGCTTGTAAAGTAAAGAATGTAGATGACTGTGCCCAGGTGTGTGTCTTGAGAGCTAAACATGAATCTGAACAAGGAAAACGATATTTGAAATGGGGAAAAAAAGTTCAATTAAGGAATAACATTCACTTTTAAGCAGTTTAAATGTAGAATTGTGCCTCACTAAGGCATAGTTTCACCAGTGAAGGAAAAGGCACCTTACTGAAAAGATGTGGAGATCAGGAGGTCAGATTAAGAAAGGAGAAAATGTTGTAGTGGGGATCTGATGCTTCTAAGAACGCCTCCAGACATAAATAAGGGGATGTATTACTTTGAGCAGCTATTTAATACAGTGTCTTTTGTCAGGGAGAAGCTTAAAGAAGTCCTCGACACAACCAGGATGGATCTCACCGGTGGAAGGGACACCTGTTCCATGTCCCTCTCCAGCAGCCCCATGTCCAGCCCGGGCCCCGGCACTTGCTCCTGCCAAGGGCCAGGCCCCAGCCCCAGCTCATGTCAGGGCCCTCGTCCCTGTCAAGCACCCGACCTCAATCCCAACCTATGTCAAGCCCACCGTACCTGCCAGGGACCAGGTCACATCTCGAGCCAGTGTCAAGGCCCCAGATCATGTCACGGCCCAGGATCTGGACCATGCTCAGGCCCAGGACCATGCACAGGCTCTGACCAAGGACCCTCCTTTCCCTCACTGCCCGACAGTCTCCTCTCTGAAGGGCCATCACTCGCATCTATCTCTGATGCTCTTAACTCCTCTTCCTCAAGCCTCCCTCCCATCCCCGACATCCTGAGCCCCATGCCGGTGTATCCTGCCGGAGTGCTGCTGGTGTGCAACAGCTGCATGGCCTATCAGCAGCTAGTGGAGGCCCAGTCACCGATGCGAAAATGGGCTCTGCGTAGGAAGAACGAACCCTTGGAGGCCCGCTTGCAGCGTCTAGAGCGTGAGCGCACCGCAAAGAAGAACAAGCGGGCGTGTGAGACGGACGACGAGAGGGAAATGAGAAGGCTGCGGGACCGCGAGGCCAAGCGCATGCAGAGGATGCAGGAATCGGAGGAGCAGCGGGCGCGCAGGCTGCAGAGGGACCGGGAGGCCATGCGTTTGAAGAGGGCCAACGAGACGCCGGAGAAGAGGCAGGCCAGGCTGATCCGCGAGAGGGAGGCGAAGAGGATCAAGCGACGGCTGGAGAAGATCGATCCTGCTCTGAGGACACAGATAGAGCATGATCCTGCTGCGATGGCTGCCCTCACAGCAGACATGAGTCTCTTTCAGTTCCCCTGCCCCATGCCTGTCCCTTCCATTGATAATGGTCTGTTCATGAAGCTGCCGTGATTGGACCAGGCCACTGGGGGGAGAAACCAAATGGCTTCTAGCAGCATCACTAACTTCTGCACTCTGCCATCAGGCTGCCATGGTCACAGTGAACCATTCCTAGCTGGTTTACTTCCAGCCTCTTCTGTGTCGAACTGTTTCACACACAAACTGCTTTGTTAAATACAGCAAAAACTACTTCAATTTCTAATTTATTACAGTCTAGAAAACCTTGGGAACAGGGTTGAGAATGTTTCATGTTGTATGGATGATGACATAAAAGCATGTTGTAAAGAGATTTATCTGTTCGTCAGTGGGCTAGCAGATTTAACACAGTTCATTCTAGTAGGAGCAGTTATACTTCCTTTGAGGAAAAAAAAAAATCTTTTTGCACATGGACCTTCAGTGACAGGAGTGGGGACTTTGTAGCTACAGCCCCCTCCTTTCTGGTCCACCACTCCGCCAGCCCAGTGATTCGGGTTTACCGGTAGCTACACCTCTCTCTTCAAGCTGCCACCGTGGGTCCCTGGGAAGTTCATATTCAGTTCAATTCAAACTTCTACCTCAGCTGGCGCCGTGGTCGCGCCCTCTGTCTTGTGGCTTACTGCGTTCCAACTCCAAGCTTCCAAAGCTCTATATATACTGTACACTACTACAGAGGATGCGGGTTGTTTTCCACTATTTGTGTTTGCATTTACCACTTAGGCACTTTAATAGGACACAAACATTCATGGGAAGGAACAACTGATTTACAAACACACCAGTTCCACATGCATTTCCCAGGTTTGATTATAATGTTCCTTAACTGATAAACTCTGAATGTTTTGTCCTATTTAACAGTGTCAAGCAACATTCCCCCTCATCTCCTGAGTTGTACAACTTAATGCATTTTGCCTCTTTACATTCTCTTTGCCAAGATTTGAGTGTGTTTTCTTTTCCCTACATTGTTACACTCCGAATAATTTGCCAATGTCATTTCTTTTTTGTACTTTGTGTTACAGAGCTTTTCTTCGGCTCATAAAAAAATCCAGTCTGTGCTGCTGTTATTGTACTGTACAATACATTAGTTACCTCTTATTATATATGTATTTTGGGCTCATCACATTAAGGAATATTGTGCTATAATGTTCCATTAAGTGGTCACAATGAAACAGTTCCTAATATGTTACTTGTTGATGACAGAATTTGTCACATTACTTGAATTCTGCCCGCAAAGACACATTTGTTTCCTCATTATGAGTCAATTACATGAAAGTGGGTTATTATTATTATTATTATTATTATTATTATCTAGAGGATCATACACAGACAATGCAATTTCTGTAGCATTCACATGCTACATAAAGTTGCAGTACCTTCAATACATGTAACCACTTAAATTAGGGGTTAATTTATATCCTCTGTCAGCAGAATTGAGGAAAGATATTTATTGATTCATATGACAGGAACTAATTTTAAGCACATGTCCCTGTTGTTTTTATCCCCACCCGTTACTGAGCACTGGGGCTAACTTCATGACATATACAGCCCATACTGGGAGAGAGATTTTATTAACCTATATCCATTAACCTCATTCCAGCACATGTTTATGCAATATGATGTGAATATATTTTTCTTGTGAAAATGTTCGGGGTTATTTCTTTACCGTCAGTGGTATGAAATTGTTTTAATGTTTAAATTAGAGGCCATGTTTGGATATCCTTTGTTTCATCTCCCGCCTGCAAGGTTACCTCCACTTTTTCCTTGACTTCACTTCTCCAGATGCAAACATTTACAGTGTCAAACAAGCAGTTTCTGAAATATTCTCCAAAGAATATCAGAGACAAGGACAAGTACTGGTTCTGTTTGAGTCACTCCTAGACGAGGGTCAATCTACCTGGCTGTTTGTTACAGCAAATTTAACCAAGAAAAAAATATAGGGATTTTTTTTTTGTTCCATCCTCAGAGGCTTTTCTAGGAGTGCATCAAACCTCTATGCAACAGATGTATTATTTATTCCAAGGGGAAATTAAATCCACTTTTCACTGAAACTATGCAGAATGCAACTTTAATTGAAACGGACTTCAATGTAAAGAGTTTAGCTTCTCAGGCAATTTAACTCAGTGAGAGGGCTCAGAGCCTAGACACAACACCCTGCTCCATAAGAATCATTTATAGATGTATCATATGACAGTTTCAGGCAGTTGTGTGACTTTTCTAGACACTTTGTCTTCTGAGATGTGTTTTCTCTTCGTAGTTCAGCACATGAAAGCAACAGGGTCTCACTGCCATCCTGTTCATCACATTCTGTACCAAGGGCAGATCAGTGTTCTCCACCAAGTCTTCAGGTGTCATATATTTCTCTCTTCTCTCAGACTATGAATACTGGGTATTCTCAGAGGTTGCTCTTTGAAATTGCTGTGATCCCCTTTGACCTACAGTGGACTAATGCGACAAAAAACTGCTGGCGTCTGTGGTCCGACATACTATTGCAAAGGAAGTACAGTATGGATTTAGGTAAGCACTGCATGTCGTGAAACTGCACTTGTCCTAGAATGGTTCAATATGAGCTTGTGTTCTGCTGTTAGTTTATGCCTGCCTGTTTTTTACAGTTTAATCAAAAAGAAAAAAATGTTAAAAACGTTGGCCTTTCTAGATTAATTCTATCAGGATTTTCTCTCAATGTCCATGTTTACAAAACAAATCTCTCCGAACAAGGCCAAATGAATGAGCTTAAACGGCTAATGAGAACATTCATGCTTGCTGCGATATCAATGCATTCTGACTGGATGGCACTTTGGGGATGCCATCCTCTGTTACTGGATTAACAGATGTACAGATCGTGAGGAAACCTGGTAAAGAATGTGGAAATAAACATTGACTTTACTATAATGATAGCGTCCCGTCTCACTTCCCTCCTCCTCTGTTTTATACACAAATACACATTGATGTTTAATGGATACAGTATCACACAATTCTTTAACGGTGAGAGGTCGTCTCATTAATATAAAATATTTAAGAATTGTGGTGTTAGTTTGTTGGAGGTCTTGCAGAGGCAGTGTGGTGTGTTCTGTGGTGGGAAGCACTTGTACTGGGGTATTTTAATTTTGTTCTTTATATTTCTACTCTACTAAATTTAAAAGGAATACAGAAATATTGTAATTTTTTTAATGGAAGCCATACAAATTTAAAATGTATAAGCAACTGAATACTTAATTGTGAAATTAAATCACCACTAAATATTTAATAGTATTGTTGATATTTAAATACCACTGAATTTATAGCATTTAAATATTTTACTTTGAACTTCTACTTAAATTATGAATGCAAGACTTTTAACATAACAGTGTACTTAAGTACAAGATCTCAATACTTTTTCCACCACTTTTTCTCTAAGTGCCACTAAAGACTAAAAAAAAAATACTAAAATAAATACATAAATGTGACTAAAGAAACACAGCACACAAGTTGGATAATAGTTTATATTTATATTTGTATATATATATTATATTGTGTTTACTTAACAAACATGATAAATGCAATGTCTCCAAGTTAGCTGTAACAATAAAAATACAATATCTTTGTGTCCTTAAAGTACATAGAATTAAAACAGCAAAACAAAAAACAAAAACCGCCCTAAGTAGTTCACAGAGAGGTACAAATATACAGTACAAATCTATTTTATTCAAAAACGGTACAAATAAAAATGCAACAAAATAGAGATATTAATGCTTTGTTAAAGTCAGGTAGGTGTAGGGTATTCTAAGGGAGCACTTTCGGTCGACAACTCTAAGGCTTCTGATAAAGATCAATACATATTGGTACGGCCATACGATATTAAAACTCACTATACAAAGTTCATACAACCTGGATTATACTTGAGGATTGAATGTTACATTTACATCATTGCATATATTTTGCAGATTTAGGCATTTAAAAAAAGATGCTGTTTTTTGTTTTGTTTTTAGTTACACGTCACATAAAAAGCAGTGTCACCTTGTGCCAAAAAAAGTACGTCAAATCTGAAAATACACAGACTTCTTTAAAACTTTTAACCGTTCTCGTTCTCCTTATTTATTTCGACATCAGCAACGCCAAAACCGTCCTCAGTTCACCTTTGCAGTTCAATATTGGATCAAACGACAGGAAGTAGTTCACACAGAGTAAAAATCCCCACTGCCAACATCACAAAACATAAGAAGCCATTACATTACCACCAATAGAAAGCCAACTGATTAATGCAGCCTGTCCGTCTCCATTTATTCAAACCCACTTTCTGCTGTCCGGAGACAGTGGGACAAAGCACAAGACGCCAAACACAATCCATTAATTCAAGGGATAAAAAATTAAAAAAAACTACTGATCTTGTGCAACAACAATAAAACAACGGATGTGTCCGATGTCTGTCTATGTGTGTGTGGAATTAATGGACTGCCCACTCTTGGCATCGTTTTGTAAAAAGTGCAAGGAAGAGCTTCCGTTTACTTCACTTCCACACATTGAAAAAACAGGAATTAAAAAGGTAAGTATGAGCATAAAGAGTGTATTAAAAATGTAACGGATAGATCATGAAAAAAAAAAAAAAAAAAACACAAACAAAAAGTTACAGATTTCATGGTCGAACCGTCTGGGGCCCAAAGAGAATTAATTCACTGTCACCCTTTGAGAAATGTAAATATGAATTTCTGCTCATATGCATGACAAGAGTGTCAAGGCTGGACATTTCTGACTTGCTCTTGTACAGCCTGAAAAGGGAACACCAAGCATTATTCCATTATTTCAATGTCACACATTGTACAAAGCAGAATTTAAGGCATTATCGACAAGCATCATCAAAGCTATCTATACAAAAAAAAATACATCTATCTACAGAAACACACAACCTGCCATTTCGCCATGATTTTGTGTGCTTTACATTTTGACACTCTTCAATTTACCAACAGTTTTCATTTTACAACACTGTAAAGGAGGGCGTTTAGTGCAATTACTTACAGCAACAGACTATCAGTGATGTGAATAAGATTCATCGGACATCTTGCTAGAAGTCGAGCTTTCCTGCTTAACGTGGCACACACTGCTCAGAGCAGAGGGCAAAAAAACAAAAAGGCTCATGGTAGCACAGGATGGTCTTGCTGTGAGGATTAAAAGGAGGTAAAGTCCAAGTGGCACTGCTTGCACCATTTAAATCCCATCAAATGCATCTTGACCTAGAATACAATGTTGAAGTGGCTTGGCGATCGCGCCAAAATAATGCAGGACAAAGGCGTGAAAATTTGAGTGACACTTGTCTTGAGTGATTTGGCTCCGACTGTGTGGCATCGTAAGAAGACAATAAAAGTGTACTGATCTGTGACTCAGCAGTGTGCTATACGTAGGAAGATTGGGACCGCTGAGCAAAAAATAGAAAGCGGTAAAGCAAAATACTGGTTTGTATTCCTATATAAAAGGTAATTTAAAGCAAAAATCCTATAACCAGACATCAATGTAAAATGACTGCATCAGCCAACCTGCCCTACCACTTCAGAGAGCTGTACTTAAGACAATGAAGGGTACAATACTGAGTTTACTGCATAGAAAACGCCAAGACTACATGAAATGTTTTCAGATATTATGTCTATTGCTTACGACATGAAAAAGAACTCAATGTGGTGAGCTGCTTTTGGTAAGATGTGTTCTTAACTGTGGTAAAAAATGATTTACTGAATGGCGATTGCAAAGGATAGGTTTACATATTTCAAGTCTATCTCAATACAATATTAACTTGTCCGTATGTACGCTGAAAGTTAGTTGTTGTAATCACTCCTCCGTGAAGAGATCCCTTCCTGACCTGATTCCAGTTTAAACTCTGTGCTGTTCTGTGCATTTAGCGGTCGCCTCCGCTGAGCTGCTGCAGAGGGACAGTAACTAAAGGAGTGAATTGTGTACCACAATAACTGTAACTTTGGAAGATACTCACTTGATTTGTCCAACTGTGACTGTGACTTTGTACCGTATCTCTTACATTGAAATAGCATGAGGAAGGAATCTTCACGTGGCCTGTATGGATTAAAGCGAGCAATAAATCTTTATGGACATGTGGGAATTGTTATGAGACAGACAAAATGTGAAGCTACCCTTTAAAGCTGCTCATAAGGACAGAGGATGAGAGTCTACTAGCCCCAGCTCAGGTCACTGTCTGATACTTCTCTCATGGCCCCTCTACCTGCTGACAGAGGGTCTGACCATGAGGAGTTAAGGGCTCTACTCAACGTAAAAGTTAAGAGAGTTGAAGAGGACAGATAGACACACACAACAGTGTCTGGGTTACAGCACAGACACAAAATTGACAACCATGTAACCAATTGATCCTCCTGTCTGAGCACATCCAATGAAAGGAACTATAAGGTAAATCATGAGATCTTCAAATGTGATCAAATGTTTTGCCAAAGTCCAAAGATCTATGACAGAAAAAAAAGAAAACTGGTACTGTGTGATTCACACTTTCTGAGGAATGTCTGTGTGAGGAATGCCGTCTGATTATAAACCTCTGAATGATTTTATGTGTGGTCTAATTGCACTTAATTTTAATTTCACCCTTTTGGGTTTTTGGATTTCTGACAAGGATAAAAACCTGTCAGGAGGAGGAAACTGCAGCATTCATCTTAGCTAATTTGTAAACAGAGTTAAAAAATGCAAGTCAGTTTTTCTCTCTCTCTCACCACAAAACACCAACAACAATACTTCAACACATATTCCCTTCATTTAAAAAAAAATCTACTGTACTGTGATTCCTAATAAGGTCAGTGTGACGTCAATGAGTGACATTTTCTATGTGCAACACAAGACAATCATAAGATCCACTGGATAAAGTATATCCTAGTACAAAAGCGAAGGACCGCGTACGTTAAAACAAAAGACGGAACAGAAGATAACTTGATAACGATCACAACTTAGAGTCAAGCCTTTCTTGGAGATGCACTTGAGTAAATCCATATAAGATAAAATATCATCAGTGAGATGGAGAATCATAGAGAAGCAGTTTCATCTACAATGATTTCTTGAGAAATTTGTCAAAAAGGCATGCACTGCCTGTGTAGAAATACTGAAGCATCGATGAAAATGAACAGCAAAATAGTGCATCACCATTAACATTGGGGTTAAAAGAAGGGTCAGATCTCATACCTCAGATGTATAGAGATATAAAACGGCACATGGCGAAAGATTCCTGGGGGAGAGCAGTACAGCGGGGTGCTGTAAAAAGAACTATTGCTTTAATTTGGTAACTGAGCAAAGAGGACACCTCGTCGCTGACTCACATGCACACAGGCTTTCTCCACGAGGCAAACTGCAACTGGGTTTTTAGGCTAAAGTGGCCTGCAGCCAGTGATGTGATGTGGTAATGTCTCTCTGGTTCATTCCCACAGGTGGCTTTGGTGATGACCAGCCAGTGCCTCCTCCGTTAATTACGGTCTTTAAAAATTGCATCAAAAGTCACCAGTCTGGTCAGGAAAGCTTTGAGGTATAGAAAGGAGCAGGAGGAGGGATGGGAGAGGTTTCTCTAAGGGGAAAAAGTTAAACACTAAGTGATGGATATTCTCACTGATGATACTGGAATGCAAGATATCTCTAGTTATCATAGAGAACAAAGCGTTATTCAAATCTGCGACATTTATGCAAACACACACACACACACACGTTAGGGCCCTCAGCCTAAACCATTGGCATTGATGGTGTGTAATGAAAGCAGATTGTTTTTTTTTGGGAGTGGAAACTGATTGCTCAACAGACAGACTGATTGATTTATCACTATTGTACACAATTGTAAGACAAGTGGGACATGCCGCACTTGGCCTGAGAGAGGATCCCATTCTTTGCAGACCGAGAGAGTATCTCTGCTGACCAAAGAGGTTTTAGACTCCTGCCGGAGAAGCATAATGTAACATAGACTGACAGTTAGCGTCAACAGTGCCAAAATCGCCACAGGAGCTGCTGATGTCAGCAACTACACTCTCTTTTTTTTTTTTTTGGGTATATGCTTTTGAAGGAAACAGGATTTTAGGAATGGAGGCGATTAAAGATCACTGGCTGTGATCTTTGTAATACATCAGAACCTGCAGAGTTGGTAACTTCACTGTGCTACAAACACATTCTTCGTAGTCCGTGGTCTTCCAAAGAGACACTTTGATCAAAAAGGAAGCAAGAGTGTCCTGAACGCGATGGTAACCTCCAAGCATAGGCATGAGGAAGTGTTGACAAAGGAGGGAGGGAGTACGAGAAATGCAGTGTGTAAGGACTATGATAGGCATTTCATCAGCTACATACTTTCTACTCAGATTTTCATGTCCCTGTCAGACCTCAGCTGGCTGGGAAACCACAGGCTTGTATCCTTTGGCTGAGTGACAACCAAACCAGACCAGAACTTCACCAGATAGACAAAGATCTTGTATTTTTGTATATTTTAGGTGTGCAAAATCTCAAACATTCTGAGGCTACATTCGCACTCTTTTTTTTCCCTCTTTCTCTCCTTGTCAGACTCATTCTCACTCGTGGCAGACTCCTCTATAGTTGCTACCAAATAGGATGCTACTTCCCTGCATTAGAGCGCCCCTCAATGGACAGTTTGACCTCCTGGGGGATGAAAGAGGGCCTTGTGTGACTGGAGGTGCTTATTTGAGGGCGTGGCCCTTCGTCTCCCTTCATATTGTATCTTTGGAGGCCAGGTGAGGACCAACGCCTCTGAGAAGCGCCTAGCACAGCCTGCATTGCTCCCATCCCTGCCCCTGCAAAAGCAGAGCCCTCTGTGTGCAAGTGGTAACTGCTCTGGCTCCTTGGATGCTCTGCTGAGGTCCTACTTGGTCTGACGGGCGACTCAGTGTGCCCAACAACACCAAAATGCGTGGCTTCCTCCTTATCGACCATATCTTTTTCTCCATCCCGCTGTCTTTCTCTGTGGGTGCGGTCTAGTCTGAAATGAGACTGAGGCCGAGACTGCTGAGGGGCAGGAGGCCCCATGAGCTGGTGACCAGGTCCTGATGTAGCGTTGGTTTTGCTCAAAGTCCTGGACAGATTCTGCTGCTGTTGTTGTTGTTGTTGTTGTTGCTGTTGCTGCTGCTGTGAATGATGGTGCTGTGGTTGTTTTTGCTGCTGTGCCTGAAGCTGCTGCTGCAGGGTGATGGACACACACACGTCTCCTACTTGCAGATGATGGCAGGTCAAGCCATACAGCTGGGCTGTGCGTTCAGGGCTGCAGGACGACCACCCCTGGCCGAACACAAAAAAGGGGTGCTCCGGGGGCACATCAATGGTCACTTTGCTCTGCTGCTCCCCCACAGTAAAGTGAAGCGACACGAGACCTGGTCTTTGCTGGCTGCCGCGGATGTCCACCACCATGCTGGAGTCTATCTTAAGGCCCCCACTCACCTCGGCGCTCCGCACAAAGTCCTGAGTCTGCAGGTCCTCCACACGCTTCAGTTCCCCAGTAGCCAGCTGGATAATGGCCCCCTTCATGAAGTGTGATGGGTTGCAGGGAGCCGGGGCAGGAGTGAGGCTTGAAGCCAAGGCCTGTGTCACATCTGCTGTAGGCTGGGCAGGAGGCTGCTGGGGGAGCTGCTGCTGAGCTATGGTCTGCTCCGCCCTTTCAGGGAGGCACACTCTGGCTGAAGAATCAGAGGCTTTAAAGCTTAGGTTAGGGGAGGCCATGGTGGTGGAGGCCTGGCTGGCTAAGGCATTATTAGCCTGTCCTGGGTAGTGTTGCTGTGGTGGTTGGGGCTGATGCTGCAGGTGATACTCCAGGGGAATAAGAACTGGTTGCCCATTGGCAAGCATGACAGCGTGGCCTGGTTGTCCTGTTGGCTGCTGGAGACCGGTCACTCTGGGGTCATTATAACTAACAGGCTGGGCAGTGTACGCGGTCCGGCCAGAAATTACACCTGTGCTCTCTCCATGGACATCTCTGGCTCTCTGGGCACCCTGAGAGAGGTTCAAGGGAGCAAAGGAGACCTCTTTCCGCACTCCACCACCACCTTGGCTAGAGGAAGCCAAACGACCAACCACCTGCTGCACCTGGAAGTTGATTAAAGGGATTGAGTGTTAGTCAGGCAACATTATATTCATGTGACACGATTTCCAACAAGACATCAAAATGTTTTCCCACAGCAGCCTGAATTACAGCATGCAAGTATAAAAATGTCTATTATTTGGTATTGTTAGCATATCTCCGTAGTTGGTTGGTTCAAATAAGTGGATTATTATTATTACTAAGGAGTCAACATACTCCTTCCGCCTGCACAATATCACAAAAGAAGCACTGAGGGCTTCACTGAGTATCTCCATGCAACCACAAATAGCATAGCTGTGGCACAAAGTGACAATTGTCTGGCTGTGAGTAGTTGCCCGCAGCACACAATTAAGGAAGTAAGTCTAAAATTAACACGTGCTATTAAGACTTAGAAACACTTGGGGAAACTTTGAAGAAAGTAAGCTAAAGGTATGAGTGAACAAGTAGTCTGGTTTCTCCATCTTAGACTCTTACCATGTAAAATGGTTATGCATTTATTCACATGGATGTTTCTATCACCAGTTTACTGCTAAAAGTTGGGCATACTCAGATTAACAGGAAAACATAAGTCACATTCGGAAGCCATCAGTGTGTTCTACCTCCAGGTCGCTGTCTGGAGTGCTGCGCTGGCCAGGTGAGTTCCTCTCTTCCAGCCTTCGGTTCTGCAGGCCTCTGTCATGGTTGTGCTCCTGCGCTGCAGAGCTGGATGCTATCTGCAGCAGACGTGCATTCCTGGCAGTGTAGGCAGAGTCTAGTACAACCTCCCTGGCTCCCTGCTCTTTATCGCCTCCATTCATCTCTGGTTCATTCTCCTGCTGGGCACTGTGGGGGTCTCTGGTGGCAGTGGCAGCCCTGGCACCCTGTGGGTGGTAGAAGACCGGCATCCCTCGAGAGCTGACCTCTGTTGCAGACAGGACTCCTACGGTACCAAGGTGCTGCTGGGCAGCCTGCTCTGAAGACAACATCAGCGGAACACCGCTGGATGCTGCAACTTTGGCAAAGGTATGAGCAGCTACCTGGGCCTGGGGAGGTGGGGAAACAACACCTTCCTGTATGACAGATGGATAGGGAACAAGGTGGGACACAGCGTGGGGCTGAGGAATGGTGCCTGAGGGAGAGATTAATGATCCAGGGACAAAGCCAGGGGGTAGAGCATAAGGTACCGCTGCATAAGGGGAACCAACAAACTGGAGAGAGGAATGAGGGATCTGGGCATAACCAAGAGGAGGATAGGAAAGGCCTGGATGCTGCAGGAGAGGAGAGTGTACAGTGTAGGCTGGAGAGATGTGGCTTAACACTGGGTGAAGACTAGTAGACGAGTAGGTAACAGATGGAAGAGCCACTTTGTAGAGCATACTGTACTGGTCAACAGGAACTGCTGATATACCATCAGTATTATCCACTCCATAATGAAGCCCTGGTTGAGCTCGCAGCCACTCTCCAGATGAGGTCCCTCCCTGAGTGTCACTGTTGGCTGCAGAGTTCTGGCTGGAAACCACTTCATCTTCTCCAATACCACCACCAGTACTACTGCCACCTCCACTGCCGCCGCCACACCCTCCTCCTGCCCCGACTCCCCCTGTCCCTCCAGCTCCACTGCTGTTACTAACTGGGAGGTCCCTCTTCTTAGGAGGCAGGCACTCCTGGTTGCGCTCTTGAGCTGGTTTCATTGCAATCCTCTGACCAAGCGAGTAGCTTTACTGTACTGCACAGGAACTGAAACTTGCAAGCCAGTCAGCCCGCACAGGAACCAGTTCTGAAATCACCTGGCTGACCTCGTCTGCCACTTCACCTGGAACAAGCAAACAAACAAAAGGATCTATAAACACAATTCCAATATTTTCCCAGGTGGCATACCGCCTCATCATATCAGAGCTAAAATGATTAACATACATGTCAAATTAGATGAAAACAATAAAATGATACAATCTTTAGTTTCAGGTTTGTGAGAGAATTATTTATGGTCATTGACAGATTGTGTTAGGTTATGCTGAACCACAGATGGAAAGCATTAATGGTGCTGCCACACCAGAGACAGAAACTGACAGAGATGTTGTTACTGAGTTTATTTGTAGAAGCAAAAATAAACCATTAGACTGGCCCAATACGAACCTCACCTGCCAGAGATATAAGATGATTTTCTAACCAAGGATCCTCATTCTGTTTAGTTAATGCGTGTGTCCTTTTACTGCACATACTTGAACTCTGAACTGTTCTGCTTTGTGGCAGTTTGGCATTTTGCCAGTTTAGCGCTGTTTGACATTTGAACGATGGCTCACATGTTCATGTTGCTGAGTCTGTTAAAAAGTCTGACTACGTGCACTTTAGTACACATCATTTCATCACAGCTGTCCATACAACTGTGAACGTGAAATAACTTCATTAAGCAGTGAATAATGACAACGCGTGATTTATTGCTGCTTTTTAAAAACTTATTTAGGTATTTATTTGGGTGTTTGCTTTCCTCTAGAGTTATACAGAATTGTAATGATTTGTGGAAAACTGTCTTGCAACATACCACATATTGCAGAGTTGCCTGTAGAGTGACTGTATTATAATCAAGGACAACACATTGTTATAGTATCATATGAGTTGCCCATCAGACCTGTGATTCCCACCCCCAATTCACAGACCTTGAAGCCTTTACATCCAGTTTTATTTTCCCTTTAAGTGGCTTTAAGGTTGGAAAACTGTCTGACAGTATTATATAGTCTGTATCTGCTTGACCAGCTCTTCTTCGAAGCTGAATAATGTTTACATATAATGTTTTAATGAGTATAACAATCCAATGACCCCATGTTTTTTGGGTGCACCATTCAGTCAAATGGAAATTTCTCTAAATGTCTTGAGCATCTTTTACTCTGAAGGCAGCATTCACAAATCAGCCCGACATATTTGGAAACTTTGGAATCTTGACTAGGATTTAACATTAAGTTCTGAGTCTGAACAAAGTTTGGGTGGAGATCAGTAAGATTTAAGGGGTTTAAACACCAAGGACTTTTCCAACACGCTTCATAAGCCCCCCCCAACATCTGAATTATAACAATTCACCATGGCAGCAAGCGCATATCTCCTTTTCCTAATACAATGTAAGAAGTGAAGATGTGGTTCATCCATGATCTGCAGGATGAATTCCATTTAAAAAAAAAAAGTACACCCAAGAAATGAGTGGGTACAAGTGAACTACTGCATCTTAGTTGCACTGCACTCACACATGTAGACCTACAAATACTTCACCCTACAACGAGCAAGCTAAATAACGTCTGACCACTGACGCCTGTACTTAAATCAGTTTTATTCTAACATAACAACGAGAAACGTGCTCCAGTACAGCTGTGACTGCTCCACTAAGTCCTATTGGCCTTTTTTCTTTTTTCTCTACTGAGAGTTAAGGTTGTAGAGTAAAGTCCCATCTGATTCAGCAGAGGTAAACAAACATGTGGATTAATCTTGAGCAAACACGAATCGAAATCGAAGTTCTTGGGCGTGATCCAGGAAGCAGGTTTACTTATTTCTAAGTTCAACTTGGAGCAGCTCTCTTCCACGATTCAGACTCGAGTGGGTTCCTGGTTTCACTCAGCAAACCTACTTCCTGAAATAAACCCCTGAGCAGCACTAGACGTGACTCCTGCGCTTTAAAAACGTAGTTACAAGCCAGAGATTTGACCCGGGTACCGCTGCACTTCACTCCAGACCGACTGTTTACCGTTAGCCGACTTAGCTAAAGTTAGCTCGCAGCTCGGAGTCGTCACTTTCCCGCAAACGCGTGAAAGTGACAGCATGACACCTCGCACACCAACAATAAACGCAGACGGCGAGTTCAGGTGGTAGCTGATGTTATACGAGGCCGTTTAGTTACCGCTGGAATTCACCACCGGGCACCAGCCCAGAGGTTCCGGCTAGTTAGCCACGCGGCTAACACAGCTACAGCCGGACCCGGCCCTGCTCGACTCCCAGCTGGCGTGGCGACGCGCGGAGCGGCCGTCGGGGGCGCCTCCGCTCCGTCTCGCCGTGCACACGTACCTCCAAATGTCATCGCGAACGGGCTTCTCTTCGTAAAAAAAGTCGACGTTCAGAGGGGACAGCTGAACAAACCGCGGGCTAAGGAGTCGAGCCCATTTCGAAGGCCAGCAGAGGCGCTCACCAATGACGTCACCGCGCTTATTCAATTTCCTGTTTGTTTTGGGGTTTTTTCCGCGCACGAACTCGAAGGAGGAGATCAGCGCGCTGCAAGTGTGACGCTCTCAATCCCGTGTTAACAGAAACTCACGGGCCATGTGCTTCTCTAGCAGAAAGATAGTAAAAAAAAAAAAAAAAAAACACAACTTACAAAAAAATGTAAAAGGTAGTTAAATGAAACAAAACAACAACAACAACAACAAAAAAGCATGGAGTTTGTTTAAATGCTTCAAATGTACATTGTGGAAATGTATACAGCAGGGGGAGCTGGAGCCATGTGCACTAGAGGGACTTCATTACATGACTGCCTTCACAGCTGCATTGCATCTTCAGCCTCCTGTGAATTTACTTGAAAAATTTATAAAATTTATATTTATTTATAAAAACCCTCCGGCTGTTATCGGAGTAAGTGTTACTGAATCTTAGCCACTGTAGATGTGATCCAGCATTTCACGTCTGTAGACTACTCATCTACAGTAGTCTATTAGTAATTTGGGGCAGAAGATAGGCTGTTTAATAGCTGACTACTGACATGAAAGGTCATTCTAGTCATGCAAAACCATGGCTGGATTAAGCTGTTATGGAGCCCATATTGACCCCCATTACTATACAGTACTCCTATGTTGGAAAAAAAACATTACTTGCCTTACTAGGTTTTCTGTGTGTCAAGTCCTCTGTGGTAATATGATTACATAAAACTATATTTAGGAATATTCACCGTGTGAGTACAACATATAAAGCCTTAAAACTAGATTTTGCAAATTTGCAAAAAAAAAATGCAGGTGTTGATATAGTAATTGAAGACGCATGGAAAGGTCAGGGTGGGTTCAAGGCCTTTGGGGGCCCTAAATGGAGCAGCGATAGACCACAGCAGTAGTTTTGACTTGTCATAGCAGGAAAAGCAGAGGTGTAATTAAAGACATTAGTAATGACTGCATCCATTTAGGTGTTCCCGTTTCAGGTCCCTGGTATTGTGCTGGGCTGGCATGATTTAATGAGACCATTGTTTGTGTTATTTGTTAAGCCTGTGCTTTTACTGCTATGATCTATCAAAATGTCTGCGGTGAAAAATGTCTATTAGAAAAGCAAAGCCTGAATCAGTGACGGCTCCTTCAAGCGCACTGTGCAGCATCCTGTATGCAAAAGTCTTGGGGGATGTGAAAATTAAACAGAGGATGTGGTAATTAATTATCTTCTCAGTGACATTGCTATTCCATTCCACGTAGTAATCATATCAGCAATCAGTGACTCTGAAGGAAGAAAAAAAAAAAGTAACATAAACCTAATTAAACTTTTTATTTTACTTAGTTACATTAGCATCCTACAATAATGCTATAGCCTGTTATAAATATAAAGGTCTTATACAACGAGGAACTTAATATTATACTTACCCTCTGCACCAGTGTTAAACACTCTGTAGTCAAGTAGTCCATCTCAACTATTTATTAGCCTTAAAGCAACCCAAAATGCACTGTATCTGAAAGGATTCATCCTGCAATATTATCTTCATTCAAGTGTGCAAATGGTCCATTTTGCAATATTACTTACAAACTTACAAAAATATACTATTCACACAAAGTATACAAGAGAAACTTAACTTTGCACTAGTGCAAATTTGACACACTGTTCTTTGCTGGTCTCCTTTTATACTTTTCTCCAGTTTGCCATGTAGTCAGATTCCATAACTTTATACACTGAACAAAAATATAAACGCAACTTTTGTTTTTGCTCCGATTTTTCATGAGCTGACCTCAAAGAGCTAAAACTTTTTCTATGTACACAAAAGGCCTATTTCTTTCAAATATTGTTCACAAAAGTGTCTAAATTCGTGTTAGTGAGAACTTCTCCTTTGCCGGGATAATCCATTCACCTCAGGGATGTGGCATATCAAGATGCTGATTAGACAGCATGATTATTGCACAGGTGTGCCTTAGGCTGGCCACAATAAAAGGCCACTCTAAAATGTGCAGTTTTACTGTATTGGGGGGGGTCCGGGGGGTCAGAAAACCAGTCAGTATCTGGTGTGACCACCATTTGCCTCACGGAGTGCAACACATCTCCTTCGCATAGAGTTGATCAGGTTGTTGATTGTGGCCTGTGGAATGTTGGTCCACTCCTCTTCAATGGCTGTGCGAAGTTGCTGGATATTGGCAGGATCAAAAAAACTGATATGCATAATCTAGCATCACCAGAAGACATTCATGTGGTGTATATGCAGATTCTGATTCAGATCTGTAATTCATGAAGCAGTAGAGCTGCACCAGTTACTGAAGAATGAGGTCTGTAACATCAGTGTTAATTTTACATTAGCCTCAATACTGTGCATCTCAAACACAGATGTACTGCTATCGCAAACATTTATTTTCAAACACTGAAAATACTAAGCTCTTGAACTTGAACATTTCTAGCAAGGTGTCCCACTTTAGGACGGACTTAAGACACAGTAGTTCTCAGAGCAAGTCTGACTTAGGAAGACGGACAAGAAGTGCGGTTGACTCCTGTGGCTGGGTATGATAAATAAAAGCCAGCATGCCACTTAGTCACGCTGAGGCACTGAGCGTTAATATGTGGTTTGTTTAGAGTATGTTAAACATGAATATTGACGTTAGAGCAACTTTGCATTATGTGAAAAAGTTAGAGCATGTTTTCTATATTGCAATATTCTCATCTACTCCATTTGTAAACAGATGTACAAATCTTTGTGAATATGTCTACTGTCATTCAGCAGGTGAGCTGGGCTGGTAACCAACAGCTGTTTTTTTTCACTTGGTAGTAAACTGTTAACCCATGCCCTATAATTGTACAAACTGTGTTGGAGGCTTGTTGGCATATTTTTCATATCATTTGTGATACATGGGAGGTTATACTGTCTTAAGTTACTAGACAACATCAGTGGATTTTTGTCCAAGGATGGATTTGTTTTCATGAGCCAGCACCCAGTGAAATAAAGGCCAGAATGCAAATTCATTTGAAAAATAATGTAATGATTGGTTACTGGTACACATTTGAGCCTTATTTTCTGGCTTCAGTGCAGTACCTCTGAATTTTAACTAGATTTACAGAACTGATAAATCAACAGTTTTAGAAAACTAAAATAAGTCAACAGATTTAGAATACAGTTACAAAAATGGTAAATCTTCCCAAAAAAGGCACAGGGGATGTACAGTAGAAATTGCATCCCTCTTAAGAGAACATTTGCATAACTGAATAAATACATCTGCTGCTAATCAATATCAAACTGTGCCACCGCGGAAGCACGGCCGTCATGCAATTACAGCAGAGTGCAACATTGTGAATTAGTGGAAAAACACAGCATATAAATATCTCTCCAGAAAATATAAAGACTAAGTCAAGAATAAAAGTTATTTAGTACCATTAATCAAAAATATTAATAGGAAGATTTCAAGCATATACAGTATTTATAATATTTGCCAAAATTATATTTAACAACCACCTTAAAACAAACGATCTTATATATTGAGTAAAATGTGCAATTAATAGCATTTGGGAGAGCAGGTTCTGCACTCACACTATACACATCTATATCAAAAAACACCTGAACTAGTTATTGCCAAAGAATCACGAGTTTATCTGAATATCATTGAATACTGGTCAATCTAGCATCTAAGGATCAATGCTCCTGTGTAATACGACAGGTATTGACTCTGTTCAGTGGTCTTGTATTTAAAATTATAAATGGCTTTTATATTAAATGTTATTTTAAGACACTACGATATTACACAGTGCTAGTTTCTCATCAGCACTGGATGACTGATCCACTTCCCCTGATGTGTCTCAAACCACTCCCTAGTTCAGCAGGTAAAAAACTTTGCAGCACACTGGAAGTTTAGCTTGCTAGAAAATTCAGTGATTGCATCATAAAAAGTTTTACGCACTAACCTCACTATCACTACCCTGCCTGGAAGTACAGTAACTTCACTGCTTGTTTTCTACTATATCATTTCTTCATGCAGAGTAGCATTATCTGGAAAAAACAGGAACAAGTACACAACAATTACAAATGCAAGTATTGTTATAGCTACATACAGTATGTTTAACAGTTAATGTGCTCATTCTTTCAATCGCTTTCCCTCTGAACAAACATCAGGCTTTTCTTTAAACAGCCTGTGTGGACTGTAGTTCTAGTTGACAACTGACCTTTATTGTCATTTTATTTTGAAATGTCAAAATTACACACAGTGTATTTATGACACTTGCAATCCAGATGATTTATTGCTCATGTTTTCTCATGTGCAGCCTTGAAAGTGTGTCACTCGTCACCGACCTATCACTGGCTGGTTCATTGGATCAGTAACTTCAGTGCCTGAAATCCATTTCACTACATACTAAACCAGAGACTGGTTTGAGTCAAAGCCCTTGTCCGTCCCTTTGCTTTCAAATATTTACCCATTCAGCTACTGTTCATCTGAATAGTGCCTCTTCAGTGCCTTACCAGAAGGCCTCTATAAAAGTTTAATAAAACCCCTTCAAAAGAGAAGAGGAAATATCTACCACAGATTGAAAGTCCTCACAGCTCCAATTCCCACTCCAAGTATCACCTGCTTTATGATACTAAAAATATAGGCCCTTTTCTCTGCTTCAAAAATAGAGTAATTCTACCAAGTAAGACCCTGAAATCACACTATTTGCTACTTACAGTGAAACCCCAACGCAACCGTTAAAATAGGGCACTTGGAGCAAATTGCATGAAGTTTGTGCAAAAAGGGGAGCCCCATTACATTCAACCAGACCAGATCCTGACCAGAGTTATTTTCTGTTCCTCTTTCTGAAATAAAAACAATGTAAAATATTACATCTTCAATTACATTTCCTGGAAGGTACAAGCAAATTGAGAACTCTGAAATCAGTGTTCAGTGAAATGCATCATTGCTGCTGCAATAAATACGGGCATTTTCTAATTTCAAGCATTACTATTTGGATTAAATTTTTCAATTCCATTACAGTGGGGAAGTCTTACTGACCAATGAGAATTCAAGGAAAGGTTGGAAAAGAACCTAAACTGATAGCATCGCTACACACACACACACACACACGTAGTTACACACACTTATTTCGATTATTGCTTTAAAATGTGCAGTGAATTATAGGTAAAACTTGGAGAGTGAGCGCTCAACCTCATCTTAACTCTATATTAAAATCTCCAAAAGCTCCCTCTGTGTGGGTCCTACAGTATGCTAGTTAGCTTAGCTAAATCTTGAGAAAGACCTAAGCTGAATTAGATCTACATCTATGATAAAAATGCTGTAGGGATGATGATCTTTCACTGTCAGAGGAGACCTCACAGTATCAACTCCCTGGCTAATAAGGAGGATGGTGCTCAGTTAATCTGAATTCCTTGACTGTCATGGACGATAATCATTCAGGCCTGTAGACGACACTTCAGTTTAGAAATTATCTCAGATTTCAATGCAGCATCAACAGTGCAAATTTTAGCTTATAAATAATTAAAAATCAGAAGTCCAAAGTTCAATTTTTCTATTTCTTATTTTCCTTCTTGGTATTTAAGAAAGAGGTAATAGAAAATAAGATGATTAATTGTTACACAAACCTGTACTAAGCGCAGAAAAGTGAGCCCTAAAGCTCCACAACCTCAGACAGTGTCATTAACAAGAGTCTCTGTTGAGAGCCAGATCCTCGCCCCATTCAGAAATTTGCTAATGGGAGTCCCATGGACACTGCGGCGGCACAGGTTTCCCACTGGAGTGAAAGGAAAGGAGGAGGTAAGGAAGTCTGGAGGTGTAGGGGAAGTGGCCTTAAAATACATCCTCCTTTGGTCTGAAGGGTCCCCACTTGGGCTCGGGAGAGGCGTGCTGCCTGGGCTGGGTCCCTTATACTGCCTGAGATGGCTCTGTAGCATCTCAATTTCATCGACCAGTCGGGAGAGCTTGTGGTAGACGGTGATGGGACCTCCTTTGGGAATGCAGGCTTCAGGAACCCAGCGGAGAAAGAAGAGCTTCCAGAGAGCCATGTGTGAGGGCATGAGCAGGGGAATCAGGACGCCCTGTTGGTCAGCAGGTCGAGAGAACCAGTCCCTGAAGAAGCGCTCTGATGGGCTTTCGTCTTTCACTGGTGAGAAATCAGGCTTCAGCTCCGACACCAGAGAGCCCCGTCGGGTCAATGTATCCTCTCCACCCTTCAGTCCATTACGCAGAGATGCATGCGTCCCTCGCAATGTGGAACTGTAGGTTTTCTGCTGGAGGAAGGACACAGTGTTTGATTATTTTCACTAGATATGATAAACTACATTCCACGTTCTCAATTAGAGCTCCACCTGCATAATCAAAATCCTCATGATCCTGAAACTTACAAACTATGATTTATTTCCTGTGTAATAATTCACCTTCTGTGCCTTTTCTGAAGTTGCTGATGACACGAAAACAATCTGCTGCATACAATCTCAGCAGCAATAAATTAAACTGCGGACTGGATGGATTGCTCACGTTAAACATTTACTCTATCAGAAATTGTGTGCATTTCAGGATAAATGCATACAAAAAAACAGTAATGCCTAACAGCCGGAGGAAACTGAGGGTGAAAGTGTCCAAGGCAGTAAAAGAAGAGAGCAAACACAAAGCGACGTGCTGCTACTACTCCTATAAACTTGTAAAGCTCAGTGTCTCATGTACCTTTGTGCGTCTGAAGGATTTCACTTCGCCATTCTGAACACAGGCCGCTCCTTTGCCTACGTACATGGGGTTGTTAAAGAGGGTTTGGTCTTTGGTGGAGAACTGCTGTGACCAGTCCCAAACAGGAGGGAAATACACAACCCGGTCTTCTCCTTGAGGGATGGCTTTATTCTTGGCAAACTCCTGTAGAGTAAACACAAGATTATTCATGTTCTGTACACAGCATTACACAGAAAACATTATTTTACACTATGAAAAAAAACCTCCAGACTTCAGATAACAACCCATGAAGGTAAACAAAAACCACAACTGTCATAATTTGCTTTTGTCAAATGGTTACTTTCCTGACCAGAAGCTAAATGTTTTCTTATCTGTGTGCATTACGTTGCACTCTTTCCTGCCAATTATCTGACACACACAGAGGGAAATTAGTCTTTGACATGAAATGATACCACAAAAACATGTTGCTTTGTTACACGCCATCAGCTGGAATTATAACGTGTTTTTATTCTTCTTGGACCACTGACACAGGCACATATGTTTTTTTTTTTACATTGAACTAATTCTGATTTAATTTCATAAATAATTTCATTATTTATATTTAATTTCATTAAATATAAATTATATATATATATATATATATATATATATATATATATATATATATATATATATATATAAATAAAATATAAATATATATATATATATATATATATATATATATATATATATATATATATATAAATATAAATATATATACATATAAACAAATAATATATATATATATATATATATATATATATAAATAAAAATAAATATATATTCAGGACTACGGTCAAATCCTTTGCAATAGGTGCACAAGGTTATAAAAACAACATTGTTCACTGTGCATTTCCATGTATAAATAAATTTATTAAATTCAAGTAAATAAATAAATATACAGTCATATGTATGTATCCTTCACCATCAATTGCTGAGTCCGCTGTTTGGGAGAACTGAAGAGGAAAGTACTGAAGAGTGGGATCCACATGCTATCACTCAGCACTGTCAGATACGCCTCTGTGAACTCGAATGCTGCTGGGTACTGGTTCATCATCTGCCACACACAGTCCAGGAACAGCATGAACAGTGGGGACTGGAGCGAGAGAAACAAACAACAAGAAGCATAAGTGCCTTGGCGAATATATTAAGTCTGGGACTGGGACATCTACTGTCAGACAAATACCTCCTCTTTGTCATTCTTCTTTAAGTGGTTGCATCTGTCCAAGAAGCGATGGCCAGCCATCACCCACTCCTTCTGCACCAAAGTCTGAAAGCCAATGATGCTGCGATAATGAGGGTCCAACATGAGCTGCACCAATGAGGACACTACACAGTTCAGGTCTCTGTCTTCTTCCTCTGTACAGGTGTAAAAAACAACAAAAAGAGAGAAACCAAAAGCTTCAACAAGCTGTTTGCAAGGAAAGCATTTTCAAGGTCACTCTGATGGCTATAATATGGTAATGATTCTAATTTGACTACAATAATTTAAATGTATTTTGTGCAATATGTGTTTGAAGCCAAATGTTGGTCCAATATCACAAATGATGGGCTAATAAAATCAAAAGTTAAGTTCACCACGCAGTAAAGAATAAAAAACACTGTTGCTCTGTGACTTGAAGTACTGTGGGGACTAATGACTGATGAAGACAACTTACAAAGAGAGAGTTTTACCTTGGAGAATCACTGAAGCATTCTTTCCTTCCAGGTTGTACACCATCTCAGCTGAGTGTTTCAGGAAAGCCCTTGAGTCACAAACAGAACATAAATGTTAACTGACTTTGAAAAACATGTGGTACTATTTTCTAAGTGACCAACTCAGCACTCATAACTTTATACGGTGTACCAAAGAAAAGCATCAGTGTCCTGGCGAGATATAAACGTTATTATTTTGAAGTCCTTTCAGTGCTTGTGGACTAATTACTGATCAGGCAAGCAGATGACACTAGCCAGTTGCTGCCTGTCACCAGACCAGGCTGAAGAATCATGCTGTCCAAACTAGTAGCTCATCTCATGAGTGTATATTTACACACACACAAAAAAAGAAATATTAAGGACATACAATGTACTTCAACAGATGCAACATTTATAAATGTATTCCACAAATAAAACTTAGATAGGATGTGTAAATGCATCTTAAATAAGTAGTATGTGCAATGTGTTTGAAGCCAAATGTTGGTCCAATATCACAAATGATGGGCTAATAAAATCAAAAGTTAAGTTCACCACGCAGTAAAGTAAAGAATAAAGAACACTGTCTAAAACAATACAAAATGTTCATGCAGATCCCCAGAACCATGAGGGTGTAACACAAAGGTCATGAAGGCCAGCA